>BPLQ01003552.1:0-600000 GCA_021605075.1 Caerostris darwini
CAAGGTGAAATGCAGACTAAAATTTTTTCATTCATATGGACCATCAGCTTTATTTTGGTGGTCTAACCATGGAAATATTTGCATTATACCATTTATTAGTGTAGTTTATTTTTAAACATCCACACACAATATATTTTTTTTTATATGAGCTAATTACCAAGATCATGGAGATTGCATTCTGTTTATCATTAAAAATATAATTTTGAAGGCCATTTTAAAAATATTGCAATAATTGCTCATATTCAGTAAGAAAAGGTCTTTTATACTCAAGAATAACAACAGAATAAAAAAAGCTCACATAAGATTTAGATAATGAAAAGACATTTGAATTTACTTACTATTATTAAGGAAAGGATGTCATAAAAAACTTTAAAACTATCAAGATTTCTTAAAATTGTCCCTTTAAAAGTCTTTCTTAACACTGAACAAATTTTAATTACATTACTAATGTTTTTCTATGTTCACTAAAGATTTAGCTCCTTTAACAGAAAATCTGATATGAGCATTTAAATTTTCAGTCTAAGAGTGATCTTCATAATAATATCAAATTCTTCTCTTGAATAAATTTAAAACTTTCAAAGGTATTTTTAGATAATATGATAAAATATGTAACCTAAAAACTGCTTATTATTGGGATATTTTGACATACTATTCAATAATATTGAAATGTAATTTAATTATTTCTTAACTCCTTGAGGATTTTTTTTATTGGTTAATATATTATATTTCATAATCATTTATGACAATGGTATGTTAAAATGGTTGCTTCAAGTGGTATGATAAAATTCAGCAGCTCACATCATGTATAAGGGATTTTATACATCTTAAGTTTATATTCAGTGATTATTTTCAGTAATCTTTTTCTATTAAGTAAAAAATTCATTTGTTATAAATTTAAATGATTTCTCAATTGTGAGCATGCTTATTAATTTTTTTAGAAGTATTATTTTGGTTTTGCTTTATAGTTCTAAATTGATAATACGATGTAAAAATATTTTATTTTATTTATTGTACTTCATATACAGCCTTGACTTTAAGTATGAAGCATTCTTTAGAAACTGATTTATTTTGAAATTATTTTAAAATAAATGACATCTTGCAAATTTCTGCAAAAAAACAATAAAACATTCTATAGATTTTAAGGCAAATTTTGATATTTTTATGGCTTAGAAATAAAATTCAATAAAAAATTATTTATTTATTCTACTTTGCTTTACAAAACAAATTTCATTTCCAGGAGCAGAATAATTTAGTTTTATGGAAATATTTTGTTAAATATTATATAATCATGAAATTAGAATATTTGTTTAAAAAATTTCAAGAACTTCTTAATTTACAGTTATATATATATATATATATATACTGTATGTTCAAGAAATTTTTTAAGATTAAAATGCTAAATTTCAGTATAATATTGCAATATGCTATATATCACCATATCCAGTTGAGTGGATTCAGTAGTATAACATTTTTATTTTACATTGGAAGTACAGTCTCCTGGTCTTAATCTATTTGAGCATTTAAGGAGTGTTTAAAAAAAAAAAATTATATGAACATTCAATAACATTCAAAAATTATTTAAAAAAGTAACTTTGAGGAGAACTCTGGAATGGTATAAATATACAATAGTATTGTATTTAGCATTACCATTATGTTGCACAGTAGATAACATTATTAACCCAGAGGTGATAACATTAAATATTAAAACTGCATATTTGTTGCATATGTATAATGATGAAAAGCTTTGTTTTAGTTCATTTTTTTTTAATATTTATTTTTAAAAAATTCCTCATAATTTTGGCTAAGGCTGTATACATACCTGAATGCTTAAAATTAAATATTTTACATGCAATAAAATGTATTTATTTCTCTGTGTATAAAGCAAAGGATTATGTGTGTTTGCATTTCTGACAACATAAAAACTACATCACTAAAATGTTGAATATTTCTTTTCTGTTATTATCCTACATTAAGTGTTTAAACAAAAATTTCATAAAAATATTAATTAAATAATTTAATTTAAATATTATAAATTTTAATGATTTTATAGTGAGGTTCTTATTTAAATAGTATTCATTAAATTTATTTTACTATAATTTTATTTTAATTACTACAAATTATCTACAATTTTACTTTAATTTTATTTAAAAGGGTATACTCATATCTGAGCTTTGAAAGATTTATTACTGCTATTTCATGCTTGCAATCAGCAGATTTATGTTAAAAGCTGTAGAATTCCTTGGTGTAGATTCAAGATTGCTTCATTCAATTTGCATTTGGTTTTCTTTTTATCTGGAAGTTTTTCAAGAATCAATTCTATAAGACCACCACCTAAAAATTATTTTTACTAAAAAATAATAATAATAATAAACTGGTTTTCATTTTTTAAAGTTTATAATATAATTTTATTTATTGTTCTTATTATAATATTACATTCTTTAAAAACAGAAACACTTTTGCTAATTTTATATTATGGGTATACAAATAGACTTTGGCAGCACTTGGTATTCAAATGAACAGGCACAAATCATCAGTAGATTATACCCAGCTACATATTAAACAACATATTTTTTATTTTGACAGAAAATTAAACTTGTAGATTATTCACAGGAAAGTGTATTAATTTTGTTTTAGAGTGTTATTTTATTAAATATTTGAATGGATTTCTTAAAATGTAATCTGTGTTCTTTTCATCATTGACATAGATGAGCAATTTCACAATCGCAGATGCATGACTTAATTATTGTTTGCTTATACCTTATATGCAGCATTTTATTATAATTATAATTGAGTATTATATATATTGTTTTTTATGAAACTTAACAAGATATAGTAAAATGTATTTACTTAAGTCATTTAATGCAGGGTCCTATTTACTAGTAACATGCTATTTTAATGTAATGTGTATTTACAATATAATAACACAATTTTCATTTTTCATTCAGGGTAGATAGCGTGCGAATAAAAGAAGTTGGTGCAGATCTAGCTGCAGCTGAGTGGCTTTTAAGATGTGGAGCATCAGTAAAATGGAAAAACAGAGAAACCTGGGTATCTGATTATAACTTAATGCAAGCAGAATTTGTACCGCAAAATGTGATAGAAGAAATTGATGCTACAGAGTCATGTATAATGCATGTAGGATTTCCTTATTTAAGTAAATTAAGTTCCTTTTTTTTTTTTTTAATCTTTTTCATAAATCCGTAATACCACATATATTTAATTGTATATAGTTGTATCAATCTTTCACTATGAAGATGTACTTTTTTAAATTTCTGAAATCGGTTTCTTACATGTATTCACATGATCATTTTAGTAATGTAATATGTAACACTACTATTACATTCCAATGGACCTTTTTTGCAGATCCATTTTCCCTATTTTCAATTCACATTTATTTTTTTTACACTTTAAATTTCTCCCTTAGCCCTGATTATTTTTATATGCTTGTGTGTGCAAATTATGGGACAACATTCATTCACATGATTCATATGTATGAGTAGCCATGCATGCATGCATGCATATATATATATTGTTAACTGAGTATTATTGATTTCTTTATGTTTAAAATTTTCAGCTAAATAAAACAGTTTACTTTGAAAGTTTAGAATTTTATTAAAACTCTTAATTTTTGACAAATGAACCTAAACAATTAAAATGCATGGGCCAATTGTTAATAGAGCACAAAATTGAAAATGGTAAGTTAAAGTAGAGAGTCGAATGACCCTTAATGATATTGCTAACTTTTAATAAGGCCAAGTGAATCCTTGAGAAGATAGCATAGAGTGTTTAGGGAATCTCTTGGACTTTAATAATTGTTTGACCTCCCTTAGCTGCTTATTTATTCCAGAAAATTCCTTTGATTTATAATTTTTTTTTTCTTGCTAAGCTCTTACTTTGTTTTAGAAGATTCAACAGATTTTACTTCTAATCTGTTGTCAAATTGGTTTCTAACCTGATGGTATTTGTAGCCTTTCACTTTATGCTATGTACATTTAGCATATTTTTACAAAATAAAAATTAATTTTTAAATAATAAATAAAATTAAATATGAAGTAAATAATTATAAAGTAAAATAAGCAATTATTTACATATTTACAAGAAACTTTTGTCACTGTGTGTATGTTTGTATGGCTATTCTGTATAATAACAATGCTTAACGTATTCATATTTACATGCAAATACTTTTGCATGTATGAATTATTTGCAGAATATTATTAATATATTATTTTAAGAATGTGCAGGCTTGTTTATGCCAAGAATCGAATAAATTCGGTCTTATGAGAAAGTGGTAAACAAAGATATATAAGTAAAGTAAATGTATATTGCATAATGTTACAAAAATAGATATTAATAAGTAAGTAAATAATTGGTGGCATCTTAATGCATTGTTTTAATATTTGATTTATTTTTTTACAGTAACCAATTGCAAAATTAATTCTAAATTGAATTAATCAAACAATTTTTATTATTTATTTTAATACTATACCTTGCAGAGATTCATAATTTTTGGATCTCTGCAAGGTTTTCTGCATTTCTGATTTTGAATGATAGTGAGCAAGTTGTACTAGTCCGATACATTTCTTGTAATTGCTTTAGTTTTGGAAAATCAGGAAACTGATTTGAAGGTTTTGGTAATTATGGTAATTGGTTCATAATTTTGATCACATTTCAAATATTTAATATATCATTTTCAGTTATTTGCAAAAACTGTTATTTTTATATCATTGCATTATGTATAGATGAAAGATTGTTTTAAATATATAATATGTATATGTGCAGTCTGCCCTACTGTATACTGTTTGTGTGTAAATCTCATAGTTTTATTTATATGTAAATGCATGGTTCTAAACATTTCTTTATATACATGTTCATATATGTATATGTTTTTGCATATTTGTGATCTCTTTATATCATTATACATAATATATGTGTTGTATTCCACTCATTCTTCGGTATATTTCAATATTTGTTTCTAAGTATATCTGTCAAATCTTATTTGGATAGCTGCATTTATTAGTATGTTTGCATGTAGAGGTGATTAAATTTCTTTTTTGGAATGCTTTGGAAAGGTCTTATGTGCATAAGACTTCTAAGTTAAGAAGATTGCATTGCATGCCATAAGAAAATGAGTGCAGCAAAAATTTTAATTTCATAAATGGCTAATAAGTCAAAAGATGCTGCTGTATCATTGTCAGATGAGTACAGAATGTGATAATATCAATAAACTTTTTAAAGTGTATTTTTATTTATTTATTTATTTGCTCCATACAAACACCAGATCTCAATTACTTAGAGATAGGGCTAACAGAATGAGCAAATTGCATGTAACTAGCAAGTCCAAATAATAATTTCTAGGAGCTGGCTTAAAATGGTTTCATATGCAGTGTTTAATATATACACTATGTTACAGTATGCCAATTAATTACTCGAATGCTGGTACCAACATATTTTTATTTAAAATTCTTTTTTACATTTTATTTTTATTAATAAATTATTATTAAGCTAATTTAAGAAAATTAATTTTAAAATTAACATTATTTTGAAAAAAATAATTTATATTTAAAACAGAAACAAATATAACTTTTTAAAATTTGTTTTAATAAAAATGAATGAATTCCATATTGTTTAAAAGACATATTGCTAAAAGTTTTTTTAAAAATTCTTTTCAGAAACCTAATTATCTTTAATAAATTGTCAAAAAATAATTTTATTTGCATGTTGATATTTATTAATAAATTCTTTTTACAGAAGTAGTAAAGTTTTTATCTTGGCAAGTGTTTGAAAAAATGTTTGTCCATTTGTAAATTTTAAATGTTTGTCCATTAAAAATAAAACTGTAAGTTTTATTTTTTTTTTCTTTCTAAATTTCTGATTGATCGTCTGAAAAAAAATTTTTTTTAATTAATTATATTAATATATAAATTAAAATATACTAAATTTAATTAAAATAAAATTTAAAATATTTTTCTATTTAAATATAACTATTATATATTAATATAACTTATGCTTACTTTTTTTTTTTTTTTTTTTCTATTTTTACTAATTTCTTGAATTTATCATGTTCCTCTTTTGTAATATCTGGTATTTTACTTATATCATATCTGTAATAAATAATATAATTATTAAATTATTTGTCTAAATATAATATTATTTAAAACATTTTTTGTTTTTTAAATATAATAAATAAATAAAAATTACAAATTTTTTTTCATAATTCATAATATTCCTAAAAGACGTTTGAATATTGCCTTTCCTCTTTTTTCGTTACTTTCCTCTATTGAGGCTAACAAATTAAAAATATAGGAGAATTATCTAAACAATATATAATTAAATTTATAATAATTTAAAAATTTAATAATAATAATAATAATTTAAAAATTTAATTATAAAATACATATATTACTTACAATCTGATGTGGTTGATGAATCTAAAAGAAATATTACATTCCATTATTTATTATATAAAAATATAAAAATAATGATATAAGTTTAAAAAAAAAAATACTTACCACTTTCTTCAATATTTATTTTAACAGCTAAAAAAATTAAATATATTAAATTACACTTGGAATTACTATACTATGTAATTGCCTAAAAATGAAAAATATATTATAAAAATTTTCATTTATATAACCTGCTCATTTATTATAAAATAATTAATTAAATGTATTAAATTTACTTCTTTTGCAGGAACTAAAAAAAAAAAAAAATTCATTATATAACTTTTTCATTTAATTTAAAAAACATAATTAATTATAAAATTGTAAGAATATAACTATTATATGACATTCGTGAATTGATGAAAACAATAATTTTTTTGCAGATTGTAACTTAAAAATGGGTTTATGACCCTATCTATTTATAGAAAAATGATCCTGTTAGCAAACCCTCATAATTGTTCGATTGCATTATTTATTACATATGTTAAAATTTCTCAGAATATAACTATTATATATAGTAAGCACTAAATAATTTAATTTTATGATCATTTTTTGTAGTAAAATTATATTATATATTAAAAACATAAAATATGAAATTCAATTTATTGAATTTATAATTTTTTTGTAATAAAAAACATAAAATATACAACTAATTTTTGTACTAATTAAACATAAAATATACAATTGAATGTATTAAATTAACTTACCTTTTTTTTCCTCTTTTATTTCATCTAAAAAATAAAAATATATTATAAAAATTTTCATTATGTAACCTTATTTTAACCTAAAAATATAATTAATTATAACTGTAAAAATATGATTATTATATAACAAGTATTAAAATAATTTCATTTATGATTATTTTATAATAAAATTATATTATGTACTAAAAATACAAAATATAAAACTAACTTATTACTTCTTTTAATTGTATTTTCTATATTATATATTAAAAACAAAATTAAATTTAATTAATTGTAATCTTTTGTATTATATATTAAAAACATAAAATATAATGTACATATGTTATGATAAAAGTCATTTTTTAATTTTATTTATTAATATAATTTTGTGCATCTTCTTTCTAAAACAATGAGATCTTTTTCCAGAAGGATTGAAACATCTAAGAAGGATAAAATTTTCAAAATGCATTTATATAGAAGATACTTGTCTTACCATGCTGTCATCAGTCAAGGACACCTTGCTGCATCTTGAAGTGATTAGTTGTGGAAATGTAACTGATAAAGGAATACTTTCATTATCTCAACTCAAGTATGTTAGTATTTAATTGAACATTTTGAATGTTGTTATTACTATGATCAAGGTCATCTTATTTACATACTTCTGACAATACACTGGAAGGGTGTACTTTTATATTTTTAAGTTTAGATTAAATACTTTATGCTGCTATTACATACCATTTTAATAAAAATAATTTTACTTCAAATAAATACATGCATAATGGAATTATAGCTTATAAGTATGAAATAAATATATTCCTTATACTTCCTAAGTTGAAAGGATAAATGCTCAAAGTTTGTTTTGAAAGAATTTACTTAAACTAGAAACTAGTTTAAGTAAATTCTTTCAAAATAATATGAAATAAAAGTAATAATTATAACAATTTTCTTTGTATGTAATACAAATTATTATCTATTCTCAGTGTTCATTTGGTTCCTATACCTATGTGTCTCTTTTGTAGAGCCAAGAAATTCTACAATTATATATATATATATTTTTGTCACATGGAAAATCACAAGAGACAATTTATAACCATACAGTGCAGTTTATGATGATCACAACTGCTACTATGATTAGTTAAAGTGCATTAAGAGGATTCATACAAAACAGATTTCTTTTCTTGCATCTGAAGAAGACATTGATAAATCTTATGGAAATTTAAAAACAATATATATATATATATCATAACATGTCCCCCCCTCCAAAAAAAAGCATGTGCTATAGTTATGCAATTAAACTAAATAAGCAAGTTTTTTATATATTATAATTTTACTGTTAAGAAATCAAAAAATTAAAAAAATGTTAATTGTATAATTAAAAGTAATTTATTTATTAAATAATATCACTGTGTATAAATCAATAATTAGTATTTTTTTTTTCAAATATGAGACGTTAAAAAAAATTTTTGAGTAGTTTTTAAATTCAAGTTAATTAATATAAAATGAAAATTTTAGAAAATCATTTTAATTTAAAAACTTGAGTAAAATTTTTTATTATTCTTATAATATTTGTTAGTAGATATTTAAGTAATATTTTTTACCCTTTGTTATAATATTGTGTACTCTAGCAGTTGATTTTGGTACTGGACAAAAAAAAAATTTTTTTTTCTTTTTAATAAATATGCATATATATGATAATAGGAAACCTGCACTCTTGTATCATAAAATTCATCTATAAAAAAACCCCAAGAAAATGCTATTTTAAATTTGATATACCAAGTAATAGATTTTCTGAATGTTTTAACTGTTTAAATGGGCTTCCACGTCACATTTAAATGTATTCTCACTTCCATCTGATCCCATTGACATGAAATATTTAGTCATATGATCAATCATTCTTACTTTGTACTGATAGCTGGATATATACTGCAGCTAATTTGCTTAGCTTCTTTCTTTCTAATGCTTAAAATAAAAATAATACCTTCTTAAATATATATATATATATTTTTTAATTTTATGTGATTACTTTTATTTTATTACTTTAATTTTCATAGTATAGATTTATTTAAATATTATATATATATATATATATATATATATATATTCTTTAAATTCACAGGCTTTCAATAATCATTCATTATAATTCATTGGTTCAAGTTCATCTGCTATTGAAAGCTATTTATTTCAAAAATAAATTTTCTACCATATTCTCTTATAGGTTAAGAAAACATTATATATATATATATATATTATTCTCATATTTGATTTTCTAAACTTCCTTTTCTTTTACTTGGCTGCAGTGTAAAAGAAAAATCATGCAGAATATGATTTTATTTTCAAGGAGAGGGGGAAAGTTTTATTTCCCCCTCTAAGTTGCTTCAAAGCCATACTTATTCAAGTAATGAAAAATATAAAAAGAAAATATTTTACTCAATCATAATTGTTTTGACATATTAAAAACAATCCAGAAATTCCAAAAATTTTCTTAAAAATACAAATATTCAAATATTAATGAGTAATTGCGATTTAACTTATTTTGAATATTCTAATAAATTTCTGGTACACTTAAAATATTAATTAAATAAAAATAAGGGGCATTTTATAAGTATTCATTTACATTAATTTTTTTTTAACAAGTATGCATTAAGAGAAGCTTCATAGCTAACTGAAAAGGAATTTCTTCCATGGGTCATGTATAAAATATTACTAATTTAATATTAGTTGTTGCAAAAAAGTGTATAATCTAAGATATTCACCGTGGCATATCAGCAAAATTGTTTTTCTTTGAGCATTATCATTATTAGAAATATGTAAGAAAAAAGAAATGTTGTATACTTTATGCATTGTGCATGAAAAATATTTAAAGTCTTAAAAAAAATAAAGGAAACATTTATATCAGAAAAGATATCTATATACTATACTATGTGAAAAAATAACCTTTATATGCTTTTAAATGATTCATTACTGTCAAATTATTTATTGCTGTATTTCAGATGGAGAGATTTGCATAAAATTAGATGCAGTTAAAATAGTACTTAATTATGATAAAAAAAAAAAAGACTTTCATTGTTAAGTTTTCGTGTTGGATATTTTATCAATAATACTTGCAGTACAATGACTGTAATGATGTCAAAGTTATACTCAATATCTACAATAATAATTATTAAATATTTTATAATTGTTTGACTTGCATAGTCATTTTCATGTATTAATGTAAATTTTATAATTCAAAAGTAAATGTTACAAAACATTTTTAATAATCAAATTTATATTTAATTTACAAATAAACATTCAGATAATTTTAAGAATGCTTTCTACTATGTTTTGTGGGATGTGCCCTCTGATCACTGTACCCCAGTATAGCACAAAGTTCTGTTTATTTTACTTCAGCACTTCTCTCATTCGTAACTTCAGGGGTGAACCGACTTGAGAAGAACTCTAGAAAAGGACAAGATCCCATCCTATTTAGCGAAAACAGGAGGAGAGAACACTGCTTCTAAACATACAGAAACATAAACATTGTAATCAATAAATGGGACTTATAAAAATTCAAGCAAAATGGGACACACATCATGCCATTTATACGAATGATATAGTGAATGAAAAAAACCTTGGAATAAAATTATAAATAAGAATTAAAAATCGGTCGCAGAAGGCCAAATTAATATTTATTTGTAATATTGCAAGGAATATGAATCGCCTGGGAAATATTCTCTTTTTTTCAATATTCTCTCTTAAAAAGAGTTAAATGCATATCTACTTTCCAGTTTCTACTTTCTTAAATTTGTGACATATTTTAATTTTTGAAATTGCTGCATCAGAAAAATATTTAAAATGTAATGATATTCTATGGATATAAGAACATAACTTAAATGATGTACACTACATCAAAGAATAATATGCTCCAACTGCACATAGATTATGCAGCGCTATGGATTACAGATAGGGAATAAAGGCAATGACAAAAAATAAATAAAACTATTGTATAAATATTTAATGAAATATCACAATGGATATTGACATATCAAAGAAATTTTTTGTATTGGACAATATTTAAAGCTAATTAAAGTATATCTCTTCTTTTAAATTTGTTTTTTATTAAATTGATGTTTTATTTTAATAGTAATATTTAATTCTGAAATAAGTGAAATATAATGTACTTCATTTTAGTTGTTAGTGAATAACTATTTATTTTTACTTGTATATATTTGCAGGAATTTGAAATATTTATATTTATATGATATTCCTGAAGTTAAAGACAAAGAAAATTGCCTTCAAATACTTCAACAGAATTTACCTCAATGTCGACTAAACTTTCCACTTTCATCTAAAACATAATATTTTTTATTTCAATTTTTTTTTCCTGCTTATATTAAGTTTTATTGTATTTTATTTAAACCAATTTATTTTCTGTTTTCTTATTGCAAGAAAAAGTTTTTAAAAACATAATAAAAAAATAATTTGTTTTCTACATTGTTACATTGTACATTTTATTTAATATATTATTTTAATAGTTAATTATAAATTAATTATCTAATAAAACAATGTGTCATTTATGTTAGTGTGATATTTTATAAATGTTAATGTTTATACTATTAGACTAAAATGCTTACAATGCCATCTTCATAAAGAAATATTTTTGTATTTTTGCAAGATAGTAAATTAATATTATATTTATTTCAAATAATGAAATCAATGTACCATTTAAATAAAATTTATTCTACATCTATTTTTAAATAATTTAATTTTAAAACATTGAAATTTAACTGTTGTAAAACGGTATGAACATAAATTGTGTGCTCGTATGTAAACAGCATTTTAAGATTTAAGAGATGAGAAAATGTTTTAAATGTGATCAAGAACAGTAGTTTATAGAGAAATGAAGAAATGCCATTAACAAATAATAAATAAACACCAAATATGAATGAATAAAGATAACTTAATAGATATATAGAAGCAATCCTTGTTTAATCCTCTAAAAAATTCTTTCTGTCTGATTGAGCACGATTTGCTTCTCAGGCCTAAATATTTTAGCATTGATGTACAGATTCGGATTCACTGTCCAACAAAAGACATCGGCCATCATTTGGAATACCATTCAAACTGAGAGACATTTTGTAAAATTTACTTCACCAACTGAAAAAAAAAAAAAAAAAAAAAAAAAAAAACAGTAAAATGTGCTGTCTGTTGCAATAAACGAGACAGTAATGGTAAAAGGATAAGAAAAGGAACAAGGTATTTTTGTGAGTGGTGTGATGTAGGACTTTGCCCAATACCATGTTTTCAACTTTTCACACGAAGTGTGATATCTATTAGAATGTATACTAAATATATATATATATATATATATATATATATTCAAGGAATTTTGTGTGTGTGTAGTAAGCCATAAAAAATCTTCAATAAATTGTTTCAATGTTTTTTTTCTCTGATGTGCAAGAAAGACAGTAAAGCTTTTTTCATGGTAATGTTGTAAAACAGATTAACAAAACGTTTTTAATAACTTTCTTTATGCTGATCTTAAATGCCACACAGAAATAGATTTGATAAATATAATATTGTAATATTTTTTAATTAAAAAATTGGGTGCTTTTCAGGGAAAAACTGGAGAAAAGTTATGGAATACTGCTGTTTACTGACAAAAATATTTTGCGTTCCCGAATTTAAGGTAGAGCGTATATTAATTTTCAGCAATAAAAAGTTTTTTGACAGAAACTCAAGAGAGAAAAAATGCTTTAAATAATATACTTTTAGACTCTTGTCCAGTTGGTTTAGCTACAGCATTTTCTAACTTTTTTTATTTTCATGGAGAATAATATTTTAGTGGTAATAATTTTGTTTTCAGAAATACTTTTAAAAACAGAATAATTTTCAAATGGTTGACTGGGAGATTTAATACAGCTTCACAATGGCTTCAAAGATTAAAATATTTCGGAAGCAGCTAATTTCTTTTTTAGCTGTAATATTATTGAATATTCATTAGATACTTTTTTTTTTTTTTTTAAATTTTGGTATAGCATTTCCCTATTTTCGATTTCACTTGATTTACTTTGAATATTTTTTTTTGTAATCTTCTTCATAAAAATTATGATTTATTTAACAAAATTTCATTTTCCAAAGAATTATTTAATAAATTTTTTCATTTTCATATGCAGCCTTCATAGGTGGCTTTTTTTTTTTTTTGCTTATTTTTAGCATGAGTATATTAGCAAAACAAATGAACGTGTTTGCACAAAATCCGTTTAATGAAAGCATCTAATCCATTGTATGAATACTGGTGAATACATGGATTAAATAATGAGGTAATTTTCGCTTGCAAATATTTAGACCATCGAAAAGGTAGATATTTTTTAAATGATAGTCAATGAAATCATAAGGAATTTACTATATTATCAACAAGTTTTTGCTCTTGCATCATGTATCCTTATAAAATTATATTGCACAGTAATAAAATTTTTTAAAATTCAAATAATAACTCTTGTAGTATGATGAAAGAAGTGGTGTATGGGGATGTGAAGCAACAAGGACTATAATTCCCTAATGACTATATATATGAACAGTTAGTTTTGCCTTATTTTTAATGCCACTTTCCACAACGCTCTACGATCGTGTTAGACCGGGACCTACGGTTTAAAGTGGATTCCGAACCACTACAAACATCCATGGCACCGCCGGGACTCGAACCCGAAACCTATGATACAGAGCGCTAGCCACTCGGCCATTCAGGCCCCTCTTGTAGTAATTATGAAAGCATGCAGATCTTTTTATTATGTATAAATAAACTAATCATGTATGGCAATAAAGAACAACAAAGGATCGTTTCCGTTTTGTCCATAATTAACATATAATACTATCAAATAAAACATTTGAACAATTATTTATAATCTTATATATTTAGGAATGATTTGTATACAAACATAACCCATGCATCTATTTATATATTCTGACAGAAAAGAAGAATAGTGCTACAATCATCTCGATGGCAGCATTTGGTATACAATCGTAGCCAATGCATATATTTATGTTGAAAGGTTTCTATTGGCAGTTTACAATTCCTGTAAGAATTGAATCAGTTTTGTATATCTTTAACAAACAATCAAAACTATTCGCCTTCTCTCACTAAAGGCTCGTTCCCACCTAGGCGTTGACCAATCACTAGCCTCCCCGCGTTCGCCTGAAACCGGTTTGAAATCCACCGCTTCGAGTTGACCAACTTTCAACTAATTTTTTGAAAAACTTTTCTTCCCTGCCGCCTCGGTGGGAACGAGCCTTTAAATGAGAATAAAAAAAAATTACAATAGTACAAGATAATATATTTCCGACTCCTAATTAAGAACTCATGTGCTAGATTAAACCAGTTCTGTAATTATTTCTGTTAATCATGATGCTAAATACAAATAGTTACATAGACTGAAAACAGCATTTTGATGAAAATTAAACTTTTCAAAAAGTTATTCATTTAAAGCATAATATGGTTTCTTTTTAGAGGAGCCGCGAATGCCCAACTACCAAAAATTTGCTCGCAGTGTCTAACCCATCGTAGTGCAATGACGGGCCTCTTCTAGCCGCTATAAATAATTTTATAAAGAAAAGGTTAAAATAAAAGTAATAGGCATGAAACACTACTGACGCTCTGTAGGATTTATGGTGTATATTTAGAAAGAAATTGGATTTCAAACAAGTAACAAAAGGGTCATCTGGCAAAGTTAACTCAGATTAATCAAGGATTTATAGTTAGAAAATTTGTGTAAAATCCTCATATGAGTGAAAAATTTTCTTCAATTCCACACTTGACACTGTTTCACGAGTATTCATATCAGCAAAAATAGTTCAGCGGTCTGCCTAATGGAAATATATATATATATTGTTCTAATGCAGCTGACAAACACTTAAGACAGTTGTTTTTGATGCCTTAAGGCAAGCGCTGCACTGATGTTACTGCGTGTAGCTTGAAGATAAGCTACGGACGCGGAGTAACAATATTAGAAATATGTTTTAATATGTAGAAAATTTTTTTTTTCAGTGTTAAAAGACTTTTGTGAGGTAATTTTTTTAAATTCTTTTTTTGATTGTTGACTTTTTAAAAAAAACTTTACTAAGGTGTTAAAATATATAATGTAGTTTTGTTAACGAAAAGTTAGAGATATTATGAAAAAATTCTCGTCCTGTAATATTTTCATTAACAAATAGAGCAAATTCCATTGAAATTCGAAAGTATATGAAGACTTTTGGCAGCCACTGTATTTATTTTTTCATTGTTAGGATTAGAAAAAGCAAGTACCCATTCTTGTCTCCTGATCAATTCTCTTAATGTTTTTACATTTGGAAAGACCTTGAACAACAATATCGGATATCCTATCTATAGATAGAACTATATTAGAGTGAATCACTTTTATTTTTAGTTCGTAGATGGTATATTTCAAACTCCTTTTCGTCTCCGTGGTGTCTTGCTAAGGAATAAATTGTTACGCGTATTTTTTTAATGATAAGTAGTTTTAATTCACGCTCTAGTTCTTTAGTAATGAATTTCTTTCACATTCTGAATCACTTAAAGCCTTATCAATTTTGGTATACTTTTACATTCATTAATTATCGATGATTTTTTGCAAAAATATATGTGTTCGTTTCGGAAAATTACCCTTCAATATTGACACAACAGTATTATTTTCGGATTCTTCAGTTTTTACTTTTTTTTTTATGTTCATCAGATGTAGAAAAACAAAATGTTTATTATGGCTTTTACTGTTACAAATTTCTCAAAGTTACAGTTTTGGTTTATAATTAATTGACAAATAAGATTTAGCAAAACATTTGAAAACACCTGCCTTCTTTGTAGTTATCCATCATCGGAATAATCATTACATTCGGCGAACTCGTGTTCAATACACATACAGAATAAACAATACTTATTTATGAAAAGTATTAAAGAGATAGATGGTTTGGAATTGATCTAATGAGCATATTTATTTCTAACCAATTGAGATTAAATGCTGCTGTTGGTTTTTGCATTTCTTGAAATATTTATCATTACAATAGATTCGCGGTGATCAGTTTCATTTAAAAAAAATAATTCCTTCACAACAAAAAACAGCAATAAAATGTAGTATATTGCAATAAACGAGCCTATAATAGTAAAACAATCAAAAATCTATTGAGCGCAAATGTTAAATCTTCTGGAAATAATATTAGGTAATTGGATTCAATTTACACCCATAAAGTATACAAAAGAAACTTAAGAACCTCTGAATTCACAAAACAAGAATCATAGTTTTAAACAATCGTATCAAGATGTTTTTTTAGATGATTATCTATCAGCTATAAAGTTACACTTGCAGACTGAGATCTCTCAATAAATTATACCTCAAAGAACCAGGTACATATGATTGCTTGAAGTAGTAATCTAAAAACAATATGGAAGAATTTATATTATGAATTGTTGTCAAGATAGAAAACAACAAAGTTTCTAATATATCCAGTTTTGAAAGTTCTGGTGAGGAAATCGTTGTTGCATAATTTCTATAAAAAAGGAGCCTATTATGCATTGCTGTGCTTCAGTTGCCCAACTACTTTCAACAAAACATTGTGATATGAGATTTAGTTCACGACCATGAATTTTCTTTAAATATTGTTCAGTTCTTTGGAATCGATCCCATTCACAATGATGATTCGAGTATCAAGATTACGTCGATAATTGGATTACTACGATTATATGTAACTTTCAAAGGCTAACATTATTAAATAAACCATTAACACATTATTTAATTTTAAAAAGAAAAGCTTATTTTTATTCCCGACAACCAGGAAATTGCATTTCCATTGGCTCTATAAAACCAAATTATGCATGCTTCCATTAATGTATACACATTTTTCAATTAAATATTTAATTACATTTTTTGACGGTTTATTTGCAAAATCTAATTTCACTTTGAGCAAAATTAAATCATTAAAAAAATATGGAAAATTAAGAGAATGCTGAAGAAAAAAGTTGAAACTAAGAACAAAAACAGTTTTAATAATTTTTTGTCTTATGGTAACTCATATTTCTTTTAAGACAATGCAATTAGAAATTCACAAGCTATAAAAAAAGAAACCAGCAGTATTTTTTTTAGAAACAAAGTTGCAATTTTCCTTGTAAGGTAACTAATTTTAATAAAAATTAAATATTTACCACTAATTTTACTTAACATTAATGGACACATTTTCTATTTCAGATTTAGAAAATCAAAGAAAAATTACATATTTAACTATATATAGTTTTATTTATATAGCAATGAATAAACTTGAATGAATCATTTCCTTACTATCTAAAACAACAATTTTGAATCATGCATAAGAAACATACTTTTTTTTATCCTTAGTTTCAAAATTCACTAATATTAACTTGTCACAAATAAAACATTTAAATATGAAATTTTTATTTTCAAAATGCTTCTAATATAGACAAATACTAATTTAATATATTACAGTGATGAAACACAATAAGATGAGAATGTCTTTGAACAAATAAAAGAAATTGAAATGGTTTAAAAGTTTTTAGATCAAATAGTTACATTTGTTGATTTTCTTTAGCAGTCACTTTCTTTTCATTGTGAACATCTTCCATCTCATTTTGTGGAGAATTTGGAGTGACAACTTGAGAATGGGATTCTTCTTTAGTCGAAATTTCATTTGGAAAATATCTTTCCAATTTTATCAGCACAGGTGTAGTAGTGTCACCCTTTCTTTTAGTACAAGAGTTCTCAGGAATCTGAACAGCATTATTTATTCCAGGATGTTTTTCTGCAGCTTCACAAGCTACTTCTATGGATAATGAAGTATGTGTTTCAGTTTCACTTTGCGAACAAGTTGCCTCTAAGCATTGGGAGGTATCAATCTTACTTTGAAGATGTAAATCTGATTCAACATTGTTTTTCTGAAGTATTTCTTTTTCTTCCAATGATTTGACAACAGCATCACAGCTGGAATTTGTTGATGGTTGTAAGACCTTGTTCTTTTCCTGTTCTTTCATTTTTTCTATTTCTTTTTGCATTTGTTCCAGACGAGACTTTAGTTCTCTTTTCCTTTCGAGAAGCTTCTTTCTTTTAACTTCATTATTTATTATTCTCTCTTCAAGCATTTTTAAAAGTGGCCCACATATTACTTCAGCAATTTGGCCCATTGATTTAACATAAACTGTTGAAAGAAAAGAGAACATTTTATTAAAATTATTGGCCCCTTTTGCAAATACTTTTAGTTAAAAAAACTGTATCAATGAAATAAAATAAAATTAATGATTATGAGTATAACAAAAATGATATAAGTTTTATGACATGTCCTAGTTTAAGTATTGCATTCCAGTTCACTTTGTAAAATTTTTTATTATAATTAGATATGGATGATAAAGCAATGGATTTTTTCAATTTTAAAGTCCTCATACAAAATCATTTCTATAATTAAAAAAAAAACATTACAAATTTTCAGGCAATTTAATAATTCCTTTTTTTTTATAGGTGCATTTCAGCTTGCTGCAATACACATATAAAAACATGTGTTTTCAACATATTTTAAATAAATTATGAATTTTAATTGTATTATATCTCAGTTGTTAATATTTAAAGAAAGGAAGTGTAATATCTAGTTTGAATGACATTATATATTACATGAATATAAAATACATTTATAATGCTGAAATTACAAAAGTTAAATAATTTTCATAACTTTTCAGGTAAGAATAAATGTTAAAAATTCAAAATGTTCTGAACTCTAAATTTTACTTACTTTAATGGAAAATTATGAAAAAGTTTATCTTAAGCTTTAAAAAATATGTTAAAAATATAGTGCACTAATTTATAATCTGTAACCGATTTTTCTTTATCATATACTATAGACTACTAAACTAAATCAAGTCAAATGTGTTTGATTCACTGTTCAATGAATAATTTTTAAAAATAAAGTAATGTCATTAAATATTTTTTAATGTTACGAAGTGTTTAACAACTTAAAAAATTAAATTCAGTTAAATTTTAACATTGAAGAGAGTGGGATAACCACAAGCTTCATAGAACTTTCTACATAAACTCTAAACTGAATACCTCATAAAAGTTGAGAAATTTTAGAACTTCTACTAAATTATTGGAGTCGGCTTATATACGAATCCACTTATCTCACAAAAAACCGTAAATACTTTTCTATCACCCAGGCATAAGCAATAAATTGCCAAATATCATTCAATATAGTACGTTTTTAATTCTTTAGTTTTATATTTAAGTTTATGGAAAATGTTAATTTTAAATTAAATGAATTTTCGTTTTGTGAAGATGAATTGTTTTATTTTCAGTATTGCTGGTATGTGCACAGTCATCAAAAAGTAAAATCTGTTAGCAAAATTTGCAGAAAAGTACCAAAATGTACACTTGCAATAATACAATACTATTAGCATATAAAAAATTACTTTAATCTTTTAACTTATTTTTTAGGGTGAAATTCCATTTTCCAATGACATAGGCATTTTATTTTGGTTATTAACAATTGATATGTAGATACTGGAATTTGCCAGGATGCAACCACAAAAGCCTTGCATTACTAACCAAATATGCTGTACATAGAGAAAAAAAGAGGAATGCTTTCTTGAAGGACTTTCCAAAGAAAACTGTCTTCTTTTGCCCATGAAAAGAAAAATCCATATTATAACTGGCTACACAATAACAAAGCATGCTATCAAAGTTAAGTGGCACTTTACTATTTGAAGAACACAAAAAACAAATTTAAACCTCTTCTTCTGCAAAACCATAAGCTAACTCAACTCAATACTAAGTTCTCACTAAAAAAGGGTTAGGTAATTTTATTATATGGTTTTGCAATTATAAAAGTTTCTTACCTGAAAATAGGTTACTGCACATCTCACAAATTAATTTAATAATTATTAAAAAACAATAAAACATAGAAGTTTAGACTTTATAAAAAGTTTCAAATTACCTGAACTGTTATGAAGCCTTGTCAAATAATCTAATGGTACTTGATTTGTGATTTGATATGCCAGTTGTTCTTCTTGGCATAAAAAGCGGGGTAACTGTATCAAAGCATTCATGCAAACACTGCTAATGGAAGAAGCAGGAACTAAATGAATAGGGATATCAACACGTTTTTTCCTGAAGAAATAAAAGAAATATTACAACAATTTTTTTTTTTTTTTTTTTGTAAATACTTATAAAAAAATATAAGCAAACATGCTCCAAAACATAAAAATAATTTGCCATACCCTTCAACATTTTAAACAACTTCTTTAATAAAATTTTATCAACAATTGAAAACATTTATGGCTATTTTTTTACGGTTCAACATTAATTCAACAAATAACATTGGGAACGAAAATTTCAAAAATGCAGAGAAACAACAGCAGTTATGATTAATATGCCAGTTATCACATTTATGAATTATATATTGCCAATTTCACTATAAATTGACATTTCTAGCATCATTTTACTTTCTTTAATTAAAGATCAAGACTTGTTAAACTTTTAATTCAATATTTAAGGTTTATATTCAATTCCATCACCTTTTATATTTTCTCTTTTGTAACTGTTTGAAAAAGTGAATAAGTAGAAAGTTATAATTTATATCATCTTATAGTAAACTTCAACATTATATGTATATATATATATATATATATGAATTCATAATAAAATTCTGATTAAAAGTTTCAACTGCTATAAATGATTTTCAGTGCAAAAATACATGCAATAAAGAAAAATGATTGATAATAATAAAAATGTTTTACTCTTTGTCAATTGTAAATCCCACATGTCAGAAAATACTTTTTTTCAGACAATTGCATTATGGACTATTTAAAAGCATGCAGATGTTTTGAAAGGATCACATTTGGTATTACATATATAGTAAATACAGAAAAATGTTAAAATTGGTGTATTTCTTAAATTTTCAGGTAACTGTTGGCACTTCTCTTTTTTCAATTACTATTTGATTAAACACCGAAAAATAAACTTTTTTTTTTGTTACAAATTTATGCAATGTAACATAAAGCATTTTATTTTAATATTTAAGTTTTATTTGGTAATTTTTCTTATTGAATCAGCAAGGAAACCTCTTTAAAGTTGTTTAAAGGGGTACGTCCATACTTATAAAAAATCTGGCATTCATAAATGTCATTAAACATAGCTGCTATGATAAATATAATCCCAGTCCTACCCAACTTAAAATATTTAAAAATTAGATAATACCAATACCATGCAGAATTCATAAATTTAATAAACATCACATTAATTATAAATGTTCTATTTTCTTGCAAATTTAAAAATAAATTTCAATCCCAATGATATGCATTTAATTGCCACAGAACCCTTAGAATATGCCACCTACTTTTTTTTTTTAAATGAAGGTTTTTTTGCCAGATGTCAAAGATATTTAATATTGATAAATAAAAGAAAAAAAGTACCCATAACAAAAGTACTTATTAATTTTGCTACATAATTTACAAGTGAAGGTAAGAAATTAAAACAAAACCCCACCAACTTCAGCATATATTTCCTGAGTCCCTTGGCTGATTGGAAGCACTAGTCATTAAATGTAAAAAAGCTTTCCAATATTTTTAAACTTCCTGTTTTTGAAAATTATTGAGAGGTGGGTCTACTACTTTGAGAAGTAAACATCTTAGACATAACCAGAGCTAGATTAAGAAATAAACTATCTGCTAACTCATAACAGCCTGTGAGAGCAGAAAGACATGGAATTCGAAAATATTACACATTTTTAAATATCGTAGATGTGCATAAAAACAATATATATAAATATCAACAGTATTTATTTGAGGCTTCTTTTTAAATTAATGTTTTATGCTTCCAATTATGAATCCATAAAAGAAATGGGGTTTCGTCTGTTTATTTACTGATTTTGAAACAAATCATTCCACAATATTTCACTAGTCCACAATTTTGTATTGATTGGTGAAGCATTTTGCCATGGTTTCTAAAATGGTATCACATTTATTTGTTAGTGGTCCATTTACACAAATTATCATTTCATGATGGGTTGTTTCATTACTAATAGATTTTTATGTTATACTCATAACAGTATGCCAATGATATACAAAAAAATTCAATTGATAAAACGTTATGTGATATTTGGGGTGAATTGGAATTTTTTTTTTTGGAATAGAATATTTAGACATACTTTTCCTTATTGATTAGACTGCAAGATGGCAACACAGTACTGCTTGCATTTAAGGATAATATTGATCATAACCGTCAATTTTGGTTTCAGTATAATGCTGCATATTAAATATGTACATAATGTAACAATTTTAATTTTTATCTTTGACATCTACCTAAAAACTATATTGACACTCAATAATACGGCATGGCCATATTAGCAAACACCACAGATTAAATAAAGTAAGGTTATTGTACTTATTTAATTAAAAATGACAATGGAATGACCCAAGTTATTAAAAAGCCTGATTCAATAATCTGATGAAATTAAATTTGAGAAAGTATCAAATGTATCATCTTTCTACCTTTTTTTAGTAAGTTCTGATGTATTAAAATGCAATTATTTAAGTAATTCAATATGCTTTTAAAATATTTAAATTTGTTAAGTTGATAGCAACATATATTTTTATAGCTAAGTATTCAGAAATATTTAATAATTACCTTTAAGCATCTTATTTTGGCAAGACTATAGAATAATGTAGAAATGTGATAAAGGAAAAGAGCAGTACATAAGATTGAATACAGATAAAAGAGCATGGTAACTTCGTTCTGGATTGGAAGAATATGTGTCAAATATATAAAGAATTTATTAATTTTACATTTCCATCTAGAAGTGTATGGTTTTTGAAATCATTTAATTATACCATCTATTGACAACACTTCTAAAGAAATCCAGCAAGTTGCCATTCAATATTTTTCAAAATAACATATTAGAAGAAAAAACCTTGAGCTGCAGAATTATGTATTGAATACTGTCTAAACAAATGTCTTTCGCAGTATATTGTTAAAAAAAATAGGTGGATATATGTATGAATTAATAAAATCGTTTGCATTGTTTATATGTAAAACAAAACACAGAATGAACTGAAATGTAATTAAAAACAATTTGTGCTATAAAATAAGGTACAAAAGAAATTAAAAATATGCTTACTCAATATTACAGTCATCCAACAAAATAGATTGTGCTTGAAAGCAAGTCATTTGAATTCGTCCACCCTACATTTAAATAAATAAAATTTCACATTATAACAATAAAAAATATAAAGAGTCTGAAAATTATATTTATGCTCTTGAAAATACATTAAAGCATGATAATTTTCAGTTAATAAAGCCCTAATAGCCAATTGTGCACAAAGTTGCCAAAATGTAAATTCAATTCAATTTTAATTACATTTAATTAAATTTGGTAAATGTTCTTTTTAGATAAACATTTTTTTTTTTTTTTTTATCACTTGAGTTTTTTTTTCTTTCATTTCTGCAGGAATGAACTAAACTGTTCAAATAAGCTTATCAAAAAAATTTTAATGTACTTTTAAATAAAAACGGGCAAAATTTATTTTTTTTTTTTTGTTCTAAATGTATTTTACTTAAAGATTTCATTTTTGAAAGTTTTCCTTTTTTTAAAAAAGTAATAAAGATTATAAGATTTGAGAGTTACCAGATGATGATCGATCTGAAGTAAAATTATTTCAAAGTGGGGGAAACCACCCCTTGTTCTAAACATCACCAAATGAAACTGTATTTTATTACTAACAAAACACTGAAATGGCTCACCACAACTAAAGAACTACTGTCTTTTTCAACATCTAACACATACTAATTATGATGCAGATCCTATTTTTTCTACTTTTGAAAAAAGTCTTGGTCTCTTCAATCGTTTACAACTGCTATGTTATTCCTTTACGATTAGAAGATTGTTTCTTTCTCTTTCATATAAAGTACTGTCCATTTTTTTTAAACAAAAATTCTTTTTAGAAAGTGGTTTTATATAGTTGATTTTTATAAAACTTAAAAAATATATATATAGTTCACAGGTTATATGCAGATGATAAATTCTGCACCCCAAATTCTAAGGTTCATAGGCAGAATACATGCACAAATGCAATAATTTATAGTTCACTTTAAAAAATTGGAGGCCTAAATAATTTGTAAAAGTTACTAAATAGTTTGTTATTATTTCCAAATAGTTCCAGAGCACAGTACATACTTATTCGATTACGAGTTCAATGTTAGCATACGTAAATAAAACTAATACTAACTACGGCTTTACTTTTGTAGATATTCAAACTTATAAATGGCAAATTGAATGGAATTTGACATTAAACTTGACTATTTTATACAGATTGCTGCACCATTTTATAGTTACACAAAAAATTCCAGAAGAAAGTATAATTCAGTCTGACTATTGGAAGGCATATAAAAAAGAATGAGAGAATGCTGAATAAGAATACATGAGTGTTAACTACAAATTTCATTGTACTAATTGTTATGTCAAATGCCACATACAATATATGTATAAAGCAAGAGTGGGGAGTAGGCCGAAACTTATTTGCCTCCTGAGTCAAAGATCAGGTTGTTAATTCCCAATTCCTGATCCTTTACCACAATTTTAAGAGGATTCAGAAAACTTATTAAATAAATTTAATGAAATTTATTGTATATATATACATACATACATATATATATATATGGAAAAAAAGGTTTTGCATTAGCAAAGCACTTTTTAGAATTTCGAAGCTGTAATATTTGCACTAACTTATTCTTATACTCTTAATTTGGCTTAAAAAAATACAATATATTTTTATTCCATAAAAATAACATTACCAGAGTATAGAATAGCTTAAGTAAAAGAAAATTGTACACTTTAAGCATAGAATTCAATATTTGTAATACACTATATATAATAATAATAATAATAATAATAATAATAGAATAGCAAGACTTTCTTTCATTGTTTATCCAAAATAGCTTTTTATAATCCTCGATCCTGAGAAAAATCTCTCAAAACTTACACTTGCTGCTAAAATAGTAACTGTCCTTGCAATTGGTTGTATAATGGAAAGATTCAAATGAATAGTCACCTTAATATTTAATTTTAGTTCTGAGAAGTTTGGAAAAGTAAAAATTATTTTTATAAAAGAGTTGGATTTTTAGACTCCTTCAAAAATGCTATTCAACCAATCTCTGGTATAAAGTTACAAGCTATAATTAACTTTTTTTTGCATATGTTTGCTATTTTTTTCTAATAAATTTTCATAAGTATAAAAATGTCTTGTGAACATTTTGTATAATCTGAATGCAAATATATGGTCACAAAAATTAATTTAAAGTAATCATAACAAAACAAATTTCAAAACTAAATAAATAAATAAATATTACAATATAATATATTTTAATTATTGTTAAAAATATAAATGTTACAAAACATAAAACTAGGAATATTTCTTGCATACTTTCTTGTTAGGATCATCATTGAAAACTGAAAAAATCATTCCAATAAATCCCTCATCCATAAACTGATAATTATCCTGTGTATTTACATCTGTAAAATAAATAAGCTTATTATGTGTCTGAAATGATAAAAAAAATTTCAGGTTTATTTCATACAAATATTTCACACCAATAGTAGAACATAATTTTCAAAGAACTTTATAAACTTAAATCATTTTGGTTCTATACCATTTAAAAAGTACTTTTGATAACATATAACTGTGGATACTTTTCATTATTTGTTTAAGTTAAGTTGTCAAGTTTATCATAAGAATCATATTAAAATAAAATGCTTTAGAATTAGTTTTTTATTTAACGATTGTACTTTGAAAAAAAAATATTGGTACTTGCGTATTAACGGTACCTTGGCGACAGTTGCGCCAATAAAGAACACACGCGCCAACCGCAGCTACAGATTTGGCGCCAATCTACACTTAAAATTTTGTTCCAAATAATAAAATATATGTGAAACACTTCATTTAAAATCAAAACGCTTTCAAAATATTTTTTATTCCAAATAATAAAGATTGGCGACACTTAAAAACCGCCAAGTCTGTCGCAAGGTACCGTTTATACGTAAGTACCAAAATATTTTTAAAAACAAACACACAGGTAATGTCTGCTTAGAAATTTAGTCTTTTAATAACAATAAAACTAAAAATGTATGACAGCAAAAGTCACTTGTAGAGAATAAAATCACTTAAATCTAATTTTAAAAAGGACACAATAATGCATCATCAAACAATTAAAAAATTTACATTATATTGCCTTACACAGATACATAGAAAATTTGGCATTAATTTGCTTCTAAATACAGCTATAATATTTTAAAGATAATTCAAGGACACTAGATTTAAAATTTAATTTCACAGTTACTTTTTAATAGCATTTAGTTATTTGAAGAATTTAACTAGCTTAATCAAATTAAAATTTCTATAGAATCACTTTACTCAACTTTGATAAATTTGTTGAAAAAATGCACTTTCGGCTTGTACACTGATAGTATTATTTTTAGAAATATACAGTAAATCTTATTGTCCCATCATTACTATGAGTAATATACCACAAATCCCCAGGGTAAAAATGCTAATGATATACAGTAGAATCTCTTTAAGTCGAAAACCTCCGAAACTCGAAAATTTTTTTTGTTTCCTTCCCTTCAAGCCCCAAAACCTCCATTACTTGAAATTTCAACCCTCTAAATGTCGAAATAGAAATAATTAGTCAATCCCCACAAGCAATTTTGGTATATATTTTCCCTCTGTAACTCAGGGGAAGAAAGATAGAAAAATAGCTTAGATAATGCTATAGATAGAGAACAATCAAATTGTCTAAAGGAAAAAAATAAATAATAAATAAAATAAAATAATAAAAAAAAACTTATTTTTTTAATACATAATATTTTTAATTTTAAGGTTGTTTTGGAATTATTTTGATTTTTTATTGTAGTACATAATATAATTTTTAAGTTGCAAATAAACATGTTTATAACCTCTGTAACTTGAATTTCTATTTATTTTGCCTTTCAAACTAAAAATAAGTTAGAGAGAATCTAAACCTCTACAAGTTGAAAACTCTATAACTCGAATTATTTCGCGTCTCCCTTGAAGTTCGACTTACAGAGGTTCTACGATATAATAAAAAATAACATTTATAGTGAAGATATTTATATTTCAGCTTTTAAAAGAATAATCAAATGTTCATAATTTTTTTAAGTATAATTTTTTTAAATACTTATTAATATTTTCTTAAACAGTTCTTCATATTACAAGTGATATTATACAATTAAATTACAGCAAAATACAAAATTATTGAGATAAAAAAATTCATATACTATTTCACTGCATAAATTCATACCGATTGGAGAAGGCCAAACTGTAAGCTTTGGATGAGAGTGATACCATCCAATGACTCGAATAGGCCTTTTTAAGATGCATGCTAGCCTCTATAAAGATAAGGTATCTATTTAGTATACCACTTCAAAATTTCATGACAAACATTATATAAGGTTTACATAGGGCAAAACATAATCAAATGCCAGTGCATGTGATAAACTTTAAATAAAACAATAGATAAATTAAATTCGCCAATCTTATACAGCAAAACATACCTCAGCTTCAGTGGACGCATTTGACAACTGTTCCGGTGATATCTCCACTCTATCTTTTCTTTTATCAGAACGTCTCAAGAGTACTACAGCAGAAACATGGGCTACTCTATTTTCATCAACCTAATAAATAATGGAACAGATAAATTATTTTTCATTTAGACAAATAATTTATCTAATTTTTACAAAGTTTTTTAAAATTACTATATATAAGAATTGAACACTTAAAAATTTCCCATTAGAATAACAACTCTTATAATACATTTTGTTAAAAAACTAAACAAATAAAGCAATTACAATAGTTTATTAATAAATAGAAGAATATATCATATGCTTATTTTAGAAAAGAATTTTTATTTCACAGAATAAAAATAAATGTTATGACTGTTTTTCATTGACAGCAGGAGCTTATAGATTTTTAGGTACTTACGTATTAACGGTACCTTGACGACAGTTGCGCCAATAAAGAGAACACGCGCCAACCGCTACTACAGATTTGGCGCCAATCTACACTTAAAATTTTTGTTCCAGATAATAAAATATATATGAAACACTTCATTTAAAATTAAAACGCTTTCAAAATATTTTTATTCCAAATAATAAAGATCGGCGACACTTAAAAACCGCCAAATCTGTCGCCAAGGTACCGTTATTACGTAAGTACCGATTTTTAACCTAATTAGTAAGAAACAAACAGTTTTCTCTTAGTTATTAACCAAATATATAAATACAATCTTTACAAAAGATGCAATACTCGCACGTTCATTTTAATTTAGGTATCATTTTTATAATGCATTGAATTACCAAATGTCTGTTCACCTTATTCTTTAAAAAAAAAAAAATTAAAAAAAAAAACCATTCCAGAGAAAAAAATTTCAGTAAAAATCTAGAATCGGAATGCAACAAGAATGTCTGATGATTAGTTTCTTAAACCCTCTGTCCCCCCACTTTCCCCCAAAAAAAGGGTTATGAAAAACATGACATAAAAAGGAATATCTTGCCATGCTGGAGAGTGGCAATATGGCACCAAAAGCAATAACTGCAACTGAGAAATGCCATTTAGTAATATCCTCAAAAATGCTTTACAATGGATGAAACTTACAAAAAAAAAAAAAAAAACTGTGATACACCTCACACTTCAATTTATTTAGCAATTACAAATGATAACATAAATGTCAGACAAAAGATTAAACTTGTTCCATTAGATTGGGATAGTTTTGAATTTGAAGGTTTTAAATACATTTTTTTTCTTTTTGTGTCTTTGAAGTTTATTCTTATCTTCAATGATAAAACTGTTATTTATTTTTAATTTAATTGTTTTTATTTGCATGAAATATCTCTGGTAAGTATTTTGCTTGCTTTTATCCAAGTTCTTTCATCCTATTTTATTTCCGATTTATGTTATTTGTAATAGATATTTTATCTTTTCAAGTACTTTTAATACTAAGATAACAAAAATGCTATCCAAAGTTACAAAATATTATTCTAATTTAAGATTTCAGTTGTGGATATAAAAACAGAATTTTATTGGTACATGATATGTGAATGAAAATAAGTAAAGGGAAAAGAACTGTCTGCAGATTATACAAGATTTTTTTTTTTCTTACCCCAAAAAATTTTGACTACCAATTAGGGGCAGGAAATTACGGTAATTGAAAATTTTATTATTATTTTTTTTAATAAAAATACACAAAATAAACTTTTTTTTTTTTTTTTTTTTTTTTTTTACAAAAAAAATTTCAAAGAAAATGAAATCTTTAATGAAGATTAATTAATTATGTAATTCGACAGCTCTATAAATCAAACTATTCCTTCACTGAGTTTTGATTCTGCTTCTATTAATACAACTGGGGAAGAAAAAAAACCCTTTTATAGTTGTATTATACAAAATTATAGTACAATTATTATACACTAGTATTACACTGCAATTATCATAGAGTTTCTGCCAATGATAACTTTTTAACAATAACAAAGCATCAAAAAAATATTCCAAAAGTGTAAAGAAATTTGATGATGAAATTGTCAAATGAAAAAGAAATGAACACATGGATTAACAATAATTACACAGAAAGAAAATGTTAATTTTCCTTTTAACCATAAAATGTGCTTTTCATGGAATCAATATTAGTGGATATTAATGAAAAACTTGTTTAAAGCAACATCGGTACAATTTGCTGTAATTTCAAGAAAACTCTTGATGGGAGTATACCAATAATTTAGAACTAAAACAAGGGATTTATGGAAGCTGAGAATAATAAAAGTCACATTTTTATGAAATGAGACAAGACTACACACCTCAAATGAAGTTTAAGGTTCAGTTTATTTTTATGAATCACCACGAAATTTTTCTAATAGGTACTTTCTGCCACCTCTAACATATATGTAATTATTTTTATATTGTTTGTCTACAAAGTTATGGTATCAAAAATGCTAAATGAAAAATTTTATGCTAGTTTAAGAATTTAGTCATAGGTAAAAGAAATTTTATAGAATGTAGCATGTCAAGGAAACAGATGAAAACTGACTACAGATTATATCAAATTTTCTTTTTATCCCTGAAAATTAAATCAATTATAACAAGTACATTACTTTTCATATCATTCTAGTAGTGTTCTTTCTGTTTCTTCCATCTCTAATATTGTTGCAGCGGCCTGATGGCCAATTGGCTAGCGCTCTGGCAGTTGGTCCCACAGGTTTCAGGTTCAAATCCTGCCGATGGCATGGATATTTGTTAGTTGTTCGGAATCCACGTTAAACTGTGGGTACTGGTCTAATTAGCCTAAAGTATGCAAAAAATGACTATATAGTGACAAACCAAACTAATATTGTTGTTGTGATTAATCCTCAGCATACTGCAGTGCAGGACGGACATTCCATGTGCAATCTACTCAAGGATGGAGGCAAAGGGAACAGCTTCTGTAGTGATGGAATACCCGTAGGTAGAAGCCTGACTTGGCTCTGTGATGCTCTTACAGTCATATGAGACCAGGACCTACAGGTTACAGTGAATTCCGAACCACTACAAACATCCATAGCACCGCCAGGATTCGAACCCGAAACCTGTGGCACTGAGCTCTAGACATTCGGCCATTCAAGCTCACTTCTAATGTATAATAGGTTATTGTATGTATGTGTGTGTGTATATATATATATTTTACAGTGTTAAATCAAAAATGTTAATATGATTTGAAAAATATGAAGCTAGTTTAACATCTTAATGACAAGTTAACAAATAATGATAAAATCTGCAGTCAGTTTTCATTTTTTTCTTCTTTAAAAAACTAAAAATACAGAATACAGGTCAATTTGGATAAGTAAGAAATTATGGCAATTGTCATTTTTCATATTTTTCTAACAGTTTTATTGCGATCTTTTGGATATGAGTTATATGTAAAATACTTTATTAGTAATTTTGATATTCAATACTCTACAGATTCGTTACTCTCATATTCTTACTATACATTATAAAATCCAAAACAAACTTTATACAGCCATATATAAATTAATATACGTATCCCACATATAATTTTTTTGACATCATTCAGAAAAACATGACTACTTTTCAATAAAAATTCACTCTTTTTCAAACTCAAGAAATTTAATTTTTAAAGTGAACATTGCACAACTCTTTGCTCTTTTGCAAAAATTCATTTATTAATCCCCTTCCCCTTCAAAAAATCGTTTGCACTTTTGACTTGATTCGATTGATGGATTTTTTTTTTTAATTATTAGCTATTTATTAATGTAAATCATCGAAAAACTGAGATATTTTTTTATAATAGCAAAATGACAACATTACGATTGAAAACTGATAATAAATCATTTTGGACAAGACCATATTACTTGGTTATTATTTAAAAACTGGCCACAATTGGTGGAGAGAGTTCCGAGTTCTCAAGTCTACATCAATTTAAAAAAAGGTAAATCAAGTTTAAAACAAAAGAAACTTCATAAAATATATATAAAATGAAAATTCAAAACATCACAGAATAACAAAATTGAAAAAGAAATTAACGTATACAGACCTCACCAACAAGAAGTCCTACGATTTCTTCCCCATCTGTAGACATTGCATGATTTAAGCAAACGAAATAAACATCTGTCGATAAATTTACTTGTTTTACAGTCATAATGTAGCTTTTGGTACTATCAATACTTTACAAAGCTTAACAATACAACTCTCAGGTCATACTTTATCACACAAAACTAAATGCCATTTTAATTTCAGAAGCATAAATAGACGGTTTTCATCTTCTACTTGATTGAATCAAGTTATTTCGCAGAGAGAATTTGTAAAAAAAATATAAAGAGATCAATCGTTTTCAACGTTGAATATAGAACAACTCACTTATTAATTAGCGATAGTTTGGATTTCTAATTTATTCTAGGAATCCATCATAATGAAGAGAAATAGTTTATTATGGCGTCAGCTCACCTTAGTTTAACAACCACTGTAAGACAGCGCATGCGCTAGATTAGCTGTAACCAGAATAAATGTCAATTAATATTAAAAAGCTACTTTTTTATTAACAGTTTAAGCGTGTGTGCTCATATTTAAAAAAATATTTAAATGTATTTTATTTCATTTAAGATGGTTATGTTGAAAATATAATTGTATAATTCAACGAAAATTTTCTAAAGAGGCCTCAAAATAATATGGGGATAAGCGAAATGTCTCTTACATGCCAAATGAAATAATTCGCAAAAGTCTATTTAAACATTTAAAGTATATTAATTGCTTTATCTAAACACTCTACATATAGTTTTAACTAAAATTATTTTTTATCTCGTACAATAGATCTTGAGAAAACTTCCAACAGGTATCTTAGAGGCAGATACAGAGCGACCAAAATTCTACAGTTGGGTTCGTAGATTGCGTAACTTTTATGATGCCAATTTAATATTACTTTTAGTTTCCGCTCAATAAACATTTATAGTTCCCTTTATCTTGTTATTAACTATTTCGAAACTTGTGTCAAATCGGCGTGCGTTGAGATGAAAAAGTAAACAACAAGCAAAAATATTGTGTAAAATATTTGCTTTTGTGTGTAAGTGTTCAAATTCAGTTTACTTTATTAACTACTTAATAGAAATTTGAATTATTATATTTTAATATTATTCTATTGTTACTACTTTTTTATTTATGGTATTACTTATTAAATTTATAATTATCTCAGCCGTGTTTTGTATTTCTGTAATCTTTTATGGAAATCGTCCTCAGATTTTTATTGTAAGTATATAATACATAAAAGTTCCTCAGTTTCAACATAAGCAGCAATGCATTTTTTCTTGTTTATTAAATAAATTTTCAGATGATTGCAATTCAGTGCTTAGTATGATTTATATATTTATTGTCAATCTATCTATAAACAGTGCAACAGCATAAATAATAACATCAACAATGAAAAAGTCGCCAAATTGGCATGAAACTTAATTGGATAATTTCTTAACAAATATAGATCCAATTTCCAAATTTTTTGTTCAATTTATATAGGCTTTGTATTAGAAGTATTCCTACCAATTTTAATGAAATTTTCATGTAAATTGGGGCTATGCATAGGTAGACACACACACTTCATTATTTATATATATAATGAAGTATTTTTGTCTCCTTTTGTAATATACAAGTTAAGTGAAAAAATCAAGTTCACTATCAAGTAATAACAATAATTTTAAAAGATTACTATTTATTTAATTAATTGAACTGTTGTAATTCCCATGCTTAAAATTAAAGTATTTTATTATGAGAGCATTGTGTTACAAGTACAATCTATCTTTGTGTATCCTGAAGATTGTATGATATTTTGAAGGATAGGAAACTGATTTCTCCCAATTTCTGAACATTTAAAAGGGACAACAAAAAAAGATTTTAATGAGTGTGAAAAACCTTCTATAATGCATTATAGTTTTGTATAAATAAAATTAGGTTTTCATGTACATATTCCAAATATTTGAATATTTAATGAGAAAAATTACTTTTTAGTTCAGTGTTTTCATGTATCTTTCAAGACTCTGATGACAAAAATAAATTTTAATTTTAAAATTTATGTGAGAAATTCTATAAATATTAGTAATTACTTTTTAATTTTCTCTCTCTCTCTCTCTCTCTTTTCCCTTCATGATTTAAAATTTGCTCTATCCGTAGGTTTGTATGAAAATATTTCATTGGGACTGTATAAAAACTATTTGCAATATGGGGTTATGTTATTCAATTTCAAAGTAATTGCATAGACAGAAAAACCTATGCCTTTGCTTTCTTATTAAATAAATATATTGCTGGTAACTTTTTATATCTATTTTCCGAGAAATATTTATTGGATATTGTTTCAATAATGCTTGGAAGTTTAAAATTTTTATTAAAAAAAACTGAATTTCTAATTTTCTAAAAAGCAAAAAAATTTGTATTTTTTTTTATTTTTATTAAATGCATTCTAGATTAATAGTTTAAATTTAAGATTTCATGATTCCTTTAAAAAGAAATATGGATATCAGGTTATCTGATGAAATTTGTTTTGATAACTAGCATTCCTGGCATAAAACCATTCATCTATGACACACAGAATAAAAATTAAATAAAAAATATGAGAAAGATTTTTAATCAAAATGGATTCAAGATAATTTGACACTCCATTCATTGAACAGATAACTTATATTGGAGTTACTTGATGTATAGATTTAGAATTGAAAAGATGTTGTTTACATGTGTGTGTTATGTGCCACAATTTGTTGTTCATAATTCATAGATTATTTGGTAAACTATCTCAGTGTGGATTTTAAGGTATTTCATATAATCTGTGATATTTGTTTCCACCTCAAAGTATTGATAAATATTAATTCCTGAAAAAATGCTTCTTTAATATGCTTTTATATTATGAGACTAGCATGTATAACAGGTGTTGCACTGCTTCATAAAATAAAACTTATTAACCCTTTTATTTATTAGATTGACCCGAAAGTAATGTCGTTTCTGCACATGCCAATATTCGTTAGTCATTTATCAGTTCAATGTGTACTTTAAGTCATGCCAAAGACATTTTAAGGTTAGAGTGATTTGTTTACTCATAAATAATGAAATCTTATTTATTTTTTGCAATTTATGGTGAAATAGCCAGCCAAATACCAGAAGAGATACATATCTGGCATTGTATGCTTTTTGAGTTTTACTTTTTAGGGTAGTAACACAATGGTTGCTACCAAAAACATTTGTGATGCTTATCCAAAAGCATTAGACATTCGTAAATGCCAAAGATGTACAGTCAAAATTTATCCAAACTTCACCATAATTGGCAGAATACAAAGCCTAGATACAATGAAAAAAATTTCAAGAATTGATCAATTTTCATTAAGAAATTACCCAATTAGATTTTAGACAATTTGGCAACTTTTTGTGGTTGTCAAATTTTCATGTTCATTTTATACTGTTCATAGAGAGATTAATGCAAAATAAATAAAAAATACAACCCCTGAATTGTGACCACTTATTTTATTTTATAAATAAGAAAAAATGTTACCATTTTACCAAAAAAATTTCCTGGTTTAATCTAGTCTCCTGTATCCCCAAAGAGGTCGTTAATGTTGCAACCCAAAGTATATTGTCAATTCTTAGGTTACCATAATTCAATTCAAGGAATTTCTACTCTACCGTCTCCCGATGTTCAAAATTTGACAGCCATAGGGCCAGAAATTAGAGGTAATTATTTAACTATCTCATAGGTAATTTTCTGCCTCAATAATTTTAATTTCATATTTCGTGTTGTAAAAGTGAAGGATTTAAATATATAGAACATTTTAAAAATCTTTGTGCAAATGGAATTTTTATTCTTTTAATTTTCCAATTACATTTTAAAATCTACTGATTTGATTATTTCAACCACAAAGGATAACAAAGAGGACTTATTTAATCTAACAGATTGATAGTTGGAGTATTGTTATAAAAAAAAATAGAATATTGGAGTTGCAAGGGCTTTTTAAGTTTGAAAAAAATCTTTTTATTTTAAAATGAGATTTTTTATCCAAAAGCACTTTCCTCTTGATTTTAAAGCATTCTTTATATATTTAGTTTACTTGATCAACAAATTTATTTATATTTAAACAAATGAATTTTTCTCTTCATACATTAAATTCTGTATCTGTCAATAAACCATGAACAAATCAAAATATATTGTGGCATCTTTTTTTCTTGAATCTATAACATTAGAAATAGGAATTATTCTATCAGGAAAAATAAAGTTTGTTCCTCATCTGTGAATTCGATGAAAATTAAAGAATATAACCGAACAATTCTTCTCTTTATATGGTCATTAATAGTCAAATAAATTCTAAACCATCAGCCATAACATGATCTTTTAACAGTGAACACTTAAAATCCGTATTTGATTTAATAACAGAATCAAGAGCATATTTGAGGGAAAGGGCAATTCAATATATTTGTTATAACACAACTTCCACTTCAATATATATGTTAAATTTTTCTCATCCAATTAATTGAATTTTTGTTATTTTCCTCATTGTAACTCCTCTTTGGAAACTTTTCTTAATATTTGTTTATATAAAGTAGGGAAGATTGCTCTCTTCTTGCTCTTATTCCTAGTATGTTGTAATAACTTGATGTATCTTCTACCTTTTTCTGTGTAACACCGTGAGGTGTTATATACTGTGAGACACCTCAGAGTTTTTGTGTTGTGAATGTTATGACGGTCATGTTACACAATTTGCCTGTTGCAAATACCAGTAGGAGCTTTTGGTGTACAAAATGATTGTATTTCTAATTCAGTCCTTGTTCATTCCTTTGATTTTTTGGTTCATGTGTTGTGTTCTTTATTTGTACATAAATCTGCTTTTTTTTATCATGAAAAAAAAAATGTTTTTTATTTTCATCTCCTTTTTTGATGATCTTTAAAGGCACTCCTAAACATGTGGGTGCATCTTGGACAACTTTCCAAGTTGCAAGTTCCTTGAGCTGGCAGTAGCAGGAAATTTTGGGTTTATCTTTTCATGTAGAAAATTCAGAATGATATTGGATTATAAGGGAGACTCACCCTAAAATTTTTCATACATGTGAAATTTCAAATTCATTTTGTTAATAAAGTTTTTATATTTGTTTTTCAAAATATTTGTTTCCCAATGCCCTTCCTTCTGAGTGTCTTTATCAACCAGAACTGAGATGAATCTACCCATATCAGAATTGAGGAGAATTTTTACATGATTTCTTCTCTGAAAATTCTGTTGGTAGGGCTCTCAGGTCCTACCAATAAGTTTTTTAAGTCATAATTGAACTTATCATCATCATCTTTGGCGCAACAGCCCAGTGTGGGCCAAGGCCGTCTACCTACTGGTAGATTTCTAGACGAGAGATGTTTTTCTTTTTACGGGGTAGGGTTGTCAGCTCTACGCTCAACAGTCATATAAGACCGGGACCTACAACTTAAAGTGGATTCTGAACCACTACACACATCCACGGCACCGCCGGGACTCGAATCCTAAACTTGTGGTACCGAGCGCCAGAGCGCTAACCACTCGGCCATTCAGGTCCCAATTGAACTTATACAGTTAGGAAATCCGCCACTATAATTTTTTACATATTATTTACTTGAAAATGATTATTTAAATATATATAATTCATACCTATGATCTTTTATTCATTTATTATTATTTTTTTTTTACAGCATGGGTAACTCAAATTCTAATAAGCGTGACCGGGCATACTCTTCAGATTCAGAATGTCCAGCTTCACCATGCAAAGAAGATAGAATGTTTGAATTTGGCTTTGGAAATAGAAAAGGAAAATTTATTTATCAACCATCACTTGATGAAGATGATTTACCTGGAGTTTTCAAAGTAGGTTTGTTTGAAATGCAATATGCTGATTAACATTATTAACTGAAATTTTATTCAGGAAATTATATTCATGAATTTTTTCTGCTAATAAAATTAAATTAACTGTGGAAAATTTTCTTTAAAAAATTCTGTGGAGTATTCTGACATACATTTTATTGTATTAAGTTAAAAATAAGTAGATTTAGTTATATGTATTATGTTAGAGATATGTAGACTGCCTCTACTTTTTTCAGCAACCCTTTCTGTCTAAAAGAATTGCATCATCATTCTATGTAAGTTCCATCATCAGATTCCTTGGATGTTGGATAATATAGAAACTGCTCCTGGCTTATATCATAAAAGAAGAATTTGCAAAATTATAATGGCATAGAGAATATTTCCAAATCAGTAACTAAAATATGTATAGTGTCAATGTAAATACACTCATCATTTACATCAAGAAGGAGTTGCCAGACAACTACACAACTTAGCATCAAGCAAGAAGATTTGTATCATGTAAATGATTAAAATGTAAACATATTTGTGCATTATGCAAGTCAATTAAATGGCATTGATATTTATCCGCCCTCTCCCATTTATAGTCGTCCTATGATACATTCTATGTAGTTTATCTGCTGTTAAGAGATGCTTTATTATTATTATTGTTAAAGCAAACAGCACCAGCTGTTAGAGTTTGAGAAAAATTCATTAAGGTCATAGAGTCTGGATGGTCAGCTTGGCCATTATAACAATACTTTAAATAGGTAATCTGACTATTAGTTGAGAGTTAGTTCATCCACATAGTACTCTGGCTCCAAATGCCTTTGGATAACCAATAACCAGGAGAATTTGAGTTAAAATGAAAAACATCTATATCCTTTCAAGGTGGTTGAAATTTATAATTTTAAAAATAAATTTCTTATTGGTTTCACCTTGTATATCACTATTTGACACAAAAGAGTCAATTAAAATGGAAAAAAGCTGTTTACATAATTTTTTAAGAGAAAGAGTACTACTTATTAAGAATAAAATATCTTATGCCACCGTTGAAGATATAATAGTGTCAAGTAATTTATGACAAAGGTTACTTATCTGACAGTTGTATTAGTCCATTTGTAGTCCTTCATTTAAATTACTGGTTTTAAAAGTTTTTATTTCCTTGTCTTTTTAATTTATTTTAACTTTTAATGGTTAAAAATATAATCAAATCATTTAATTTTTCAAGCCACTATTGAATATTGATTCATAATATCACATATACTGCTGTATAGTTTATTTAAATGTGGATGGTTTAGACCATTCAGAAACACATCTCCTTTTAAATGTCTATGGGTGTCAGGACCCAGAGATGATCCAGTGTTCTTTACCTTTATTCTTTTGTTGGTACTTGCGTATTAACGGTACCTTGGCGGTTTTTAAATGTCGCCAATCTTTATTATTTGGAATAAAAATATTTTGAAAGCGTTTTGATTTTAAATGAAGTGTTTCATATATATTTTATTATTTGGAACAAAAATTTTAAGCGTAGATTGGCGCCAAATATGTAGCTGCGGTTGGCGCGTGTGCTCTTTATTGGCGCAACTGTCGCTAAGGTACCGTTAATACGTAAGTACCCTTTTGTTTTATTCTTTTTAATTATCAAGAATACAGACTTCATCGTTTTTGTAATGTCTGTTATGATTAATTATCCTTATGCATTTTGCTTATTGTTATGTTAATGTTTTTTTAAGTAAACCTTTTATGTTTTCTCAGTTAGAATTTTTATTGTTAATAAAATGCTGAAATTTTTTAGGCCACAAAATAAGTTAAAAATGATTGGAAGAACTTAATTTTAATTTTTTGTAATTGGATAAAGCATTTCATATATTTTGTTAATTTATTTTAAATCTTGGTTTTCTTGACTACAGTTGTGAAGAAATAAAAAAATGGCTAAATTTAATATGTTAGTTCTTTTGCTTATTTATATTCTTTTTGACAAGTATATTACTGAATATACTGAGTATTGATTGAGTATACTCAGCCATAAATGAAGTAATTTAAATTTAATAATAATTAGTCAATAAAGTAATTTCAACTAATAATAAGCAATTGTTATCAATAACTATTTCATTTTTTTTTCCTAGGATAAAAATGATACTCGGTCTTCAACTGTTAGCTCATCATCATCTGAATATGGAAAATTTCCTACTGTATTCAAATGGGAAGGAGGTGGTAAAGAAGTTTTCATCAGTGGTACATTTTCAGATTGGAAACCTATTCCTATGGTTCAGAGGTAATTTACATTCTAGTGATTTATATAAATTTAATTCTTGTTCAATTATTTTGACAAAAGCATCAGAATTAAATAATTTGTCCCAGTATATGCTATCTGTAAAATTAAAAAATTCTTATTTCGGTAATAATTCATGGTATCCGCTATTCAGGAAAGATCAGTGTGATGAATATCAGGGAAAAGTAGGGGAATGACTTTAATACTTGTCAGAAAAAGAAGCAAACTGCCAGCAATTACATCATAAAAATAAATCTAGAACTACATAGTAAGCAAGAGTGAAAGCATGAAGAAGAGAATAGCAACAGTTCCTTAATAGTTTCTAAATGGCAGGGCAATCATCTGCTGCAATTGTGCGCTGCATACTGTTCTGAAGCTACTCCATCTTACCACACCCACTCCACCGAGCACTGACCTGACTATGAATACACTGCCCTCTACGGCTAACTCCCTTCAGTCACCCTGTCACCTTCTCCACTTGCAGTAAATATACAGATCTCACTGAGTCGCAGGTAGTTGTTCTTAGCTGTTGATTATTGCATGTCATTTGTGAGGCCATGCAAATTGAATCATGAGTGGATACATGCCTAAAAAATTTTCAGAATAAAAAAGTGGATTACTTAAAAATGAAAAAATTAATACCACAAAGATATGAAATATTATCCAGAAGTACATTTTTCTTCAGTAACATGGGATTGTAGTCAGTTAAAAGCCATGCTGCAGGTGAGAAATGCAAGGTAAACGTTGCACCCTTATAAGCTACTTTAAAAGCTCTTTAGGCTCAATTTTTCAGGTGGGAAAATGGTATGTCTGTGGCATCCAAGCTGAATGCTGAGGGTCAAAAATTAGCCACTTACTTGATAAATTATCTATAGTGTCAGCCTGTTATTCAAATGCCCAGAAAACAAGATGCATGTTTGTCCAAATCCAAGATGACAACTAATTATTATTAAGCCTGATCATTATTAACTAACTTTTTTGTCAAATTTTTAGAAATAAATGTGTTATTAGAGATTCATTGAAATAATTTTCAGTTATTACTTTTGAAAAATATCAGAGAAATCTTATCTTTTGGATGCAGAGAAATCTCCATCTTTATTTTATTTAACAAAGTTACTCTTCTGTACACTCCATGTTCAAGAGAGGGTCACTCTAATTTGCTAGTTAGTTACTAGCTATATACTAAATGCCATGTAGACAATTTGCCTCTTGTAGATGTAGCATTAAAAAAATTCATTTTAATTGAGTTGAAATTTCTGATTAATATCTTTAAATATGTACGTTTTAAACGTTTTTTGAAATGCTAGTTCAATATCAAATATTGTATTGTTGAAAATGAATTTGTTTCACTATTTTAAGTGAACTAGATATAATTATTTTATTAATTTTATATCAGCCATGGGGATTTTGCTTTAATTTTGGAGGTTCCTGAAGGTGAACATCAATATAAATTTCTTGTGGATGGTCAATGGGTACATTCCTCCAGTCAGGTAGATTACTATTTTTTTCTCTTTTATTTACTAGCTTTATTTGTTGTGCTGGAATAAAAAGAATTCATTTGTATTCAGTAATTTTTTTTAAAGTTAAACCAAGGAAAACTATTTTTATTTTATTATTCATTATTTTTTTTATTTGTATATGAATAAAAAAAATGTGCTGAATTTTTTTGTTTATAATAATATTAGTTAAAACAAAGAAAGTTTGCCCACAAAATTACGGGTATTGTTTTCAAAAGCAGGGATTTTTTCGTTTCCTAGACCTTTTTCACAAACTAATTATTAAATAATACAAAATTGTTCTAAAAGATTGTCTGGTGTCAGCAAAGACAAGTTTATTTCGAAGTGAACATAAGATATTTCAAGAAAAGAAATTTGTTTGGAATTCTGTAGTTTATTTCTATGATTGCTGTTATTTATTTTGTTCTTACATTAAATTCTACATTTTATGGGTAATCTGTATATTGTCCCAGTTCATTATCATAGATTTATCTTAATGTTGGTGCAGACATTTCAAAGATAATTCATTTTCTAGGGGTGTTTTTTTTTTTTTTTTTTTAAGTAAACCAAATATATTTGATTTCTTGAATAGAATATTATATTTTAACTTATTGCTCATATATAATTTGTTTGAAAGTGAGTCACTCCTTATATCTATATACTTTTTCAGCCTACTGTAAATAATGATTTGGGAACAAAGAACAATTTGCTTTCTGTTCAGAAATCTGATTTTGAGGTTTTTGAAGCATTAGCATTAGATAGTAGTAGTTCAAATAGTGGGAGTTCAAGTAAGTATTTAATCGTTAAAATGATTCTAATACCTTATTAACAACATTTTTTTATATGCTAAAAAAATTCTTTTTTAAGATTTTAACTCGAGTTATGTAAAGCCATGACATTAACACAATCAATTTTTTAGCAAGTAAATAAAATGCTTTCAATTATTTTGTTTAAAAATATTAATTATAAAGAATATTTGGTCAATTTAATCAAATAAAATTGATTAATATCTAAAATAATGCATTAATTCCAAAATTAAAAAAATGGTACATATGTTTGATATGACATTAAATTTTAATTTTTAATGAGATTGCTCAATTTAGTTTATCCAAAGCTGGTTTAGATTGTTGATTGCTCTTAAAATTTCATGAAACAACAAATAATGAAAATTGTGCTAAATTATTGCTTCTATTAAATTTTAAGATGTTGATTTTATTTGCTGTCTTGTTAGAAACAGATCAGAAATCTTCATTAAATGTGCTTCAATAAAATAATGGTAAACTAAAATAAAAAATAAGTTTTTTAGACATTTTCAAGAATTGTGTAAATTTTGAATTACAAAGATTATTCAGAATATCTTTTTCTCCCTTATATTTTATACTTACAAGATATAAAACTTATATTTTCAATTCATACAAAAAATTTCAAAACAATCTTTTTAATTAAAAAATGTTTTATTTTGTTTTTGTCTTTATTGGTCTTTGATGAAATTTTTGCTGTTTGTTTTTTGCTAAGTAATTTATTTCTGCAGGTAACTGTAATTCAAGTGCTGCTCCTTACTCTCAAGAAGTTCCTCAGCGTCATCCATATGATAAATCAATTGGTCCTCCTCTTTTACCCCCACAATTACTGGAAGTTATTTTAAATAAGGATGTTGCTTTAACTGTAAGTTCAATTTAAATGTGAACTTTAAACTTAAAACAAAACTTCCAGATAAGTTCCAATCCTTTATAAGAGAGCCATTTTTTTATTATTGGTTAGTTATGTAAATAAGATAGAATGACTGTTGCTATTAAAAAAAATTCTTTAAAAAACATATATTCCTTTCTTTTAATTCTAAGGAAACAAATTATTAAACAGAAAAAATGTCATAAATTGTAATATTTAGAATTCTGTTAATATAAGCAAGATATGTAATAATAAAATTAAAACATAGTTATCATTCTTTCATTATGGTTTAGTCTTGCGTGTTTCTAGTACATTTACATGACAAACAACCTTTTAACGTAGTGTTTTTCCTTTTTAGTTTGATTATTATTACAATATTCTTAATAAAGCTAACAAAGAAAATGCACCAGTACTGCTCATTTAAAAATATTTAGTTTTTCAAATAAATTCATAATTGTTTTTTTTTTTTTCAATTAATTTTTTCCCCTTCAATCTCTTTTTATATTTTTTTAATTAGTTATATGCATTAATATTATGAATTTCAGAATGAACCTATTTTACTTCCTGAGCCTAATCATGTTATGCTGAATCATCTTTATGCATTATCAATTAAGGTAAACATATTTTAATATATTTTTATATGTCTTATTTTAAACTTTAAAAAAAGCTAAATTTTTTTATATTTTTAAATTTATAGGATGGTGTCATGATCTTAAGTGCTACTCTACGGTTCAAGAAAAAATATGTTACAACATTGATGTATAAACCAATTTAGAAATACCTTGTATTTTTTAAAGTTTTAAATTTGAATATTGTTAAATTTATTGGAACATGTTGTATGTTTTTATCATGTGGGTGTTTGTAAGGTATTTGATATTTAGTTTAAAATTCATGCATTTAAGTTAAAATGTTTGAATTTGTTTTCTTTTTATTACTAGTTTATGTTAAAAATTTATTTGAATTTATGTTGGGAATTTTGCAATAAATTAATATCAAATGAGAACCGTTAAAATATTCTTAATAGAGATAGTTAATATGTTATGTTTTTATGTAGTTTTAGAGTACTTGTTAAGAGGAATTACTGCAAACATTAATGCATTTGTAAAAATTTCTGCAACTTATTTTGCGAGATAATACTCATTATGTATGGTTACTCATTTATGTGTGCATGAACTGCAAATTAAATGTCAGCGTGAAGCATCAACGAAGATTTAGAAATTTTATCTTGTTTTCAAAAATTTAATTATTCAGTCAGCTTATCATTGCTATTTTTCTTTAATTTGTAACTATAATTTAATAAGCACACAATTGACATCTTATCTTTTTGTAATTATGATTTGATTAAGTGGTTTAGATATTTGTAATGGTTTTCAATATATTCAATACAGCAAGAAATTAATTGATGTATCTTGTACTGAAGAATCCTCTTTAAAAGAGTGAATCCCTCTTACAATTTCAACATAACCAAGGACAGTAGTAACAGATTATATAGAAATGCATGTAGCATATCCATAAAAAAAATGTCTTGTAATATTTTGATAATTTTCATTTTTAAAGTACAGAACACTTTATTTGCAATGTAATTACTAAATGTATTATATTAATTAGGTTGTGGCAGCAATTTTTGCAACAATATTAATACATATCTTGATTTATTTATGTATAAATTCTCAATTGTATTGTAAAGTTCTATATATTATATTAATTTATCAATGTAATATGTTATCTAATGGGAGAAATTATTGACTTTCCATCATGCATTTTTGAGTGAAAAAAAAAATTAATAAATAACTTATACAAATCATATTGTGAAATTGTTTAGTCAAACTTATTTTAAGTTAAAAATTGGATCTATAATATAATTCATTATTAAATAGTACATCTGCCTTTCTTTTTTCTGAAAATCATTCACACTTTCAGTATTGGATTAAAACCATGTTTCAAAAGTGAAGCTTCATTCTAAAGTATTCATCAATATGGTGTCTATATTAAAAAGGCAAACAATCAATTTCCTTAAATCTAGCATTGAATTATACATTAACATTTTTTTATCAATGTTTTTAATTTGGAAAATGAAGTTAAGAATTTACTCCAAAATAAATGTTGCATGGTCTGCCCACTCGGATTTCAGATTGACTGGCATCCTATAATGAGATTTTAGTGTCTGATGAAACTTATTTTAATTGTATTGTTCTAAATCTAAATATAAGTGTTCTTATAATAAATTTATAGACAAGGAATGCCAATAAATTTATAGAAAAAGCAGATTTGTTATTTAATTTATAATTTTCCTTAAAATTATGTTATTCCTATCTGCCGTTATTTTGTTGTTCTGATGTATTTATATATATATATAAATATATATATATATAAATATTTCGTATTTTGCCATTTTTATTCAAAAAAATTACAAGAAAAGATAAATAACTATTAATGAAGTAAAATGATTGATGCAAACAACTGTTATACCAATATTATATCTATGTTTGTATGCCACTTATATCTGTTATATCCAGATCAGCATCAATAAAAATCCTTGTGGAAGGGGGGAATTGATTTCAGATGCTGTGTGTAACTCTAAAGATAAATTCGTTCACTTAGAATTAATTTACATAATGAAATGAGAATCAGTTTTCTGATTGATAATTATTTCGCAACATATGAAGAAATGCTTTTTTGAATATAATTTTTCTCATGGTTGTATTTAATATTTATCATGGTTATTTGTAAAATCAGTTTTTATTTTTGAGTATCTTGCCAATTTTGTAGAATCTAATTATATTGGGGCTTTTTTTAAATTTACTGTAAACGATGCATTACATCTATATAATTTTAATTTAATAAGGAATGGTTCTGTGACTGTCCAGCTCATGAACAATACTATAGTTAAACTTTTGAAAGCTACCAACCATCTATTCTCATCTTTAATGACTGCTCTTAGAGGGTGATTTCTGTTGCTGCCACCATGTGAGCTAACTTATGTCATTTATTTACTGGCATCCCTTTGAAGTTGTTTGGACATTGATGGCATTAATATGCAAATTCAAATCTTCTATTTATATTATTATTGGTCTCTGCTGTAGTCTATGATAGAAAAATCTGCATTTTGGAAAAGTGTTCGCTGTGAAGAGATGGTATTTCTTAGAACTGTACTGAAAACTGAAATGCAATTTTTGTGTTTATTTATATATATATATATATATGATTTCATAGTGTTTTTAATATTTATTTCTATTACAAAATTAAGATATGACTTAATAATGGACCATTTTTCATTATTTTATTCAACAATATTTTATCTTAAATATTTGAAGAGTTATTGTATATGTGAAAAAAATATGTTTTAAATTTCAAAAGAATTTTTTTTTTTTTTACAAATTGCTCAATTTATTTTGAAAAAATACAATACACATGCATTCAAATTTGTTGAATGAATATAGTACACAAAAGTTGTAATTAATACAGTTGAAGCTATAGTTATCATCTGACAAGGTATTTTATAAAGTAAAATATCTTGTCAAATGATAAGACCATAAATGCATTTAAATAGAAAATAACAAATTCTTTATTTCTCAAAAAGGTATGTTTTTTCTATTTTATTTAAATTATGAACCAATGAATAGAGAATTGTATGTGAAGTTATTTGTAAAATATTACTATAGTACATTAATAATGTTATTTTTATAATACTGAATAACATCTTACATAAACTAGAAAAAATGAATTTTTTGTATAAATCTCAATTTTTTTAAAGCTGATAGTTATATATTCTTGTAAATTGATTTTGATATTTTACATATTTTACAATTAAAGTGATGTATCTGAAAGAGAAAAATAAATTAATTTATTAAGAAATTGTTGATTATTTTGATATTTTATTTGAAATTATATTTGTGGTGATAAAGAAAAAAGTTAATTGATAAATAAAAATTTTAAACTACTTTTTTTATATATTTCTTTGTTTGATAACTATAAAAATATATTAAGGTGTATTAATTGAAATTCATTGATAGCTATTTTTAAAATTTAAGAACTTTAATTTTTCTTTTTTAATATTTTAATAAAGTATTGATTTAAACAGTTAAAAACATTTAAAAAATTAGCTTGTATAGAAATTTTTTAAAATATTTAATGCGTTTGGAATAATAATTTACAAATTTTAACCAAGTGTTAGTATGCACAGCTAATAATCAAGTTGACTTGAATTCAATATCTCCTAGTGACGTGTATTGCAGCCATTACTTTGAAAGGTTAGCCTTGATGCCTTTTGTCTTGTATTGATAATAGTTGTCTGGCAGAAGTTTGCTGGATGTACACAAACTTGTGGCAGGTATCTTAATAGTATCCTTGGATAACACTACTCCTCTCTCTAAAGGAATTGTATAAATACACTGATATGGTATGTCCTCCATCAAGTTGTCAAATATATTGAAGGTTTTATATACCAATACTCAAATAATACCAGTGCCTCATATTAGAAAAAAAAGAATTGTAATTGTTCCACCATAGTAGTTTGCACAGCAAACAAGGCATTAATGAATTGTTATTATTATAATAATGTAAATAAGTAAAAATAGACTATTATTCATTTCATTTCTACCATTGCATTTTTTGGCAAAGATTTACAAATGTATATATTTATACAATATTTTGAAGTTAGAAATTTTTTCATTATTATCTGCACAACTAACGAAAATAATTACTCTTACTATGTATAATAATTCTCATTTTCGTAAATATTTGTACATTGTGTACATTTCTTTTAACTCTAGTGCAGAGGAACAAATTTAATAAATATGGCTTCAAATATTATGCTGAATATCATATAGCCTTTAAAATAGAATATCTTTCATTTTGAATTTCTCACAAATTTTTGAAATTTAATTCTCTCAAAAAATAATTTTCAATTACTATTAAGATCACCAAAATTATTATATTCAATGCAAATAAAATTACAGATCTCATTGTTACATACTATATTGACTAGATTCATTATTTACAAAAATATATACATGCATAAAATTGCATTTAGTTACATGGTTATAATGTTTAAAACACTGTTCAAATATGATGCAAATTTGCTTAACATTTTAATTTTGGAAATCTGTGTTATTCTGCATAACTAAATCTTTTACATAAATAATTTTCTTAATATGTTTTTTCTGTATATTTAACAAACTCAATAAGTTTCTGGAAGAATAAATTCATACATAATTTTAGTTTTATAATACACTCAAAGAATTATTAATCATAAAATGTGTATAACAGAGAAATATGCTTATAAATGCATTTAAACCATACAACATTAGTGTTTTATAACAGAAGTTATATTTTGAAAAGGAATTTCATGAATAAAAGTATGGATTTGGAATGACTGAACATAATAAGCTTTAAAAAAAAAAAAGTTTTCACTTGTTCATTCCATGTAAAAAAAAAGCATATTTAAAAAAAATTTATTTAATTAAGGAAGGCAATGGATATTTTATAGAAAGTGTGATTGTGCATCTTATTAGAACACTATTTTGTAAAATTAAATTCTGTTAACATAATTGTTGGCCACATTATAATTATTATTATTTTTTAATGAATGAATATAATGTAACAACATTTTCTATATACTTAAGGCAAAATGGCTAAACAAAAGCTTTATTACAATATAAATCATTATATCTGAAAAGATGGAATAAATACATACATCGTGGTATGAGAATGAAGATATTCATTAAATATACTAATTTGCATCATAAATGCCCAGGAACTTTGAAATTCATATTAAAAGTAAACAATGATGCAATTTAATGTATAATATAAGAGAGCAGAAGTTTGCAAAATATTTAGCTGTCAATTTAAAAACATCTTTTACATAAAAAAATGCTTTCACTAAAAGAAACATATTTCTGTAATTAAAAAAATTATCTCTTCTTAAGTATAAAAAGGACTAAAAATTCCTAAATAACATGAAATTGATTATCTACAACAATTTTATCATTATTTAACTGAAGTACTTACTAATTTTGAGTTTATAGCATATTTATTTCTATAATATAACTAATCAAAATGCTTTCTTAATATGATATTTATTTACATATATATATATACAGAATTAATAGCATGAATTTTATGTTTACTTTAAAGGTGCATTTTATGTATGCCACTTTCATGCATAAAAAGAGACTTTGGTCTTATCAAATCACATAAATACAGCATTTTAAAAATAATGCTGTAAAAAATGTTGCTTCTTAAAATGTTTACATTATTAAATTCAACAATATCTTGAAGTGAAGTTCCATGCAAGATCATTTGTTGTATTACTTCTCACCACAGATGATTCTACTTTTTATCACAGATATTTTTATGACTTGAAATAATCATTTTTCTGAAATTCATTAATCTATATATTATGAAAAGAATTACTTCAAAATTATCCAGCTCTTTCCACTTTGTCCATATAATAGAGTTAATGAATGCCTTGTGGCTCTTATGTTTTATTGATGATATGGCTTCTACATGGAATTTACATAATTTAACAGCATTTGGCAAATATGATCAAATTTTTAAAATGTATTCTATTGCTATAATTTATTATTAAACGATTAATTCATTTTCTGGATAACATTCTTTACCTTGCATAACAGAATCACATTTATGCAAATTGTTTTTAAAAGGCAATGGAATACTTCTATTCTTATTAGCTTCAGGAGGAAGTGTTTTATACATTTTATCAGAAACTTGGTAAAAAGAAGAATCAACTTTAGTTATGCAATCACTCAATGTTGCGGTGTCTGATGGTGCATGTAGTTTATTCAAATATCTTTTCCAGTTATCAGCGTTTTGATTATTAACTGATGATGGATGTTCTTGTTTATTGTTTTCATCAGAATGGGAAAATGAGCAAGAAATTTTCATCTGGTGACATCTTTGTTTGAAAATAATGATTAATGCTGCTATTCCAACAACCAAAGCAATCGATAATGATGTCACAAAGGGTACCAAGTACTTCTGTTGATTCACTGCTAAAAAAGAACGCAAATAAATAAAAAGAGAATAAATAGAAAATTAATACAAATAAAAATCGGGACTGCTGAAAAAAAAATGTTATAAAATCATTGTCTATAATTAAGCAGATTTAAATTCAATGAATATTTAAATATTCATTTTTATTAAAATTAAACATTTACAAAATATTAACAACTAAGCATTTAGCATTTAAAAATATAATATAAGAAAAGGAAGTAAAATATGAAAAAAATTATATTTTCTATAAACCAGTATTTGAAATACTAGGTATTAAAATGGCAAATTTTTACAGAATGTTTATAAAATTGTTATATTTAAAAAAGAATTTGACTGTTTGATAACATTCAATTTTTTTTAGTTCCATATTCTTAACATATTCTTTTAAACTAACCACTAGAAACTACACTTCAATATCAAACAGTGCAATTTTTTATTTACAAAATATTTTAAAATTTGATAATTATAACGGTTTATTACACTTAAGTTCATTCATATTGTTATGTGTTTTGTGCCTAATATCAACAAAATATTGAGAAAATAAAGCAATGTAAGAATGATTTTACTTACCTATACTTTCTGATGCTATGGCATATGTTTCAGTCATTACCTCTATAGCAGATTCATGGAAATTGCTATTAAACTTATTTTTTCTCATGTAGTCCGATAAATCTTGAACAACTTTCATCAATACTAATTGAGTCTCTTTGGTTTCTTTAATGTCAGTTGACTGTAAAAATAGATGTATAAATATGGCAAATTAATGATTTTTCAACAGTTATATTACATGAATACCATTATATTCATTAATAATATATTATATTAAATGAATATAATAAATCTATAAATAAATTAATCTTTTCATATATATACTCACTGGCATGTAAAACGTAGGCAACGTTGAAAGTTTAAAAAACAGTCATGAAGTAGAAAATGGCTTGTTGGGATCAGTGTAATAAACACCTACTTCACTACAAGGATGATTCATATCCAAATATCATGAACAAGAGGTCACAGGCTACGTGAAGAACACAAAACGCATGCAGTCATGCAGCACCACAAAATAAATTTAAAAAAAGATGCTATCTTTGAAGATCAAGTGAGTTTGTACGTGCAGTATACTTAGTTGAACCTATCTGGATGAAACTTGGTAGAATGATCGGATAGTTTGAGGAAGGACGTTATGTGACAAGCGTAATTCAGACGTTTCTAACCCAAAAAGGTGTCTTTCGTTTACACGTTTTGTAATAAAAATGTCGCTTTACACATGTACCTACTGATGGAAAGCATTTCAATCCACAGGTGCTACTGTGAAAAAAACGATGGTAGTAGGCGAAGACAAACAATACTAATGGTTGACCAATATATAGCAGGCGAAAACATTCGATACTAGTCAGCGGCCGTCATTATTCAGCAACTGCTTACGATAAAGGGTGATAAGTGCCGCACTTTAATGTGGCTAGACGTCTTCATAAAGGTGGCTTATACGTCCGAACGTTGCATCCCACAGACAGTTACCCACCTGCGCATCACTTAGACTGATGTATGAAACACAGACTGGATATCTTATCAATGGAGTCACGTTCTCTTTACAAATGAAAGTCTTTTTAGTGCCATGAGCGATTTTCAACGTTGATGTAGAGACAGGTAAGAACAAGGTTTTATCTCACTTACATCAGGGAAATATACCCTTACAATGGTCCTGGCGTGCTCGTCTGGAGAGACATTATTATGAATGAACGAATTGAGCTCTAAATTTTAAATTCTGATTGTATAATAGTAATAATACTCTGCTTGACTTCCAATTTAATTAAAGATTTTACTATTGATAACCTACGTACTATTTAGAACTTAAAAGTTCTGAGTAAGATGTATGTAGTGCAGCATATATAAAAAAAATATCAACTGTCTGACAAAATCTTCTGACAGGTTTATTTTTATACATGATTGTTAAATTTCCTTTAAATGTTTACCTTCAAGAGGAAAGTTTTTAATTAGGAAATATGTTAATACTCTGCAAGAAATGTATAATATTAATTATTGATAAAATTCAGTTAAATTCAGAAATTTTTAAAACATTATTGAAAGGTAGTACAATATTATAAATTGATATACAATTATTTGTTAGATGCTATAGCATCAAATAAAATAATTTGAAATTTCCACACATGTTTAATAAATAAAAAAATTAAAATACTTCATTATAAAAATTAAATACCTTTCCAAGATTACTAACAAGTTATCTTTCTTTATAATTATTTGAATTTTTAAATTAAATATTTTATCTATAACTTCTTATCAGTAGGATAATCTGATAAGTACTACTGTAACATCTTAATTTAGCAGTGCATACAGAATAACAGATTATTTTATTGTAAACATTCATTAGTTAAAAAATAACATGTTAATTTAACTTTAATTTTAATATATAGTTTAAATATAAGAATAAATTTGATGACTGTGTTTTATATTGAAAAAGATTTTGTGGTAAAATAGCAATAAAACGGTATTCAAATTAAGAATGAATAAACATTTTTCCTCCTTTTAATTTCATGCAAAAATTTTTCTACCATTATAATTATTTGAAAACTTTATATTCTTTCTTTCTTTCTTTCTATTTAAATTACATTTATTTTTAATAAATGTGAATTTATTAAAAAGACAATACAACGCAACGTTTCAATGTAAGTACGTCCAATGGTACGAAAGGCTTCTAAAGCTATTGCTCTGGTGGAATGAAGGAAGATGACATATTCATATGAATTACATGCAAGAATTACTTCTAAAATTTTATTACACGCATTTTATATATATAAAAAAAAACGACTTACAATTGTGATTTCCATCAATTGTACTGTATTTTCTTGAATTGCACATTGAGCAAAAACTGGTATATTGACAAAATCCAATGACCATATATATTTTTGAATAACAAGACATATTCTGTTATTATTGATGAACTAAAAGAGAAATTCTAAATGTAAATATCAGGAATTAGATAAGGCAAAACTATGAATTCAATTAAAATAACATTTTTAACTAGCATTGGAATTAACAGTGGAATACACACAAGAATTTTTTTCACTTCTTGTTTTATATAGTTGACATATGTAGAATTCAACTTTAGAGGCTATAGAAGCATGTATACTGTCTGTATAAGCATGGCACGTACAATCCTGGAATACTTTTAGGGTGGATTATTGTTATATTTCCTCTAGTTTCATTAGGAGAGAAATAAAATTTCATGACATTATATAAGTCTTCAATATTTTATTGTATATTCTGTGCTCTGTTTAATGGTATATTTTGTTCGCATATGTCAAAATGTTTATAAAATCTTAAACAGAAACATGAAATCATACAAAATAAGGATAATTTTTCAGAATGTATGTAAACTAGGATATTCTGCTACCCAAGCAACACGAAATATTAATGCTGCATTTGGGAATGATACAGTTAATATATCCACAGTAAGATGGTTTAAGAAGTTTTAATCAGAAAATGAAACCCGTAGAAGAACCGAAAACGTCTTTGTAATGATTATCTAAAGGCAAAAGTTAAAACTAACCTTACAATAACTGTTAGAGAATCTGCTGTTGGTCTTGGAGTAAGTATAGCAACAATTTCGAGGCAAGCGAAAAAAACTTGACAAATGGGTTCCACACGAGTTGATACATAGGCAGAAATTGCAATGCTTGTAGATTTTCACATCATTCAATATCAGTAATAATAAAAAAAATGTTTCCTTTTTGGACAGCATCATAAAATGAGATGAAAAGTAGATATTGTATAATATTCGTAAACATTCAACACAGTGGCTAAATGCAGAGGAAAAGCCTAAACACGCGCCGAAATCAAGCTTAGATCCCCCCCTCCGCCCCCCAAAAAAGGGACGGTTTGGTGGAATCACAGGCACTTATAAATTACAGCTTCATAGGGAAAAGTCAAACAATTAACGCTTAGTACTCATATTACTGCCAATAATTCATAATGTGCGATTTTGTCATAACTTTGGTGAATAAAAAAGAAATTATTCTTTTCCATGACAATACAAGAAATCATGTTTTACAAGTCCCACTACAAAAACTGAAAGAGTGGAAATTTGATGTTCTGCCTCATCTATCATATTTACCATACTTAACTCCTACTGACTAACAGTTTTTTAAACATTTGGAATCGCTTTAAAGAATAAATGCTTTATCAATCACAGAGTCAAAAAAGTCTTTACTGAATTTATTTATAAATCAAGGGTGTTCTTTGAAACTGGCATAAATATGCTTTTCAATTCATAGCAGAAGTGCATTGGTGTATATGAAACATATTTGGATTGCATATGTTTCAACAATTTGTGCTTGTGATCTTTTAAAACATATTCTGATTAAATATGTACCACGAATTTGTGTTTGTTATCCTTAACAATTTGTATTTGTGATCTTTTATGTGTATTCAAGTTAATTTCATATGGAAAAGAAACAATACTATTTCTAAGTTGCTTCTATTATCTTCGGACGAAAAGCGTTCTTAGACAGCGCATTTTCAGAAAATAATTTTTATAGATACATCTGAAAATTCAAATCAAAGAATCAAAATCAAAAATGACGTTTAACAGAAATTTAATTATTGATGAAAGATAAAGAGTAAAATAAGGAATTATTTTTACTCAAAAGTTAACTCATTGATATTAGTTGCCTTCATACATTATTGTTTGAAAAAAACTAAAACTGTTATAAAAAAAAAAGTATAATAATCTTAAAAGTTTTTTCTTCTTTATTAATTCTATTCTTCTATCTTTCACCCTATTTGTGTTTTACGAATTGCACTTCATAGTTGAAGAACCAGTGCTTTGTTTGTAAAGGGAGAGAATATAAAAGTTATAGAACTGTTTAGAGCCATGTGACACACGGGCATTCACAAGGATCTTATCTTAAAAATATTGATAATACCTCCAAATGAATTATATGTTTCTTAAAAGTCTACAAGGGCTCTTTTTACATTAAACTGTGTGCCCAGGGTCTCAGCGTATTAGTTTTTAATAGGGTGGAATTCGCGTTTCTCAGCTTTATGAAAATTACTATTTGTACGTTTAGTCTTTGAATTCACTATGACTGTTGATCAATTGACAAAGGACAACTTATTTGATGGATCAACATTGGGTCCTGGCAACATTGCAAATTAAAATAGACATCCTGAGGGGATCCATCTAGAGGAGGGGTTAATGCCCTCTTCCCCAAATCCTTCAGAATGACTTCTCAGCTTAATGATTTATTGTGCTCCTCTCAAGCATAAACACAAAATTTTTGGTCTGGTTCACTTGTTAGGATTAGAAGTGATCTTTTTAAAAACTCAATGCGCTAATCAATGTGTGGCTCCAGCCTCTACTTAAAAGTTATTCTTGAAAATTAAATGATTTCGATTATTGGCATTTATATTTTGTTAGATATGTCAAAAGATGTCTCTGAAAGTTATTGGCGAGCCATTTGATCTATTTAAGCGAATTTTTTTAGGGTTTTACGATACAAAAAGGATAGCATTTGATTCATGAAACATTGGCAACGTATAAATATGTTTCAGAAGAACTTTGTAATTGAAGTTATATTCTTCTGAAATTCATTTGAAAATAATCTACAGTTCATTAACTTCTTCAAGCAAGAGTTAGTTTTCATGTGAAGGTAAATAATAACTTGGGAATCTAATATTTAGACACAAAAACTTAAAATTAAACATGAAAATAAACTTAATATGCAATATTAACCAATGCATCAATTTTTACTTTAAGGAAACAGAAGCTATCGCGATGCTCGAAAATTAGGCTGAATGCTATGTAATTCATAATTAAATGTAGACAATTGAACAAACTTAATCCGTTTAAATGTATATATATAAATAAATAAAACTTACCATGGGTAAAATGTTTTCTGAAAATTTTACAGACAATTTTGCACAATTATCTGAAATAATGGCATTATTTGGCTTGCAGTGCTTTGGAAGATGATCAGCTATATATAGATTTGCATTCGGTTCAGATAAACATCGACCAGTAACAGCACAAGGTTTAGAGAAACATGGTGTAGAATAAAGAGGTACACAAAGCTGTCCTTCAAAACATTGCTTATTATAGTCACCAAAATTTCCTCGTGGTTCACATAACTGTTTTTCGCAAGAAACCTATAAAACGAATGATATATAAAGAAATATATTAATTATCGAATCATAGATGAATTTAGTAGTTCAGTTAATTATTATACAGCAAAAGAATATGGCTTTGAAAATTAATATTGATTCTATTAAAAACATTTAGAAAATTAAAACTAATCAGTAAAATAATATTAAAGTTAATAAAATTTTAATATATATAAGTCAAATAAAGTTAATTTATGCTTCTAAAATTAGGCTAAATTCTATTTAATTCATAGCTAGCTAATGTTACCAAAGAATTTAATTGTAGAAATAGAGTCAATCAGCAATCACAGTTGCTGTCAATGGGACTTTTGAATCATCGATCCCATACTGAAAAATATCCATAGATAACAGTTTTAGGTTGTTCTTCACATAGAATGAACTTATGAACAATGAATGGTGAAGATAGCATGTTCAATTGCCACATATAACCTTCCAAGCCAACAGGCATCAACCTTCACAATTACTTTTTGTAGGACTACTGAAAGTTGTAGGTTTACTATAATCGTTCAATTTAAATACGGATACGGGATATTAAAAGATTCATCTATTCCCCCTGCACAATGCTGTTCATACCAATGTACCATAGCGTCATTTAATGCTAATAGGTGGAACATTTTTTTAATGAATATCTTATCTGCTGTTAGACAGAGTTTTTAAACATTGCTTTATTATATATATTTATATATATAAATATATATATATATATATATATATATATATATATATATATATATATATATATATATATATATATATATATATATATATATATATATATATATATATATATATATATATATATATATATATATATATATTACTTTTTATAAATGTATAGGCTCTTTTCATTGATATACATTCATTATTCCGTGAAATTGGGAATTTTTCAAAAGTTAACTTTGAATCTCCCTATATGCAGTTATTTAAAGATTTTAATTATTTCCCTATACATCATTTTTTAAATTAGAATATTTTTTAGTCAACTACCTTGATATGCAACATTTTTGCTTGTTCTTTGATAGTGCTTATACTAAGCAATTGTAAATGACTAGAATTGTATAACATGCGGAATTTTTAGATAACTCCTATTTCCTTTTTTCTATGAATTTATGAATTTCTTATGAATAATTTTACTTTAAGATATCGTTTTAATGAGTTCAAGGAAATGGGCAATATTGGTTTTGTTTATCTAAAACACAAATTTAAATCTGCAGTAATAAATATATATATATATATATATTATAAATTTCATAACAAAATGCAATATTATGATTTCATTACAATTTTGACAGTATACTTTAAAATTTAGTAAGTTAGAAAATAATCCATTAGTAGATCTAATAAAGATTATTTCTCACCCGAGAACAAATCACTTTTCCATCTTGACACAAACAAGTATTACATTCAAATTCCCATTGACTTCCATCCATACGAATAATACCTTGAAATTCGCAAGTTTTTTTAATATCTGGAAAAATAAAAAATTTAAATAGTTTTTTAGAAACACATCTATAACAAAAATGCATAAAAATCAATTTTGATGCAAAATATAAGTCAAATAAAAAAATACATAATATAGAGGCAACATAGAATATCTTAAACTTGTATTCATAGTATTACGAACGAAAGAATTATTGTATGAAAAGTTTTCATCTATTATAAAAATTATAATCAAATAAATTATACTTAAAGTAAATAATTTTTAAGAAAATCGCACACTAATTAAAGCCATTGAATTTCAGTAGAAATTCACCAGTTCAGTAAAGTTAATAAGGAGATAACCCCCTAAATTTATTGGAAAATAACCACCTAAAAGTGATCGTTAAAATAAGGAAGAAAAACTTTTTATGTACATACATGAAATAAATTATATTAACATAGAGTGCGCATGATAATAAAACGGCATTTCAAGTTATCATTTGAAAGGTTACTAGAAAAGTTATATAAACACACAAGCTATCTGGGATAAGTCTCCTAATTTCAAAAATTATGAAACTCTAGTCTTAGTCTTGAACAAAATCGATCACTTTAGAGATTATCACTCTTAGATTTTAGATAATCGATCACCAACGATTAATCAACAAAGATAAATGCGATATAAGATCACATTCTTGGGAATGAATGGGTGCAAATTAAAGAATGGATATTTCGTTTTTCTTCACATTTATTTATAAATAAAATATCATTTATAAACCAAATACAAACAATATAATTTCAATGTGGGACAAGGACGTATTAATCAACAAAGATAAATGCGATATAAGATCACATTCTTGGGAATGAATGGGTGCAAATTAAAGAATGGATATTTCGTTTTTCTTCACATTTATTTATAAGTAAAATATCATTTATAAACCAAATACAAACAATATAATTTCAATGTGGGACAATTTATAATCAACAAAGATAAATGCGATATAAGATCACATTCTTGGGAATGAATGGGTGCAAATTAAAGAATGGATATTTCGTTTTTCTTCACATTTATTTATAAATAAAATATCATTTATAAACCAAATACAAACAATATAATTTCAATGTGGGACAAGGACGTATTAATCAACAAAGATAAATGCGATATAAGATCACATTCTTGGGAATGAATGGGTGCAAATTAAAGAATGGATATTTCGTTTTTCTTCACATTTATTTATAAATAAAATATCATTTATAAACCAAATACAAACAATATAATTTCAATGTGGGACAAGGACGTATTAATCAACAAAGATAAATGCGATATAAGATCACATTCTTGGGAATGAATGGGTGCAAATTAAAGAATGGATATTTCGTTTTTCTTCACATTTATTTATAAATAAAATATCATTTATAAACCAAATACAGACAATATAATTTCAATGTGGGACAAGGACGTATTAATCAACAAAGATAAATGCGATATAAGATCACATTCTTGGGAATGAATGGGTGCAAATTAAAGAATGGATATTTCGTTTTTCTTCACATTTATTTATAAATAAAATATCATTTATAAACCAAATATAAACAATATAATTTCAATGTGGGATAAGGACGCATTAATCAATATTTTTGACTTAAAGGAATAAATATTGATATACATTCGTTTGTGTTATATGTTTTAAAATTATCTCTAAAATTACTCTCTTATATAAGAACAAATTGTAAATTAAGGAAACAGCAATGTTTATTTATTTAAAATATCATACCCGTTTCACAAACTCTTCCCGTTTTCTGCGGAGGACAAATACATTTAAAATCATTGATACCATCCACACATGTAGAACCTGCAGAGCAAGGAGAGGATGCACATTCATTTATATTAATACGACAATCTGGTCCAGTAAATCCAGGAGTACATTCGCACATAAACCAGTTAATACCATCGATGCAATGACCTCCGTTAAAACATGGATTAGGTTGACAATCATCTATATCTAAAGAAAAAAAAATGTATTAAAGAAAATTGTCTTTAAAATTATGTATTAACATTTACCTAATTTAATATTTTATCATACCTTATTAATGTGACATGTATGCTTTTCGTAAATAGCATTTAATCTTCAAAATTCAAAAAAAATTCTTCTTTTTATTTTGAAATGAAACAACATGGTGGCTCCAGAAATGAAAAAAAATTTCCCTGACATCTTTGATTAAACTTACAACATTTCCCTGATTTAAGACTATTAATTATATTAGTTTTATAGCTTTCTCCCTATTCAGAATCACTGTATGTGCACAATATGCGTTATTAAAAACATTTTTACCAATAATCTAATATGAAAATTAATATATATTTTTATGTAATTTAATTAAAAAATAAAATAAGTATCCTAAAAAAATCTATTAAAACAGTATATTACAGTACACCCCTGAATTGTTACAAGATAACCCCTCTTACTAAAATAAATACAGAACAATTATTTCATTTAAACTATTTTTATTAAAGGGATTTACATGATTTATTTTAACAACTGTCTTCTTTTTTAAGAAACTCTTAAAAAGAAATAACTAAACATAACTAAAAACATAACTAAATGGCTAGCGAAAATTCTCCCTGAATGTGTTTCTTAAAGGCGAACAACGCATCATTGGATTTTGCTTTTTTTCCCTCTGCGTTCAAACATAATGGAAACCCAATTTAAGAGCAGAATTAGCAATTAAACACACAAATGACAAATTAAAGTATGAATTCAAAACATAAGCTAAAGATTACTTAATTAAATAATTTAGGCTTAATATACTTAAAATATATATAAATAATTCATTAGACATAGTTTTCAGTAATTAAATGCATAAATAACAAATATGAATCAATGCTGATGCTAAAGGATTGTGAGATTATGTTTAAGGAATGAATTTCAGCTTAATGCACAATAAATAATTAATAAAATATTAAAAAATATATTAAAATCCTTACTTTTCTAAATTAGTTTAAGCAATAGCATGAGCACAAATAATTGCACGAGTACAACAGAGCACAAATAAAAGCAAACACACACACTAGTGAAAGACAAGTTTAAAATGAGATAAATCCTAAACTGGACAGCCCGTCTTAAAAAAACGGAAGTAAGCTTGCCGTAAAATGAGTAACGACCTGAATTGGCAAGCATGCTTGGCTACAAAATCGCCGATCACACGCATGCTTGACACGAAATGCTCTCGTCAGCAATTTTCCCTGCTTTTTAGATATTTTTACGAATTTCCCTGACTTTTCCAGATCGACGAACTTTCCTAACTTTTCACGGTTCTTTCACCACCCTGAACAACAAAAATTTTCACATTCATCAAAAAACTGCATTATGCTCCTTCTCATAAACAATTCGAAGTAAATCCATGAAAATTCATTCGTTGTTAAAAAAAAATTGTTGCATTTTTTTTTTTTTTTTTTTTTTTTTTTTTTTTGAATTACATTACAAGCTGGATAAAAAAAAATAACCCATTAAATTTTAATACATTTATATGTATGAAATAGCATTAAATATTTTGTTTAAAATTAAAAGAATTCATTTTATTCAAATTTGTGCAACTTTGCCTTTCCATCTCCAATTTACTGTTTGAGCATATTGGGTACTTGTGGATGTATTTAAAATATATTACTTAATTGTTAATACTTCCAAAAGGATGTTCAGCAATCCCTTTGCAGTGGTTTTAATAATTTACAAGCTGATACTATACATTCAGTATACATTATATTACATAATACAAATTTTCATAAATTGTTTTCTCTGAGCAATTAATTTTTATATACCGCATCTTTTTATATTACATCCACCAAAATTTCTTATACTTACTATGTTGGCATTGCTGGCCTCCAAATCCTTCGCGACACATACATAAATATGTATTTTCTTTATTGATACATGTACCGCCATTCTGGCATGGGTTGGATTGACAACTAGGATTTATAGCTGCAATTAAAAATTTTAAAATCAACACTAATAAAAATAGGAGAGCCTTTTACGTAATTGATTAATAATTGTGCAAACTTACGTATGTGACAAGAATGACCAACCCATTCTTCATTACAAGTGCAGTGGAATGTGTCGCCCATGTCTCGACAAGTACCACCGTTTTGGCAAGTTGTAACGTCACAATGACTATGCTCTAGAAAAATCAATTTTAGAATACTTTAGATACTTAGTACGACAGTATCCTTTGTAAATAAGATAAAGTAACACTATTCATAATAGATTATATCTATGCAAATTTATATTAAATATTATCGGTGAGAATCTTACTCAAATTGCAAGTTTTTCCTTTCCATCCCTGCTTGCAGTCACACCAAAATCCAGCTTCTGCATCAATGCATGTTCCATTATTCAAACAAGGATTAGATTCACATTCATTTTTTTCTAACAAAGAGACAAACACGATAGTTTAATTAATTTAATTTTAAGTTTTAAATACTTACTGATACCATTAGAAAATAACAGAAAATATTATTTTATTTATTTTTTAATTTAAACATTAGTATGATTTTATGAAGATATTTTTATTTCCTTAAAAAAATTTTTTTTTTGAAAAAAATTCGATTAGATATTTATTTCTCACACATTCATCAACTATAAGTTAATATTTACAACAAATGAAATCAGATAAATAAACAAAGTCTTAAGGATTACTATACTTCAGAAACTTATTCTACCTAATGGTCAATCAGGTTGCACAATTATAACTGCATACTGTAACTGCTGCTATATGCTGAACTAATGTTAACAAATTCCATTTTTTCTAACTTTTTTTTTTTCAAATATCTATACCAAAAAGGTGTTTCTAAAATTATTATAACTTTATCTTTTGTCTTCCAGTGGGCCACAGTTTTAAGTTCTTATGTTCTGCACATATAATGCATCATATTTTAATTTATACAATATAATGCGGTAAATTTTAGCTTATAGAAAATGTATACGATGTTAACATACCAAAGATGTATATAATGATACGATGTTAACATAGCAACGATATATATATATATGTACGATGTATATGATGTTACGATATATATGTATACGATGTATGCATGTGTATAAAGTATGCGATATTAACATACCAACATTGCATTGTGGACCTTCCCATCCTTCACGACAAAGACAAATATATGAATTCATTCCATCAATGCATGTTCCTCCATTTCGACAGGGATATGAGGCACAGTCGTTGATATCTGTGAAATGCGTTATATTTAAGATAAGATTAATACAAAATTCATGTCTATAAATGACAAAATTCACATCATAGAATTTTAAATAATCTTTAAAATTTATATGAAAAGAAGATATTTAAAAAAAAATTAAAATAAGAAATACTTATATCTATAATGTAAATACGATAAACCCTAAAAAATAAATATATTTATTGAACAAAAATATTTTAATAAAAAATATATGAAATGCTTTCATTATGATTTACTATACATACTTTCATTATGATTTACTATACATACTTTCATTATGATTTACTATACATACTTTCATGGCAATAGCGTCCTGTATATCCTAAGTCGCATACACAATTGAAATCAGAAAATGGTTCGCTTATACATTTTCCGTGTTCGCCACATACATTAGTTTTGACAATCTCAGCATTAGAGGTATTTGATCCTATATATGCAATACAGCTGTCCATATCTAATTAAAAATTAAACAAAAATCCATCAATACTTGATATTTTTTTAATGAAACACATTTAACCACTACACAATGCTTATACACATATTTCATCACTAAATCTACTTTTAAATTTTTATGTATGTAACTATTTGCACATAGTTCGTTATCTGTGTAATTGTATATTTAATGTATCAATCAAAAAAATTATAGATAGGAAAATGCTTGTTTGCAAATCTTGATAATTTAAAAATCAAATCTAAATATTTTTATAAAAAAATAATCGAATAAAATTCAAGTAAGTTTAACTATTTTCTTTAATCTTTAAAAATTAAAAATACATTGAATGAAATAGAAATGAAAAATAAGAAATAAAAAAGCATCATAATATTTGGAAACACTGAAAAATTAAACTGCATTTTTTCTTCCGCATATTTATCGTTTCATATTTTATTAATTAATAGATATCAGAATAATATTATTAAGTATTACTTAGCAACGTAAAATCAAATTAATATTAATTTTTGTTTTAGGTTTTTAATATACCATACTTCGAAATATAATTCATAAAAAAAATGAAACTGTTAATTTAAATGGTAAAAAATATCAATGCATATAAATTTACAATTGTTGAAAGAAATTTTTGTAAAATTACATAAATAAAAATATTTATTTATTTTTGAAAAATCAAGAAAAATAAAAATAAAAATATTTAGCATAAAAATTTATAGTAAAATAACTTAGTCAATATTTTTTTATAACAATTCATGAAAGAAATCTGAAAAAATATTCCTTCTCAAGGAATTGTTTTTTAATGAAATTATAAAACGTGCCAGATTAAATAAAACTAAAGCTAAATATAATTTGTTTTTAACTACATGCGTACGTATTAAATGAAAATATTATAAAATGTAAAAATGACTAGTTTTTAAAGCAAATAAACAATTAAATATTTATTGATATTAAATTTCGAATATTTAGATATACATTTATTAAAATGGTAATAGAAGCCAATACAAAACAGACTGGCATTTAATTTAAAATAGTTATATTTTCTAAAAATTAATTCATTAGAAATAAATTATATCATACATACCTTCACAATAAGGAAGAATACAATCACTCAATTGATGAGAACAATTTTTTCCGAAAAATCCCTCAGGACAGTGACAATAATAATCTCTGTTCATGTTAAAACAAGAAGCATCATTTTTGCACGGATTAGGATTGCATAAATCCACGTCAATCTAAAATTTAAAATAAATTTAATTAAACCAAAATAAAAAAAACCGTTATCTAAAAATACAAATATTTCTGTAATTTACTATTCATTGTTAAATGTTCACAAATCAAAAAATCTTTAAATTATTCAATAAACTATCATCATTTTCAATATTTAAAATGAGTTAGTATAAGGAAAAATTCTGTTGTTGTTTCTTATCCCACTTGGCTGGCCAAGCCCACGAGCCCATATGGACTCATGATTGAAGGGGAAGGAAGCAGCTTCTGTTGTGATGGAGCACCCGTAGGTAGAAGCCTGACTTTTGCTCCGTGACGCTCTTACAGTCATAGAAGACCGGGACCTACGGCTTAAAGTGGATTCCGAACCACTACAAACATCCATGGCACCGCCGAGATTCGAACCCGAAACCTGTAGCACCGAGCGCCAGAGCGCTAGACACTCGGCCATTCAGGTCCCAAATTTGCCAACGGCACGCAGTGTTCCCAGGTGGTCACCCACCCAAGTACTGACCGCGCCCAATGATGCTTAACTTCGGTGATCTAACGAGAATCGGGGAAAAATTCTTTTATGTGAAATGGACATATCTGGCATTCAAAAGAAATGTAAATGAAATTACTTGTAACTTATCTAAAAAAAAACCCAGTTTTATACTATAATTTAGATATAAATTTATATGAACTATATTTTGATTAAAAACAATGACAGTAAACAGAAAAACAACAACAGTAATGAAAGGAATTTTATCAAATTTCGGATTATTTAAACTGTATATTGACAAAAATGCATATAATGTCATTTGAAATAAGCTTCTAACTCTACATTATATATTAAAAAAAGCTTTGGTAACAATGAGGAAGAAACTCCGTAGTATTATAACCTCTTTTTTAAACTAAGAAAATAGAATTTTCAAATAGACATTTAACTTTGGCAAAATTTTAAATTTTAAAAAGTTAGAAATTCTACATTTTTTTTTTTTACAAAGTCATAGAACAATTATAATATTTTTATGTTCTATAGCGTAATTAAAAGCAGCATAAAAAGTTTTCAATTTTGGAAATCTCTCTTTGGGGCTCTTACAATTAGTCCCTTTCTCTTCCAAAAGTTTAATTTCTTTTTTGTATGTTATAAATACTACCAATTCAAAATAAAAACGTTTTCATTTATTGCAAATAATTTTCATCAGAATAATTTTTACGGTAAATTTGAATCCAACTGTGAAATATTATATTATTAAATTGTGAATCTGTTACTATGCACTCAGTAATAAATAAAAATAAGGAATTAACAAATTAGTAAAAATACGAAGAAAAGTTATGCCAGTGAGGAAAAGCAAAGCAAAAATCCAAAAAGCAGCAAGTATTCTCTCAAATGTTATTATGGAAGAACCTATTTTAAACATGATGATTACAAATTGTGCAAATCGATATGGGAAATAAAATCCTTCAAAAAGTACACTAAGTGTAGTTACGATGGTAAAATTTTATTGATGAAGTACCCGAAACTTGACTATCAGGTCATTACGGCAAAATTGTAGCATATTCGATGTTATTCATGGTCCATCAATGGGAATCACAATAGGAAATAGGGGGTAATAGACTTTCAAGAGCAACGCTCCGCATTCACATACCATATTTCAGAAAACCCAAAAGAACTCCAAACAGCAGTTCGATTGTTGAGAAGAGATTCAACATAATTATCACAAAAAAATGAACTCCTTTTTTCAAAACAGAGATTATGCTTCATTCTATCAGAGGAATCAAACCTTCGTTTGCTTGCACTACTGCTACTACCACTTGGCTACAAGTGAAACTATTCAAAACTTCAAAAGGAAACATTTTTTGCAGCATTTAACTTGAAATTTTTAACTGAGTTATCAAAATGTTCACCCTGGATGTTTTCGTAAAAATTAGAACTAATAAGTAATGGAGTATTTCTCGTGTAATAATGGATGTGGATAGCAAATGAACCAATGTAGGAATGGGTAGTGTCAGCAAGAAAGCTGAGATCTTTAATAATATTATTAATACTATATATGGCATATTTGTCGTAAGAAAAAGAAAAAAAAATTACCTCGCACTCAGAGCCCTTAAAACCAACAGGGCAAATACATCGATAGCCAAAAATCAAGTCAACACATTCTCCACCATTTGTGCATGGATTACTGGCACACTCGTTTATATTAGTTTGGCAGTCTCGACCCGTGAATCCAGGAAGACAGGCACAATGGTAATCATTTACCAAATCAATGCATGTTGCGCCATTTTGGCAATGTCCAATGCAATCATTTATATTTAATGTGCAATTCTTTCCTTCCCATCCATCTTGACATTGACATTCATAATCGCCGTCGTGGTTATGACACCCAACAGCATTCACACAAGGTTTCCACTCGCATTCATCGGCATCTGAAATTTTTTTAAAATATATCTATGTAAAAATACTTTTAACAATAGTAAACAAAAAAATATATTAAAATGCTCTTATTGAAAAAATGCAGTTCACATGCGTCTCTCAGGGTTTTATATTATACTGTAAAAATTTACCTTTTTCACAAGTCGAGCCTTCCCAACCTGGTATGCAAATGCAATGATAACCATTTACTAGATCCACACAAGTTCCACCATTACTGCATGGAGAAGATTCGCATTCATTTATATCTATAAGAAATAAATAAGTAATTTAAGATTTATTGTGAAATAAATACTATAAAATAACTGAAGTAAAATTTTTTAAAATTATTAATTTATGTAAGTACAAGTTTTTGTATATTTACAAAAAATTCTGATTACAATGATTTTTTTCCATAGTATTAATTTAAAATTTATTAGATATTTTAAAGTATCGTATTTTTATTTGAAGCAATAACAAAAATTTTCATGACTTCAGAAAATAAAGAAAGGAATATTTTTGAATCAAATGTATGATTTTTCAAAGCTATAGTTGTACGTAAGCGTTAAAAACGTCAATGGTCTACCTCCTTTAAAAAATTTTCTATCCCCTTTAACAAACTAAAATATGGTCGCATTTCCCTCCCCTCACCCCCCAAAAAATAATACTTTTACATCATTAAATATCACAGTAACTTCAAAATTTCATGCAATTTATTTTTTACTAGTAATAATGAAGAAAAGTGTTTTTTAAGTGTTTTGAAATAAAGTTATTCATAATATCATACTACAAAGGATATTTTTTATTGAAGCATTAAGATATTATCGGGAAACCCTTTTTTAAGTTATTAAGAAATATTTTTTCTTAACTAGTGACCTGATAGTACTAAATTAAAAAGACCATTCTTCCATTAAAGTAGTGGCCGATGAAAATGCATGATAAATTTAAATTATGCAAATTATACCGTGGAAAAAAAGGTAATTTTGATTTATTTACAATAGGAACGCACGACTGCATCGTTGTTTTTGGCTATTGCACCATCCTTTAAGCAATTGCATGATCTTTTTTTCTAGAACGTCCAGATGATGTGCTGCTGTAATTGAAGTGATGTTATGAAGTTCTCAGAATGTATATTATCTATGGCTGAAGGAAATTGTATTATTCTTCTGAAATTATTTTCTGTTAAGAGTTTTAGGAGGGAGTGACCCTTGGAGCAATTTTGGTATGTTTTTTATTCATTGCTAAATTTCATTAATTTCTAACTGTACATTTAAAAAATTGTAACATGCTAAAGTTGCATACTTATAATGTATTTTATTCAAAGTGAAATTGTTTAAAAATAAATCACTATTTCCATTTAAAATGAGGTACTTAAATAAAAATCCAAATATGACAAATCTAGAGTGATGCATTTTAATTGCCATTATTGTCTATGTTGTTGTAGACGAAATCAGAATTTTTTATGTTTTTTAGATTTTAAAACGGGAATAACGTATCAATAAGAGAGTAATCATTAGTAGTTTCGAAATTCCTGATCTTTAAAATTCGTGTTCATCCAAAATTTCATTCATATTGTTTTTTGTTAATTTTCTATGGTAAGTAAATCACTTCCCCCACCCCCCACCTTTTTAAATTAACTGAAAGCAACTGTTTTAGATAATCTTGAAGCTTGGAAGACAGGTAAAGTAATAATAAACAAAAGTGATAGATCTTCAAAAAATACAAAAAAAAAAAACCGCATCTTTTTCACTAAAAATTACTTTAAATGTAATATTTTTATATATAAAAATTACTTATACAAAATTATAATATTAGAAAACTAGTGAAACATATTGCATAATATTAGTTGTAATTGAATTAATTTTAATAACTGAAATGATTCTATTGTTAATAAAAAAGAAGTGCAAAAATTTTAAAAGAAAACTGTCGAAGTTAGTAATTAACTATCTTGGCCATCGCTCTATAGTCATATTACACCGTGACCTACAATTTAAAGTGGATTCCGAATCACTACAAACATCCAGGGCACCGCTGGGACTGGAAGAATAACATAGAATCCCAGCCACGATTTCAATGAAACATATATAGGGGATCAAATAGTTTTGAGAGTTCCTGTAAATAATTCATAACAAAAAAACATGATATGAGATCATTTTCCACCACAATGGTAGGGCATATTCAAAGTTACACAGGATGTATAATTGGGGACCTACTACTTTTCACCGGTATTTTGCAGTCATATTTAAAAACACTTGTTTTTTGTCTTTCCTTTGATGAAAAGGATCACAAAATTATTATTATTCACTTAATTATTATTCCATAAGCGAATACTTTTGATGTAAACCCAAGAGATAATTAAAGAATTCTTACTGATTTCACAATGTGCTCCTGTCCATCCTGGAGTGCATTCACAACTGGAGGTTGAATTTAGTTCAGAGCAAGTACCACCATTAAGACATGGATTGATCATGCATGGATTGTCAACTACAAACATTAAAAGGAGTCATTTTATGAAAGTAAGATATTTAATTATAAAATATAATGACTTGAATTCCCTATTAAGATGAACAAGTTAAATACGTCACAACTGATTATTTTTTAAAGTTATTTCAAAAAACGTCGTGAAATAATTTATACTTATTCGTTTTAGGGTTAATCAAATGTAGTTAATAATGAGACTTGAATCAAAGTTTTTATTTAAAATAATTTTTTTAAATATTTAAATTATTCATAATTTTCCAATTTTGTAATGTTATTAAAATTAAAAACAAATGACAACAATTGTATAAAGTATCAAATAATTTCCTATAATTCATTAAAAAGAAAGAAAAATAATAAAAGACGCAGCGAAATTAATGCATTTTGTAAATGGTTTATTACGATATTCAGTATTTTAAGAATTTCGTTTTCCATTAGGTAATTAAAATATATTTTTTAATTCAATTTATACACTAAACCATCTACTCAAAGGTCTTTTTTAATTTTTTAATTTTTTATTTTTTTACTTTAGACTGGTTGCCTAAACATTAAACTATGACTTTTTTCACTTTTGAAATATTAAAGATTTTGATTTGTTTCTTTTAAAAAGTAAATTTTCAGAAATAATTCTGTGGTGTGAAAACAAATATAAATATTAAATGCATTTTAGATTAAAAAACAAAAAATATTAATGTTGAAAACATAAGTACCTATTTCACAGTTATTTCCAGAGAAACCTTGAGAACAGACACAACGATATTGATCTGGAGCAACATTTTCACAAGTGCCAGAGTTTTGACAAGGATGATGATTGCCACAATAATTTAAATCTAATTAAAATGAATTAATTAATATTAGATGTTCATAATATAGATATAATTGGTTAAATAATACATATACATTTTATAAGCTATCATTTAGCAATATTATATATTCTATCCGAAATCATTTATCATAATATAATCTATCAATTAAGGCAATTTTTTTAGATTTGAAATGCCCAAAATAAAAATAAAAGAATAGACACCAAACATTCTGAATTGAATAATCTTGTTTCTAAGTGTGAATTACAGCTTAAAAATAGTTAACAGAATTAAAAAAAATCGCATCAATCCCAAAAATTAATCATTATAAAAAGATTAAAAGATCTTTCTTAAGTATTCTTATGTTGAGACAGAATAATTAATAAAGCACTAATAAGTAATAAATAGATAAATGAAAGGATCTTTAGTACATTTAAATTAGTTTGAAAATAAGCCTATAGAAACATGTGCAATAAATTGATCTCACAATTAGAGCACAAAAATCGAAATAAAGAATAAATCAAAATATACAATACCTTGATCGCACATAATGCCACCCCAGTTAACATCACAAATGCATTGCCATGGGCTGCCATTGCAATAGCCATGCTTACAGCCAGGATATGGCACGCACTGGTCACATAATTCTGATTTCCATCCGTGTCTGCATCTATGAAAGAAGGAGTAAAGGCACAAAGAATGTATTTAATTAATGTGATCAGAATATTCTTGATAAATTACAAGATGGCTTATTATGAATATTTTGATAATCATTCATATAAAATGTATAAATAAAAAATAATATAACACGCATAATAAAATATTTAAGGACAAAATTTATCTAAATCTTCTTACAAGCACTGTCCAGGTTGTTCGCAGTACCCATGTTCTGGATGGCAACCTTCTTTGCAAATCGCTAAAAAATACATATATAAAATCATTAGTTTCTAAAAAAACAAGCTTTGCATTTAAATGTAAGATTTGTAATATATATAAATTATTGCATGAAAAACAGTCATTAAATGAAGTCAATGAAAATATTTTTAAGGATGTTAATAAAAGTCTTATGAAGTCATTTTTTATTTCAATTTACACACGGTAATTAATAAGAAAACGTTAATACAAGTAAACATATATATTGTTACTACATATATTTATACGAGATATTTGTACAGAATTTGAATATTAAAATAAAACAAGTGTGTTTCTATGAATATTATTTTAAAACATTATAAATAAAAAGTAGTCCCAACAACTTTAACCTCATGTTAAAGCATTCGTTATATTAAAATATTTTTAAATCTTGAACATTGGGAATACAGTTAACATTTTCACTATTATTATTAACTTTATCAGAATTAAAATAAATTCCAGGATTTGATACATTTTAGCTCCAATAGACTGCTTATTATACAACACTTAAGAAAAATAAATTTAATATCAAAATAATTCTAAATAATTAATTTAAAATTAATTTGATTATTTAATTATGTTTATCAAAATTTCTATGTTTTGATCAAAAATTATTTTAATTATTTAATTAATTTAATAATTTTAAGATGAAAATAATTTTTAGTTAATAAATTTTGAAGTTACATGTTAAGTTTTATGTTCATAAAGTTTGATAAAATCGTCGATATCAGTAATGAATGGGAAATCTTCATTTCTTTATATTTACCTTCTTCGCATGTATTTCCGGTCCATCCGGGTAAACATATCTTTTCTCCTTTATCGCTACACATATAATGGCCAAACTTGTCATTTCTAGGTTTGCAAAATACTGTACAAGTACTATTGTAATAATATGGACCACATATAACTCTTATGCGAAAGTTGATCTTTGCTGCAGTGCCAGTGTAAAGAAGAGTATGCCATTCTGTACTGGGTAGTATAATGCCAGAGTATACTTTGCGTTCAATAATTCTTGCAGTATCTGTAAGTATCCAAATAATTATAACATATTATATTATAAGATTCAACAGAACATACAGTAACATATTATAAAATTCAACATAATATACAGTGACATATTATAAAATTCAACATAATATACAGTAACATATTATAAAATTCAACATAATATACAGTAACATATTATAAAATTCAACATAATATACAGTAACATAAAATTCAACAAAATGTACAATAACAAATTATAAAATTCAACAGAACATACACACAAAACCATTAAAATTATTAGTAAAAAATGAATAATACCAATTAAAATAAGAATAAGACAACAAATATTTTCATTGAAGAATTTTATTGTTTACATAAAAAGTTCCTCGTCAGTTGCTAAGAGCTCATTCAATACATTTTTCCTTTTTTTTGGTTAAAAGCTGTTTAATCTTTAAATTCTGCACTTAAAACAGTCTAGTAATAAGTAAATAATGTTTTAGTAATTATTACTCAGTACTAATAATTAGTTAATTACACTCGATAATTAATTTATTTAGAGTATTTAACAAAAGAACTTTTAAATTCTTATAATTTAAAAAAAATTTCAACTTAAATATTGCCTATAATCTCTAATAAATATCTGAAATTAATAATTAAATATCATTAAATATATTTAAAATATTGTTTATCTCATGAACTAATAAAATATTTGAATTATTTAATATCTGAAATTAATTATCAGAAAGAATTATTTTCTCAAATTAAAAACTATTTTTATTTAAATAATTTAATTATGTGATTATTTTGTTTCCAATGCATACAACACTGCCTGTGGATATACTCTTCACCAATGATAAAAAAAAAATATATATATATGAAAATAAAAATAAAATATAAAGTAAAATAAAATAAAAAGTAAAAATGACGACGACGACAAATGTAAAGAAAATGTTTAAAACATCGACAATTGGTGAAAACTAAGCTAGAGCTCCCATTTGATCACGTGCTTCCCGATAACGTTTGTACAACGAACTTCCATTTCAAACAAGATGGGACAAAAATATTCAACAAAAATATTCAGCGTCCAATGTACTGGGATTGTCAAAAGACCATTCAAAACTTTCAAAGTTTTGCATTTTATGTAGATGGAATGTCAAGCAACCTTGCCATGCTGTGAAAGAAAAGGCAGCTGCTTCGAAATCACAATAATAATGATGAAAAATAAATAAATTATCGTGTCCGTTACATGATTTTTTTATTTTTATTTTTACATAGTTTTAAAGATCACACAATGGAAATTTTTTTTTCTGCTTCATTTAAATAAAATTGTAATATTTATATTTGGAGTTATTGAGGTCGTCTTTACCAGTTTTAGACACTTCATTGCTTTAAATACCATAACGTCATAGTATTTATTTAAGTCATTTCTTTTAAGGATCCTTTTATGTTACCCTTTTTTTTTCATTCCCGATAAAAACAATTTACTTTTTTTATTTATTACTTATAATAAAATTATCTTTAACAGTAAAATTATGATATATAATTTAAAATGTAGTCTTACATTTAAAAAAATATATATTTTTTAAATGACATTGTTCACATGGAGATGAAAAGAAAATAGCGTAAAAAATAAATTTCCTTTAAAAAAAAGAGAATTTTATTTATTTATTTTATTTTATTTACTTAATTAAAAATAATAAAACTGTGTTATTTATATTTGGTGTTATTGAGATCTTCTTTGTCAATTTTCAGCCACGTCACTGCCTAAAATACCATAACGTCATAGTATCTGTTTAAATCGTTTTATTTTGTTAAGCTGTAAGGATATCTTTAATGTTGCCTTTTTTTTTATATATACAAGACGAGAGAAAAATTTTACTTTTTTTTAAATTTATTACTTCTAATAAAATTATCTTTAATAGTAAAATTATGACATATAAATTAATATGTAACCTTAAATTTTAAAAAAAGTAATAATTTTTAAATGTCGTTGCTTACATGGAGATGAAAAGAAAATAACGTAAAATATAAATTTCCTTTTAAAAAAAAAAAGAGAGAGAAATTTTATTTATTTATTTTGAAATTCTAATTTTATAATAAGGTATAAAAAGTAATGAAGTTTTTGTTTTATTTAAATACCAATCTATATTTCTTATTTTTATTTTATGAAATATTTCTGATTTCAGTGATTAAAACTTCTTACCCTACTCAATATTTTTTTCAAAATGTCTACACGAAAAGAAATGAGATTATTATGCTAAGGCATTTTTGCTTATTTTCCATGGCGAACACCTCAAACAGTATCTTTGCTTAACAACTATCATTAAAATAACATATTTTATTAGTACTTCACATTACTTAAAATCAGATTATAAATTATGTACTTTATTTATGTGTGAGGCACCTTCCTCCTGCATTGCAACTCAAGGAAGCTAAAAAGTTGACACCCTTGATGTAAAGGGAGTTTATAAATTATAGTTTTTCCTATAGAGGGCAGCACATTAGTAAATCAATTTAATGAAAGTGGATCAAACAGCTGCAAAGAATATTGTTTTAATATGGATGGTAGTTTCATAAATAAGGCATTGGCGAGTGCGTAATTTTTTTTCTTTATTTTTTTATATAGATATTAGCAAAACATTTTAAAAAGAGATAGAGGAAAAAGGAAAAGAATTATTTCACTCAAATTTTATTTTCATAACGACTTTCATTTCCATATTATCTAAAACTTATTAAAATAAATGTGGATTTTTTTTAACTAATAAAATAAGTTGAAATTGCATGGTGTCAAAGTCAAAAATAATAATTTTTTTATTCGTTTTCATTCTGTCATAATATTTATTAAATTTATTAATAAATGATTTATTAAATAAAATGATTTTATAAAAAAACAATTGATTTATTAAATAAACTATTAAAATCATATAAAAATAATTTAAAAAAATGGAAATATATCAAGTTTATATCACCTAACAAACAATCGGCATGTTTTGCATTATTTTACATGAACTGCGGAGTAAATTAACAAATGTCTCAATTAAATATTCAATATCTTGTGAATGAAGTGATAAAAAATAACATCATAAATCATTAATAAATGATGTTATTCTATACGAATTATCATTGAAATTAACACGATGAAACATGATAAATTGTGAATTAGTCGTGCAGTTTTAATTCTATTTATTTACATCGACATAATCTAAAGATCAAGATTTTTGTCTGATTAAATCAAAACACATGGATTACTTACGTACATGCATCAACATGTATTCCACAACTCTAAAGAAAACTAGTTCGTTTATTTTCAAAACCACAATTACAAACATCAGACGATACATTTTTATGCTATTAAAGTATTACTCATTTATTATTAATTTAAGCATTTTTATGATTTTGCACGAAACATAAACGTATTAATTATAGTCAAACTTAATTATTATTTCAAAATTTGACAATCATAGAAATTTTCGAAACCCCGAATTTTCGAACAAAAAATACTGTTCTGATAACTAATTAAAAAAATTATGTAAAGAACTAATTTTGTGCTTGTATTTGTTGTAACGTAAAAGTTATAAAATTGCAAAGTCCAATTTTTTTCCTCTGAATTCATTACTCTTTTATCTGTTGCATAATCCAAAATAACGAAAAAATCTTCAGTAATTGTTTTACAATTGAATAAAAACCGCATTTTTTATTGTAAAATTAAGTTTTAAACAACGAATTCCAAAATTTATCAGCATTTGTTTAATATTCACAAAAAAGAAATATAAATTATTTAGATGTTAAATTCATAAGTTTGTGATAATTAACTCAAAAGCTTTAACAATGACAATTGTCTTCACTATATTTTTTTTAACTAAACTTCAAAAATTTGTTAAATTAAATAGCAATTTACTTATTTTTTGTTTCAAATAAGTCTCATTTTTATCCATCTTTGTGATTATAATATTAATTTAATATATTTATTTTTATATTATTTAATTTTTATATATTCGATAAAACCTTGTTTAACTATCTAATTTTTTTATTCTGACTTAATTTTTCACCCATAAAATTATGAGTATTGTTTTGGGGAGCGGGGTTTTTCGTGTTCCCAACCATATTCATTTTTTTTTAAATTTCTTTCATGAGCTAATAATTATATAATTAAATAATGTAAAATTGTTCTGAAAGATCACCAAGACAATTCTATTTCTAAGTGAAAATGAGATTTTTCAAGAAAAGAGAATCGAATTATATTTTTTTTTTTAAGATTGCTGTTATGCGTTTTGTTCTTACATTAAATTCTAAATTTAATCTATAACCTGTATATCGGTCCAGCCAGTTATGTTTTCTTTTATTTTTTAATTTGATTTCTTTTCCGTAATGATAATAATCATACAGAAAAAAAAAATTAAAATTATTGTATCAACTATTTTCAAAAGTGTAGAAACATGCTATAATAATTGTCACGAATGCATTTTATTAAAAATGTATTAGTTATTCTTTTTATTTCACATTTTATACAATTTTTGAATTAATAAATGTATTAAATGCATAATGTATTAACGTAGAAATGTATTAATGTATCAAACAAATGTCAAAGTTTAACATGTTAAGGTTATGGAATATGACTGAAATGTAAGCATGTTAGGACACTTCCCTTTAATCATTCCCTAATATTATTTACCAATGATTAGAAATCTAAAAATTGATATGGAAGCACAACAGAAGTTAAACAACTCATTGATTTAAAAAATTATTTCATTTCAACTATATTACTTTATAAATTAATAAAATAAACAGATATTTTGTTGATAATTGTGATTTAAATAAAATACATAATTCAGTCTATAAATAAGAAATAGTTAAATAAAAAAATGCAGTTTAAAAGAATTAAACTTTTAAGTTAAATTTGTTAACAATTGATTTGAAATATTAGAAACTTTTTATCTTAATAAATTGAATAACGTAATGTACTTACATGGAATATCTTTGTTGACAACATCCAAAGCATCTAATATGAAAGTGAAAGACCTCTGAAAAAGAAAAAAAATCAATAAGTTCATGTTTTAGTACTAAAGTTTCATTAGTAGTTTCAAAAAAATATTCAAAATATATATAAATGTTCTCTAGATTTATTTAAAGGGTATTATTTTAATATCAATCTGCAATTTTAAATATAACATATATGTATAACGAATACAAAATAATCTATATATAACGAATATTTATTTATATGTAACGAATAGTTTTATAAATAACGAATAGTTTTATATATAACGAATAGTTTTATATATAACGAATATTTATTTGTATATAATGAATATTATTTTTATATATAACGAATTCAAAATAAAAAAAATCCGAAATTATGTAAAAGATATATATTAAAAATAACTTTTGTTCTTATTTAAAAGATATATATTAAAAATAGCATTGTTATAAACATAACAGCAAAAGAAACTCTGATTAGATTATTGGAAATTTAGCAATAGTCATTTATGGGGAAAAATATATAATCATGATATATTTATTGTATTTATTATACTCTATGTAGCGAAACGCATTTGTGTTAACTGCGAAAAGATGTTTTATTATTGTCTAGCCTTGCCAGCAGATGATATATAATATAGGTCGCACCCAGTTATGAATGTTATTACTTTTCATTGTAATATCGATGAACTAATGCAATACTACGTGAAATAATTTTCCTACCGAGGGTGTAAATATTACACTGAATCCCGTGCAATATGAAACAAATTGCTGCGAAACAAATACGCCCCGTTTTTAAATAAAAAAAAAGTTTATCAATTACTCCTATCTCAAAACATCGCCAGAGGGACAGAATTAAGTCAAAGGTCAGAAAAATAATTTGTAAGCAGTGTGAACCCAATAAATCGAAGGCAGGTGAGAATTACGAATATGAAGCTTGGTAATTAATTCGGAAACATTACACCCAAATTTGTGGCGTTCACTGGTGGGCCTCATAATGTTCTACAGAGGGTGTGATAATAATAACAGTGCAGTTAAAACGCTTATTCAGCAAGCAGGTGGGAATAAGGTTGTAATATGATGCGATTGTTGGCCATCGTTACGCTTTCACTGCTAATAAAGCAATCTTTGTGTTTTACTTAGAAAGCAAACATACACAAAAAAGAATAATTATTTTCTCTTTCTGGAGTTTTTAAAATTTTTTTTTATTCAGTAGATGGCAAAAATTGTATCAATTAAAATGAAGATAAATATCAACTAAATCAAGAATGGATTCATTTCAATTTTTTTTTTTTTTCCTTCTTCAAGTACCCTTTTTTTTCCCCAAGAACAAAATTATTTAGGTAGTCAGAAAAAGCATTAAAATTATTTAGAAAAATGTTAAATTTATATAGGTAATAATAAAAAATGGCGTTTAGGTGATAGTTAAATGACGATATACGTAATAATATAAAATGGTTCTAAACGACGTTATTTCTAGCATCTCTAAGTAATCTATAATAATTTTAGATAGTTCATTAATCAACTGTTTTTTTTTTTTTTTTTTTTTTTTTTTTTTAAACCAGAGTTATAGATTTATATATTTGTAAATTCAATATTTCTTGTAATTGAAGTTTAAAGATGAGATTGTAAAATACAATGTATTTTGCATTAGAAAGCAAATTTCGTGATTTTCTCAAAAAATATCGTCAAGTTTTCATTGTCTACGGAAAGTTTGACGATACTTTTCGGCACGAGCTTGACGATGTTTAATGAGCTTTCATTGTCTAATTGATGAAAGATCTAGCCTGGAAACCAATTTACGAATGTAGATGTTAATTTGTTTTCTGGATGGTTCCAGGATATATCTTTTAGAATTCCCTGTAGCTTTTCTGGCTTTTTGTTTGCATATTTTACAAAATTGATCGGGAAAAAAAATTATACATGAAATTATATATTAATTTATGCAAATTTAAAACAAATGCGGTTTTATTAAGCCTTCTATAATCCTTAGACTTATATTCCTTTGCAGACGTTTTCATCAATAAAATGAAGTAGTAGATATTTAAGTCAACAATGAAAAACTAGTAACATGGAATATTTTCAAATTTATATGTAATCTGATTGTATTAATAATGCTTGATTATACTCCGTAACTTATAATCTGATTACATTAAATACAATTTATTTAATTTAAAATTTAAAATACATTTTATTTAATATAGTAAAATTATAACATGAAATATTCGTAATATAAAAAAAACATAGTATTTTTTTAGATGCAGAACCAAAAAGCATTCGCTTTTCTTTCTCCGCCAAATTTTGATACAAAGCCTAACGCCAAACCATGCCTATTATTATCATCATTAACTCCTGCTTTAACACCCTTAAGTTGGTGGTAATTGAATCAGCTGTCAAACACAGGGGTGGATGGGGATAATTATTTGTGCAGGGATCAGCGAGGGAAGGCATGACTAAACAATAAAAAAAAAGTGATACCATGGTATTAACGAATAATAATTTTAATAAAGGGAGGCTTTGAAAGGAGCCCTTTTTCACAAAAGTAAAAGAAAATTATAATACAAATTTATACCTAACGAAAGAGAATGAAAATATTGAATTACGAATTCCAACCAACTATAAAATGAAACTAGTTTGATTTAACTTTTATTCAGAATCTGATTTCAATAAAGTATTAAAACATGTTTTTAAATGTTGTCAATTATCAATCACACTAGAAATAATTACTATAGCTGAAATAAAATTTATCATCAAATAATATTTATTAATTTTTTAGTAGATCAACATTCCTTCTGTGATTTTAAGAAATTTTAAATACATAGAGCAGATTTTTAAAATATATAGAACATTATTTGAAATGTTTTCATTCATAATGCAATGTTTTCACGTCTCAAAATGCTGAACTTCTTAACAAAACTATACAATTATCTATGAGTAAAAGTCTGTCGATTCATCTTTCTGCACGATCAAAATTTAGGACATAAGATTTAGTAATAGCAAATGCTAAAAAATTGGAAATTGTTATCTCAGTCACATAAATGGCCCCCTATACTCAGCTTAATATCTCTTATCTATGGAGAATTTGGGCAAAAGTTTTCATGCCTCATCGTAAATAAAATGCATTTACAGATTGCCTAATAGTATAGCATCATACTTTTCGTCAGGACTTTGATGCTGAATCTATCGAACTAAAACGCAATGACGTCTACGATTAGTAAATATGTCACTTCAAATCTTAATACCGAAAAAATAACGCATTGCTAAATGACAAAATTCAAATGTCATACGTTATGAAGTAAAACTCAGTTCATTGGATACATATTTAATGTTTCATATTGTAACGAGTAAAAAAAAAAAAAAAAAAAAAAATACTGTTCGATGAGACCTTAACTTTATTTTGGTCAAAATAAATTTATTTATTAATTAATTTGGACCTAACTGAAACAAAAGAATGTTATAGTTGGATTGAAAAAGAAGTTCTTTCAAAAATTGATGCCACAGACGTCAACTTGAAGTCTTGACAAAACTAAGTATGCTAATGGTTAATTCGATTCTCAAAGTTAAAAGAGAGAGAAGCCATAAAAATTTGTGAATGGTATTGTGGTTATTCCCCTTTTCGATAATTTATTTGTAAAATTGACAAGGAAACAAAGAATTTTTATTCTTAGCTTGATCTTTGGTTTTAATTAGCTACAGTAACATTAAATGTAATTAACTATAGATTCAGGTGGTAAAAATAAAAGAACTCATATCATATACATACAATTAAAAGGTATATAATAGTGGCTCATTGTAAATATTAAAAGTAGTGCTGTATTAAATACTAATATTGAGAAAATTGATTGAAATTTAAAAAAGAAAAATTATATACAATAAATTTAGGTAAATTTACTTTTAAACACTAGTATAATCAAATGAATTTTTTTTTTTCCAAGATGATATTTTTTGAAATACTAAATATACATGCAAAAAGATCTCTGATTTCTTCCAAGAAATGTTTCACTGTTTCACAAGAAATGTACAAGAAATGTTTCATTTAGTCCTGTAGAATAACACTATTTACTGATGCTTACAATATTCATCAATATTTACTTAATTGATAATAGAACAATATCAACAACCAGGTGCCTATAATCTGCAATTTTATGATGAATGATTCCTGAAACACTTTTTAAAAAATTATTTAATTTCTTAATTCAAAAAATAAAAATAAATAATTGATGAAAATAGTTGTCCTGTAGAATAGCAATATTTAGTGAGACACGATATTCATCAATATTTACTTAATTGATAATAATACAATGTCAACAACCAGCTGCCTATAGTCTGAAACTTTAATGAATGATTCATGAAATACTTTTTTAAAAATTATTTAACTCCTAAATTCAAAAAGTAAAATAAATAGTTGATGAAAAACATAAACAAAAGTTTTTAAAAAACCGGTGAAAACTCACTTAACCATCTCCCCTCAGTTTTTCAATCAAATTTCCGATTTATGCGAGATTTATTTGAGAAAATTTTTTCCCACGAGTTGCAGCATGTACGGATGCCGAATAATTCAACGGAGACATCAGATAAGCTATCATGAAGTGATGAGTGTTTAAAAGTGAACTTAGCTTGTGATGTAAAACATAAAGGAAATTATATCACGCTGCGTAAAAACTGATTCACTGAATAAGTTTTTTTTTTTTTTTTTTTTTTTCTCGTCTCTTTTCTCTAAAGAGGAAGTGAAAGCATGAACTGCAATATTTGAAGGTTACTATTTAAATATTAATTTCATTTCAGATTCTCTTTTACTATTTCATATCGTGAATCTTTGAAGTGGAGCATGGTATAACAAATAAATCATTTATCTACAAATAAAAGCATTTAGCGATTGCGTTAAAAAGTATGAACCAAGTAATTATTTTAACATAAAAATTTATTTTATTTATATAATTGAAAACTGTGAATCTTTTTTTATGAGAAATATGCAGCTACTTAAACGCATTGAAAATTAACTTTAATATTTATGAAGAAAACAAAATATTTTTAAAAATTAAATGATCCTGCATCTAAATACGAAACTAGAATCGCACATAATATTTAAAATGAAATCGGGAAATCTTTTATTAGAATCTCCATCTGTTTAATTATAATTATCTTACATTCTTTTCCTGATGAAATGTATTTTTGACTGTAGATAAATTTGTTTGTTATAACTCATTTACACAAAATAAAATACACAATACATTATAAAATACAAAATAAAATACAAAAAACAATATAAAATACAAAAAAAAAAAAAAAAACAATATAAAATAAAAAATAAAATAAAAAAAAACAATATAACATATAATATAAAATACAAAAATAGTCTTTTGCATTTTTATATATAAATAGAACAGATGAAAAAAAAACTTCTTTTTTAAATTCATACGTACTGACAGTAAATTCGAATTAGATTTTTCTGTATTGATACACGTCATAAGCTTACCTCGTCATGGAAACATATTTAAAACATCTACATATTAATTTATAATAATAATGTAATATAACAATTTAAATTACTAATGTATCATAATTTACTGATTTATCTTTATTTAACATATAACAAAATACTATGTTTAAATTTAAATGATTTAAACAATTTTTTTAGCAGATGTATGTCAAACTATTATTCCTCCATTACTTCATCTTGTTATTAGAATCTAAAGCATATATTTTGTAACCCAGAAGTCACTTTTGTTTTAGGCAATGTGGTGTAAGAACTAACTAGAAAATTAAAAACTCTCCTATCGAATCTCAATTTTTTTCCCCTTTATCCGTGTATTTTAGTTCCACTTTAATCCCAGAGGATTTGCGAAATAGTAACAAAAGTATTAATTGAAATTGTAAAGGACTCGCCTATCAGAGTAAGTAGGATAACAAAAGCTGAGGGGCACACTCTCAAAAAGTTATACATAGTAGTATCAACTAACCCGCAATGCTACTCCTGAACAATAGCATAGGGGAGGGATACTTCATCTGTGGTAACTGCAGATGTTACTATTCCAGGATACATAAAGTGAGTTGTTCAAACGTACAATGCACCTCAATGACATCTCAAATGTACCATATCTGGGGGAGTAAATTTAGAATCAGGCGAAACTGCGTAGCATACCTTGATTTCACATAAAGACTACAGAATGCGATGGCTTTGCACATGTTAATTTCCAAAAGACTGGACTTAAGGTCTATTTCCGAATATGGGAAATTGAATAGCGACGTTCAATCTGAACTATAATTTGTTTGTTTTTTATTCACATAATTAAGTCCAAAATTATGATAATTATGAGGGAAAAAAATTATATCTGAAAGTACTTCTAAAATAAGAGTAATAATTAGCCATGAACATAATTTTCAAGGCATTTATTTTTTTCTGCATATATTGTTGAATATTCTATCAACAGGACATCAAAAAACTGCTTTATAAGTAAATTGTACAATCATTATCTTTTTCTTTTTAATATAGAAATATATTTTGTTAACAAATAATGTATTTAAAAATGTGTTAAGAAATTTTAATTTACAGTTGATTTCTGAAACAATTGTTTTTAACAGCACAGGAAAAATTATATTTTTTTTTTAAATATAAATCAAAATTGTTTACATTCAAACATAGTTAATTTTCTAATTGTATGAAAATTTATGTTATATTAGAAATAAACGCTTTTTCGTATTAATTTTATTCAGATTTGAATATTTTTCCACATATTAAATAAAACACAAAATGTTAATTTCAAAACTGAAAAGGTAACTTGATTAATTAATTAATTGAACTACTACGTTAATACTACTACTACTTTAATACTACTACTACTTTAATTAATAACTACTGCTTTACTTAATTGAACCTACAAAGCTGATTAAAAGGCAAATGGTGTATTTGAAAATATTTTGTGAAGACGAATCAACAGATGTAGAAATCAATATCTCAAGAAGTGTCCATAAAAAAAGTATCCAGTTTTGAAAAGATACTTTAAAATCTTTCATATTTAATTGACTATTTCAATGAAATTTTTTATATTCACTGAATTTAACAAATTAAAAGATTAACCAGTCTGGCAAATGACTAAATTCTGTACTGAAAAATATCACGAACTTTATTACACAATACTTGATTTTAAATTAAATCGGATAACAAGTTAAGAAAATAAATGTAAAGACATAAATAATCCTTATTCAAAAAATTAGTATTTGACAATAATACAATAAAATGAAAACTACAATCAACCCTTTGGGGCCAATACGACAGATGTAATAATAAACATTACAGTTAAAAAAATCAATTAAAAATGTATAGCAGGTGCAATCCACAGATAAAGTAAAGCCATTGTATTTTACTTCATTCCCATTCTCAGTACATGCATACATTAGGGTAGAAAGGGAAGTCAACGAATTTAAAAACCTGTCGCAGTTTTATTCTAAACCACTGTGGTTCATCTGTAACCACATACTACTTCCTAAAGTGAAAACAAAACTATCATCAATCAAAAAGCACCTCAACAACCTGATCACAATTTTTTTTTTTTTTACATTGTACGTTCCAAAACCATTCCCCACAAAATGAAAAAGGGGGAGGGGGTTGATCAATGACACCGAAAAAGTTGTCCCATTTGTCACTGGAATAAAAAAAAGAGCTAAAAAAAGCTTTGACACGAGGTATTTTTCCCACAGTGATAGATTGTATATTTTGATCTATACAGATGTGATACCTTTGGGGTTTATGATACATCTATTGAAACACATAACAGGCTGCTGGCTTAAATAAATCGTTATGAATCGTGAGTTAATTTTAAATTTTAATTAGAGAAAAAAAATTGATGTTGCGAATGATGTTTTATAGATTTTGAGATTTTAAATATAATACTTCAATTTTAAAACTCTTTGTCAAATTCAAGAAAGTTGGAATTAAACCTATCACATTACTTCTCACTGATTTTATACAGATATAGACATATTATTTTTTCACAGTATTCAAATTCATTTAATTTTGATATTTTATAGCAGTTTTTACAGTTTATTTTTAGATCACATATTTGTAATTTAATGGAAATAATAACGTAATAATCATATTGTAGTAATTTAAAGAGTTAAAATTCAATTTTCTTTGTATTAAAATATTTTTAACTATCATTATAAATAGATATAATAAATAAAAAATAAAAGGTAGACTTTCTACATTTTTAAGAAAACTACCTTGAATTAAAATGTCAAATAGGGACAAGAAAGTCGTTAATACTGACATAACAATATCAGTATCGCCATAATTATTCATAACGACACGATAACATAAGTCATTTAATCGTCACGATTTATGAAGATGGAGAATTATGACATTATCGCAAGGTATTTCCAAACAGATTTAAAATTAGCAAATGCTGAGGATGTAAATAAGTCAAGTTACAACCTTACGTATAGCAATAAAGTATTTCAATTATTTTAATATTAAACTTTAAGATAGTCTCTCTTATAATATTTTATAAAAGGCATAATTTAAAATATAATAAACGGCTATTTTAGCTGACAAGCTTAAAATAAAAAATTCGCAAGATCGTGTTTTTGTACAATGATAATATTAGAGAAGTTAGATGCATTGATGACTCAAACTTATTTTATTAAAATAGATTTTTTTTTTCTAACAGTTAATTTTATTATTGACTACTTGTTTGACTACCAAACTATAATTTTAATTTTAACTTAAACAATAATTTTTGCGGTTTAAAAAACATTGCTTTTTAAACTATAGCTATTAAAATAAACAGAAAATTGCTCACTCAGGAATGTCTGAGTAATATATTTTATATTAAAAATACTTTTGTATGTAGTCTTTGTATACTTTGTTGTATCTTATATTGATATGATAACATTACTTAATTTATGTCTTCGATTCTTATAAAATGCAAAATTAAAATATGTTGATGATTCCATCAACATATTCGATGATAATTCCGTCAACATGAATTGATTAAAAAAATATAGCTAAAGAAAACAACCTTAAAAAATTTACGAGTATAGAACACGTTCCTTTTCTCCCACTTTCTTCCATCATTATAACTTAATGATAATTGTAATTATGTTAATCATAATTATCATTCAGTCAAAAATAATGTTTTTAAACACGTAAAGAGAAAAGACATCCATTTCGAGTATGTTGATGATTCCATCAGTCAATTTTTTTAAGTATGTGAGGTTAAGTAAAAAAAAAAAAAAAAAAAAAACTGCTACCGCAAAAAAAGTAAGGTAATTCCATATTATGATCATCTCATTTTTTCAAAAACAAGACAAAAAGATGAAAGCCAAGAGCCATCACAGTCATTTTGCCTGCATCGTCATCAATCCAAATTGTTTACCCCTCGAGCAACTTCTGAAGCTTCTGGAACCGAATGTCACGACCCGCCTTGAAGCTATTGTTCCAATGAAAATCTAAATTAACTGCAAATCAATAATAACACGGCGGGAAAATTCCTTCTCAACGGGAATCAACAACGCTCTACCGACTCTGCTCTTGAAATGTGATGCCCCAAGTACGGTAGCAGAAGTTAAGAACAGGTGCATTAGAAATTAATTGCACTAGAAAAAGGCTATCGTGGGAGCGAATCCCAATAGCCAGTCATTCAGGGCGGTTGAAGTAAGAAGGTACTAGACGCCGCAAGGTGGGCAAATGTAATTAAAGATCCGTGACCGGTTTTCAGAGGAGATCTGAGATGTGAGAGCAGGGAAGGTAAAAAGAAGCAGAGAAGCAAAAAAGAAGGTGGACAAGGCTGTGTTCCTTGAAGAGGGGTTCTCAGATTTGGCGCGATCACCCACCGAGGAAGACTTTCCAAATAATTTTTCATTTTTCTTTTCATCCAGTTAACTCTCGTTAATTATTATTATTATTATTATTTTAGGTTTCATTTGACTGAATTTTAAATACGTGGGATACTAGTGATGCAACCTATTTTTGCATGGGAAAAATTAAAGCTGATTCTTCTCTTCTGTTGTGTAGTTTTAGTTTATTAACAACAAAGTTCATTTCCATATATGTTGCATTTTTAAAAATGATAATTCCTGAGTATATATGATAATATGTTGCAATGGATTTTTAAGTAAATAATAGTCATTTAAGGAAGTTTTTTATTTATAAAATAACGAATTTTCGATGTAAATATATAATCATTGCGTACCATCAATCATTGCAAAATATTTCGCAACAAAATCAATGTTTAAATTCTAGAAACTGTTCTGCAAGTGAAGACTTTCCAAATTTATTATTAAAATACAAAGTCTCATTTACATTACTATTTAATTTTTAAATTATAAAATAGTGAGTAGAGTTGTTGTGCAAAAAATAAAAATTAAATAATTATTTCTTGTAAATCTATGAATGATAATGGCAATTCGAATTCAATAAGAATAAACTGTTAAATTAAAAAAGATCGTTTATAAAAAAAAATAATAAACTGTTCAATAAGAATAAACAATTAATAAGAATAAACTGTTATGTTAAAAAGATCGTTTCTCCATTAGCATTGTCAAATCAAAAGAATTCCAGAGACTTGAATATCCACTTGAAATGCATTGCGACGTTTAGTGAAATCGAATTTAACCAGCTGATAGCTAGATTCAGATCTGTTATATTAATCACTGATTTTGCTATTGTAGCATAATTTTTTAATAAATAGAAATTTCATTTTTGATTCATTTTTGTGAAACCGCTATAATGTTACTTTACAGCTTTGGTTGAATTTCCTACAAAACTTTTTAAGAGGAATTACGTGAAAAAAATCGAAAGACGTCAGTATTTATGCATAAATAAATATTTATGAATCTTTAAATTATCACGGTATATTGTTAAATAAATGCGAGTTTTTTTACATCAGTAATATTCCACTAACGTTTAATCTTTTAAAATAAATTGTTCTTATAATTATTAAAAAATATCTCTTAATTAACTGTAATGGTGACGAATGGTGATTCCTAAGCAAATAAACTACAAAATTAAATCTGAAAATGCCCGATAAATGTTATTTCTATCTAAATATGTTAAAAAATATTAATTTTCTCAATTTCTTACGTAAAACCTTTTTTATAGAATCTTCTGAATTTTTTCCATAGTTTATTGAATGTGGGGGATATGATATTCATATTCTTAGAGATAAATATGTGTGAGAGACCATTAAACTTTTAATCATTTTTTCTTGTTAGCTTTCAAGTTTATAAAATAAGTGATTCGGTAACAATTTTAAATTTATCATATAATCAAACTATTTCTTGTGAAAGGCTTTATTCCAAATTCTTACTATAGATCAATATATTTTTAAACATTAGGTTTTAACCAATTTCATTTTATCTTAATATTACTAAATATCATTTTTTTTCTGAGAAAAAAGTAAAACGAAGCCATCATAATTAGAACTGAGAAAATTGTCAATTGAAAGATGCTCAACAAGTTAAAAATATAACCACTATCGGTTCATTTCATATCTCATATAGAAACAAGGGCAGTTATATATACAAACAATCAATTTAATATGTAAGTAAATTTGTAATAATAAAAGAGAACAAATAATAAAAAGAATGTTTTCATCAAGTATACAAAGGAACATAACGTGTGAAATGGTACAAAAAAAAAAAAAAATAATAATAAATAAAAAAAAATACGAATACGAACATAAATAGTACATCTATTCTATTTTGTCGCAAGTTTACTAAAGAAATTACAGCTTTTTTTTATTTTAAAAAATGGTTACTATTTTTTCGTAATTTTTTAATACCCACCAGATAAAACTATAAAAAGTCTCAAAGAAAAAGTTTAATAACTTTAAAATTGCACAGAAAAATGTTTTATATTAAAGTATTCAGACAAACATTCCTTCCAATACTGTTTTAGCAAAAAATTTAATTATTTTCTATTTAGTAATATATGCAAATATATATAGATATATATATATCAATAAAATTTGAATTCTGTTATTAGACAATTAATTCTTTAAAGAAAATTACGCAGAAAAATAAAGTAGGTATCAAAAATATTAAATAGCCTTTTAAAATATATGTAAACATGATCCTCAAACGTATTGTATTTTCTTCAGAAATCTTTTGTTTTTGCTCGTTTTATTAATTTAGTGAAATATTCAACAAATTATTATGGAAAAAAATCATATATATAGTAAAAAATCAATGCCAGAGAAATATGCAGACGAAATCATTTTAAATTTTAATTCAGAAATGGAAAGCTCAAAATAAGAATTACTTAATCTTCATGGAAGAAAATACCAGTTATTTTTAACAAAATTTTAATACAGTTGTTAGTATTGTAACAAAATGAATAATTAATATTCTAAAAGAAAATTCAAATGGGAAATACAAATCACAATAGCCATAATGTGTAACTAAAATTATATCCTAACAATATATGCTCCTAATTCATCAAGAACAAGTCTCCTCATATTTGAAGCATAATTAGAATTGTTTATGCCCATTAAAGCCTTCCCTTTGACGACACATAAAAAGCATACGATAAACTTTTTTTTCAGAAGTGGAGGACCATTGATTATTTTAATTGGTATGTTATTGTCTTTATTTACTGATTACGCTCTTAAAATTTCATCCAAGGGCATTTTGAATAAACCTTTTTTAAAACAAAATGCTAACTTTTATAGACAAGTTTCACTTTAATAGTCTTTATGCTATAAATGTGAATGTGCTTTATAAGTCTATGTGTTTAATAAGCATCCTTTTAAAATTAAAAAAAAAAAAAAAAATTTCAGATTCAAAATGTTAAACGAAATATCACGGGTTTCGAGATTATAGAATTTTCGAGGCTAAATTTGCTTTTAATCCAAACAAAAGCCCCACCACGATTTAAAAAGGTTTTTTAGTTACAGAAAGAGCGAGGGAATCTACAGTATTTTTCAGCATTAAAATGTATACAATAATGAAAGTTGAAACAACAGTTTTACGATGTTAAATTAAACAGATTTAAGCATACAAGATAACAGATTAAACAGATTTACTTAGCGGAAAAAAAAATGCATTCTTGTAAGCTGCATGAGTTTATAATTGAATTTATTTTTTCTTTTAATAGTGTTATAAAAGTACTTTAACTTCAACAACTTTTTAATTAGTTTTAAATTTTCTATTAGTTCTTACTCATTCCTTAAAATTAATGTCCTTCAATTTCTAGATCAATATTTACATATAAAACTCTCTTTTTTAGAGTGTATTTTGAATTTATACGCAAATGTATTGATAATTCAAAAATAAATAAACCCACATTTTTTGTTTTTTCTAAAATATATATAAAAATTAGTTGTTGTTTTTTTATATCGCCAAAATATATCAACACGTGTGTTTACGTACATAATTTAAAATTTTTATCTTACTTTTAAATTTGCGTGCAAAAAATTAAGTAAATTTTGTAAAGTGCTACACTTTTGTGATAGATAACAAATGTGAAAAAAGCCACTCGATAATTACAAAAATTTTAGAATAAAAATTCATTTATTTTTATTAAAACAAATACAAAGGTAAGAAATTTGATTAATATTTCAAAAATCAATAAATTTGAATAGAAATTTCTTACCTTTTATTGCTTAAATTCTTCAAGAAGCAATTTAAAGCGAAATTAAAATTTTGCTTTATGAGTAAATATTGAAATAAACCTACCTTTCGCAGCCCTCAAATAATTTTAAAAAGTGTAAATAAAAAGTTATTTATTTAAAAAATAATTTTGTGCAGATTTTTAATAAGAGAAAAATTAAATTAAGTTGAACTTTTAAGAGTATTAAAATCTTTAGTTTGAAAATTTCTTTTCCATTTTTTTTTTTTTTTACATACTCACTTTTTATTTATTATTCATCTTATTAGAAATAATTTAATAAGTTCAAAATGTTAGCACACTATGAAAATTTATGCAATCAAAGAATGTTATAGCATGAGATATGAATTAGAAGAATAAAATATGAAATTTTTTATAATATAAAGTCCTTTATGTATAAATAAGTCGTTAACTGGTATATATATTTGAAAAGATTCCTTATCAAACCATTTGTGAACTAAGGCTTAAATTAATCAAAATAATTTTTATGACACAAATTCTCAAATTTTTTAGGTTTTTTTTTTACTAATTGAAGATTTTAAAATTTATTTGCTTCTATTCATTATTAAATACGAAACATTATTATATTATTTATTTTTATGACATAAAAATATTAGAACAATCAACAGAAAATTACTGAATATACAAATTCGTAATTGTCATAAAAAATAGTTTTAGTAATCCAACGAAATATAAAAGCTGTGTTTACTTTTTAAAATTTATTTTGCTTAGTTCTTAAAAATATAAGCTCGAGAAACAACGCCAAGGGGACATTATTAATTCAATGAAACACGTAGAAATTCACTATGTGGTGTATCCAGATAGAAAGTTTCATTACAAGCATGATTATTCAATTATTTTTCTTTTACTTTTGCAATTACAAAGCTGATATACATATCGGCAATAATATGGCGTATTCAGAAAGAAAGTTTCATAACAAGCATGACTATTCAATCATTTTTCCTTTACTTTTGCAATTACAAAGTTGATATAGGATATAAGCAATTTTTCTCTTTTGATTTTCTATTAATCTATTTAATAAATATTTAACAACACGAAAAATAAAACAATTTTCAAAATATGTCCAAATAAGTTAATATAAAATTGTACGATTTTAAAATGTGTAAATAGAGTGATAAAAACAAACAAGATGCTATTGCTGTTCATTTTGGCAGCCTGTCTCAAAATTGAGTGCTGTTTATTTATTTATTTTTATTAAATTTGATTTATTCATTACGGACTTTAAAACAACAAAAATGATTAAAAATATTTAATTTGGTGCTTTTGAAAATAAATACGACGGTGTAATTGCCAATTTCTTGAATTAAATTATATTTATATTTTATTTTTTGGGGAACTGATTGAAAATACCAAAGCATATTAAACAATAACTGTCGACATCAAGTTATGAATAAAAGCCTTACATTTTAACTCACTAAAAATCCGAAATTATTATATTTTTAGCGAAATTTACGCTTTAATAAATTCATTTTATGCAAACCAATAGAAAAAAAGAAGGGTTTATTTAATATTTTAACTGTGACAGTGAATAGTTTGATTTTTTAAAAATGCAGTCGCTTGGTCTAAGATGCTATGTTAAGATTTTTTCTAAGTGTATTTTTGAAAATTTTTGTTTGATTGATTATAAAAGTTACTTTTATGATCCTTATATTTTTAATGAGTGTATTTTGTCAGGGCTTCAAAGAATATAACATACAAGAAGTCAGTAGAACATACAAGATTGGTGGTTTTTAAAAAGCAAATCTAAATAAAAATTTTCCTACAATTCAAAGTAACTTCTTATTAAAATACTATTTATTTTACTTTTGAAACATTTGTTTTAATAATACGTAAGAAGTAAATTATAATCTAAAAATTGAAAGAACTTTATAAGAACCATTCAGGCATCTGTTAAAGCATTTATTTTTTGAAATTTGAATATACACCTGAAGAAACAATGGCAAATCTCATAAATGAATGATGCTACCACACGTTGTTTGGCGCCGTGTCTTAATAACTTTGGCGATCTAAGAAAACAACCTCGCAAGTGGTAGGGGCTGGAGGTAATTGAACTAGTAGCCATGAATTTCCCTCCCTACTGTTGCTATTGCATACCAGCGGAGTGGAGTGGCTACCATCACCAATGTCTGAAGCAGTCACTCAATCGAGGTCTAAGGTCAGACATGTCAGATGCTCGGTACGCATGCGCACCATCAGATTTCCAGCTGTCTTGTAGAAGTTAAATATCACTATGCCCATCAGCAATGGCTGCTTCAAATGCAACTTTTTTTTTAAAATAATGGAATTTTTTTTTTCTTTAACAGAGCTAACACGACTAGTTTTCTTTTTTTCTGTAAATACCATTCATCTTCTCTGCCTTCGCGGATAGATTGAATCTTAATCCTAACAAAGTTTTGCTGCACGTGTTTTACATCCTAAAAGCATTATTCTTTCTCAGTCCAATTATAATAATTGACATTTTATGTTTAATTATTGAAAAGTAAGTAAATGGAAATGGAAAAAACAAAGAAACAAAACTAGGATTTGATTTAAGATAAATGCGAAATTTGGCGGCATTTTTACGTAGTCTTCTGAAAATAAATGAATTGGTAACAAAAGAGTAAACAAAAACACGAGCTTAATTAACTAAGGTATCGCAAACCTTGATTCTAGAAGTTTAAGAATAATTTATTTTATAAGTAACCTATAGTTAAAAATCATTGTTTGATTGTAAATTATATCTATACCAAGAAACGCTTCTATCAGTGAAATTTGAAGACAACAGCTGAAAATCTTCTAGCGATCACATAAAAAGTTATAAACATTACCAAAACTTAAACAAAAGTGTTGGTATACAACATAAATATGTCACTTGCTCAAGTATCATAATTTATGCGATTCGGTAGTTAAGTGTTTGGGTGGTCTCTACAAGAGTTACTTCGGTACTTAACCAGCATCGACCCTCCACTTTCCTTATCTTTATTCCCACACTTCTTTTTTCTTACTTTAACGAAATTTTCGTTTTACGAAGCATAGAGTTGAAGGATTTCTCAAACTATTTTTTTTTTTTTTTTTTTTTTTTTTTACGAATTTCTAAGCGAAGGAAACTAATTGTAAAGTACAAACTATTATTAAAATATGTGGTATTATTTGAAACTATAATACCAAATACAGAAATCATTGCAAATAAAGTCAAACGTAATTAAAGATCAGTTACTTTATTAATATTTCAAAAACTACCGGCAAGAATTCAAATAGCTGAGATTTTATAAAATATTTAAAATAAAATGAGAAAATATTCTCTATATGAATGAATTCCTTTTAGTATACGGAGGCCCAATTAAAAGTTAATGCCGTTATTTCTAATCTTTAATAACATTTTTATAAACTATGAAAAGATAAAGATTTAAAATTTCGATTATATATATATCTATATATATAATAAATTTGCGAAAATTATAGTCAATTCCTGATTCTAGCCGCAATCCCTGCTGACAATTTTAGATTAAGAATTTTAAAACTTAACTGATTATGATTTAAAACACACTTAAATGCATTTTTAGGGCTTAAAATTAAATAACACTGAAACATTTTTTAACAAAGCAGTCATAACAAGCTCTAAATTTAAAAATATGCAAACCAATAACTTAAAAATAAAATGATGAAAGATTTTTAAGAAAACGACAAGTAATTTATCATAAATTTTATTTAAATCTTGTCTATCCAGAAAACTCAACAGAACTTATAACTATAGCTACGAAAGAATTAACAGTACATTAAAAATGAAAGTTTATGGCAATCTTACGCTTATGACAATCTTCTAGTCATCAATAAGAACAATATAACAACATTAATAAATACTAGAGAAAAAGTTTATGATAACTCATTCGATTCATATCAAGTAATGCATATAATATAACTATAGCTTATTCGATAAATATTATTGATAATTATTTTTTTTTTACAGCCATTGTAATAAATGTTTGTTTTTATTTATTGAATGAGTATACAAATACTGTAATGATGCAGGATTCAAAATATGTAAACTGATGATGACCGATCGGTTATCATAACATTTCTTAATTGTAGTCTTATCTCAGCAATATGTTACATTCAGATAAGTTATTGCTTACATGTACAGCTAATTTTAAAATACTTCTTTAAAAAATAAATAGATTATCTCTTATTTTATAAGCAAAGAGTAAAAACTAGAGAATGGTCACACACACAGAAACCGCAGGTAAATCTTCAATTACAAATGTTATTATTTTTTTTTATTATTCTCAGATTGAACTGTTATAATCATATCCAAACAGTAATGAAAACAATTTAAAACGATAATAATAATAATAAAACATACGATTAAAAATTTCAGATCTCTTATTCTAAGATTTATAAGGTACACCTTCAAAATTATTTCTGTAAAAATGTTATCACTAGTTCTTATTAATTTCATATCCAGTATTCCTCAAACACAGTAGCTCAAATGAGCAAAAAATGAACTTAGGAAATTTGGTTTGGTTCGTCGCTCTACTGTCATTTTGTGTACGCTTTTGCCTAGTTAGACCGGAACCTACAGTTTAACGTGGATTCTGAACCACTAATAAACATCCATTCCACCGCCAGTATTCGCACCTGAAGCCTGTGTGGTACCAAAAGCCAGAAAACTAGCCAATTGGCCATCAGGCCTCCGAACTTAGAGAAGCAATACAATTCTTACTGCTAACTTAACCAAGAAAGTTCAGTAATAATAAAATTCAATTTTAATTATTTCTCCATGCTAACTATCGAAACTGCCAAATAAATTAAAACTTCAGTAATTAGACTTAATTACTTGATTAAATTCCTCCAGAACCGAAATACAAATTCGGTGAAGATCTTAACAGAATTCGAACCAACCAGAATATTCCTTGTTAATTCCAAAATTCCACACTCAGCACTCCTCAACGCTGTAACTCAATCTAGTCGAAAATGAAGTTAGAGAATTACCAAGTCAAGCTACCGTCTCGACAGGGTTTCTCATTATTGAAGCCCAGGTACTCCATCAAGTTGCATTTCTTCGAAGACTCCCTCCCGATTCAAGCCATGGAGGACACCCTCTTCACTGCAAGAGCTTGTGCAACCACCAATAAGTGTGGAGTGAAGATATCCCAAAGAAAACCCCTGTGACTGATGAATCCACACTTCCTGTCAGGATAGCACTTTCTTAACCCCATATAAACAAACTTGAAATCCTCGAATGCCTGACTTGAGAAAAAAATAATAAGAAAGAGATTTGTTGAGTTAAGAAATCAGTGGAAGTTTGTTTTATTTTGTTTCTTTCTTGCATCGTCCAGATACCTTTCCCCTGCTGTGCAGTAAGAATAGTTGTAATGGTGAAAAACATTACGCTTGATTGAATTTGGTGTGGTAATTTTCCATTGGTTGGCAAGGGTTATAAGGGGAAGGAGATTCTTTCCATAGAATAATTCGGAGTTTTTAGATTTTTCCCATGGATTTTTTTAAATCAAGTTTGTTAGGAAGTCAAAGTCAGTATCGCTTAAGTGGGATAACTTGAATTTGAGCTGGATCCAGTTTGTAAAAATAAGAAGAAAAAGTAGATGTAAAATAGAAAGCGAATGAAATAAATAAACGAACAAAACTATTTAAAAACTTTTAAATAAATTGTAGTTTAATAGTTAAAAAGTTTTATTGTTAAAAAGCAAAAATTTTTAATTATGAGTAATTGACATCCTTTTAGAGGTGATAGGTAATTAAAATTTTTTCGAATTTGAGTATTTTAAAAGTGTCTATAAATTGGATTTAATTGACTTTACACTCCATTGATTAAATTATACAGAGCAAAAAATAAATAAATAAAAAAAATAAAAAAAACCATCGCAAATGCCAGTGATTACATTAAATTTTTATTTTGTTTGAAAAATTCAGTGTGATAAGGATCAAAATAATAATACATTTAATTTATTTTTGAAAAGTGTATACATATATATATATATATGTAGGTATATATACATATATATATATATAGATATATAGATACATGTATGTATTTACAGCTTTATAGTGAATGAAGAATATTTAATTATTCTGTTAACATTTTCAAATTACTGGAAATATAATGAAATTTTTTTAATTTTAATAAAAAAAATTAAACTAGATTTTGTTAATAATTAAATAAAATTCAAATTTAAAATTTATGAAAAAAATTAACTAAAAATATTTGACAGTTTGATAGAATAAAATTTTTCTAACAATAGTATAACTCCTCTGAAAGATTCATCATTATTGAAGTAAAAAACAGCACAAATATACATAACTATATAATTACCAATTATAAGTACGGGTACAATTACAATATAAAATGCACAAAAAACCCATTAAATTTACAAATAATTCTATTTTAAAAATATTATTAATTCATTTAAACCAGGATCAAAAGTAATATCAATTTTATTAAGTAAAATTTATACTTTTCTTAGAATTAGCGGACTGACTAATATCCAAAATAGTTTAAAATAAAACAATGAATAAATGAAGTGACTTTTTATTTTAAACAGCAAATATCAACCAAAAAAAAAATAAATAAATCAGCAATGCAAACCAAAAAAGTAAATAAACAATTTAAATGATTTTAAATTAAGATACAGCGTAATGTATTTATTTACAACACATTAACTATAATTAACATTAAAAATAATCAGATAATTTTATTTCTTTTGAAAACTATACTGACCGAAAATTTTTATAAACATCGGTTAACATAATTAATTAGACCATATGAAATAAGAAACTAATTTATAAATTAGGTTTTTTTTTAGACACACAGCAATGTTTTGTGACATTAGTTTGCGTAAAAAAAAGTATTATTTAAAAAAATTAAAAAATTCCAATGAAAAATTTACTAATACAATAAAATAAAAAAGTTAATAAATTTAGAAATATTAATAAAGTTTAATGGGTTTAAAATATTAATAAAGTTCAATAAGTTTAAAATATTAATTTATATCGAAAAAACAATTGACTTTATTTTATAATTTATTGACTTTATTTGACAATTTTTATCAAAAATTTCGAGTAATTATCATTAGTTAATGTAAATAGCATTTTAAATACTAAAACGAAACCATGAATTAATTAATGCGATTATCTAATTTAATTATCAAATTTTTAATTTATAAATTTGCAGTAAAGTATTACATATTATAAATAATAAAATTTGTATAATAATATGATTTAAATATTTTGAACAACTCAATCCCAAATAAAGTTCAATATCGATATTAAAATTGAGTTTTGATTCGTATCAAGTTAATTCACCAATACACGTGTACGTCAAAATTTGTAACTTTTATTTTTGTGTGAATCAGTTGGAGGTTTCCTGTTTCAAAATAGATGTAGTTAGTTGCAGACTTTCTGAAAATCGTGATAAGAAAAATAACCATAATTTATTCATAAGCTCTGCTTTTCTCAGTAATTTTAACGACAAATTACGTGTTATTAAATATAAGGCGCTCAAAAATTAATGAGGCTCTTTTTTTTAATTCTCGTGGTTTTAATTTGCCGATAATGTTATTAATTTAAAAGCCAGATTATCTTGTAATGTTCAACTGTAAAAAAACTTCAATAAAAATGTGACTATTTGGCTTTGATTATAAAAAGAACAAGTCATATTTTCTTCCAATTCTTAATAAATTAATTAAAAGTAATAAAATCAACGAAAAAGAAAAGAAAGATCCACTTAACTTTTTTTTAAACAATAAAAGGCAAAAAGAAAAAAAAAATGCTTCCATTCGATTTTATAAAAAAAAATATTTCTTTTCTTGATTTTAAAATTAAATTTAATAAAACAATATTATGAATGTTGTGAACATAATTTTGTTTAATATAAAACGATATGAATATTTTGTTTAATACAAAAAGTTATGAATGTTTTATTTAATACAAAACGATATGAATATTTTGTTTAATAGAAAACATTATGAATGTTTTGTTTAATAGAAAACATTATGAATGTTTTGTTTAATACAAAGCGATAGGAATTTTTGTTTAATACAAAACGATATAATTTTTTTTTCTTTAATACAAAAAGATATAGTTTTTTTTTGTTTAATACAAAACGATATGAATTTTTTGTTTAATACACAACGATATGAATTTTTTTTTGTTTTTTGTTTAATACAAAAGCTGCAGAAAGCAGAAGTATAGCGCTGTTTCGTCACCACGTCCTTGCATTTATAATAATAAAAATGAAAATAAAATAAATAATAATAATAACATGAATTATAAATGAAATAAATAATGATGTAATGAAAAACAGTATCACTTATGGTAACTTTTATATATATTCCATTTTATTACAAACTCCAATTTAATAATTTATCAATTAAAAAGAAGCATTTCATAGAACTCGTGTAAAAGTTAAGAACATTGTGTTGGCATATTTTTTAATCATAATAAAACTTTCTTTAGGTAAATGGCTCAAAATTACATACTCAAATACCAAACTATTGAAGTTTTATTAGTAATTTTTAAAACTTTATGAAACCAATGATTTAATACTAAGTGCCTTTGTTGATTTATGCACCAATTAACGAATACTGAATTAACTTGTGGACAAATAATTACAATAGCAACTCACTAAATTTAGAATATATTTATTTTTTTAGAAATTTTATTTTTAAAAGAGAAAAACTTTAATAAACATAATTAAATAAACCATTTTATTTTAAAACGCAAAAAAAAAAAAAAATGTTACAATTATCAGCGCAATCATGGGCACTGGCAAAGGAACGGGACTAAGGCATATCTTCATTTCTCGATTTAAGAAAGAAATTCAATTATACTACGGCATTCTAATTATCGTTATTTATTAAACAACAGAAAATGTATAAAAAAAATTGGAGCCAATCCAGTGGTAATAAATAAGTCATTGTCTTTTAAAATGAAACAAAAAAATCCTTGCAACGATCGGTGCAACCATGGACATTGACACAGGAACGGGACAACGATAATCATACCTTTCCTCCTCGATTTAAAAAACGAAATTCAATTTCACTATGACATTTTAATTATCATCATTTATGAAACAATATATTATGTATAAAAAGTTGAAGGCAATTCAGCGGTTATACATAACCACTGAATTAACTACAATTTTTTTTTCTCGATCAACTTCAATTCAATCTTTCAACTTCAATTTTTTCTGAATTGACTTCAATTTTTTACATATTAAAAAAAAAAATTAGTTTTATTTTAAATCATTGAGGAATTTTGTTCAAAGAAAATATACAATAAACATGTTGGATTTTTTGTTTTTACTTACCGTCCAGCGAAAGGAGAAAGGTAGACGGAGAACAACTTCTTTGGTGGGCTCTGATTGAACAGAAAATGAATTACCAGCAACGACATCAGTCGATTGGTTACCAAATGTACATGTCCCAGTGGTTTTAACATCAGACTGATATTCTTTGAGACACAATTGGAATGCGGTATTACACTGTAATGGACAGGAACCATCTATTGAACGATATCCTCCACAGCATGAACCATCTGCAAGTTCTCCTCTGTAATTCTGAATACTCAGAATCTGAAGTTCAAAGGTACCAGAGGCCTTAGAAATCTGGATATGCAGTTCGAGAGCGAAAGTCAGGAAAATTACGTGCCAGCAGAAAGAGAACATTCTTACCACAGTTCATGTCCTCAAAGGATACAATTGGTAATTTAAGGCATTTGAAGGTATATCATCGAAAAGTTTTACTTCACCAGTGCACATAGTTAAAAGTATCTCAGCGATTATGATGAGGCATACATGATGGACTCACAATATCATTGCCGAAATGCTCTGCTGAGTCTGAAGATAATCTTCTCTTCCAGGGGTATTTATTAGAAAATATTCTAAGGTATTATCTAATCAAGTTTTCTAATTCCTAAATCCACCATTAGATAAAATTATTGAAAATGATAGAAGTAATCGCACTGGATTTCATCACAAGTGATAAAACAAAAAAAATGTATGTGCAGATCTTGAAAGACACTAATCCATTGTCATTCCAGCACAACAAATTGATGATAAAACGCAATTCATTAGGTTGATTGAATGAGAAACGTCAAAAACATGTGGCTTCCAATTGGCGAAATAAGACACAATTCGGATAACTGCGCAACCCGACAGAGTGAACTGAAATGCGAAGCGCGAACCTCAAAAACGCGAGAGAAACCAGATTGGTAGATCAACTTCCGATTCCCCTGTAGCAAGTGCAAAGGGTTACTGGACTCGCTCAATTCTCGCCAAGCCAAACTTTTTCGATGCGTACAGGTGGGGATTATGTATCAGATTTGGCATCAACAACGAACTGAATTTCGAATTAGGAGGGCGGGGAAGTACTTGCTATTGAAGTAGTTTATATTGTACGCACTCCCTCATACAACAATCCCCCAACTTCCTTTGTTGAATGAAACCGATAATATTTATGCGATTACAAAGATCCCTTTTATTGGAAAATTCGCTATCGTTTCGTTGAGGATATTGTGTATGATTTTTTTGAGCGAAGATTGATGAAAATTGTTTTTAAGGGAAATAGTTGTTAACTATTTTTAAACCTTAATAAAATATAATTTAAAAGATGAAGCTAATATTGCTTCATTTTTCAAAAGTGTAATAAAAAAATTTAATTTATTTTTAAAAACTTCTGCTATGAATTTTTAGATTTTTATTGTTTATTAAAAGTGTTTTTTGCAAATTAAAACATTTAATTACTTTTAAGCAGCTGAATCACTATCTTTAAACCTTAATAAATAACAAAACCTTAAAAATAAATAAATAAACCTTTTATAAAATCTTAATAAAATATATTTTAAAAGATGTAACTAATTTTATTTCATTTTTGAAATGAGCAATAAAAAAATTAAATATAATTTTAAAAGCTTCATATATAAATTTTTAGAGATTTTTTTATTGTTTATAAAAGTTTTCTTGCCCAATAAAATATTTCATTACTTTTAAGCAAATGAATCACTATCTTTAAACCTTAATAAATACTAAAACTTTAAATAAAACCTTAATAAAATATAATTTAAAAGATGAAATTAATGTTACTTCATTTTTGAAAAGTGTAATAAAAGAATTAAATATTATTTTAAAAACTTCAAATATAAATTTTTAGAGAGTTATTTTGTTTATAAAAGTGTTTTTTGCCCATTAAAATATTTAATTACTTTTAAGCAAACGAATCACTATCTTTAAACCTTAATAAATAATAAAACCTTTAAAAAAAACCTTAAATAAAACCTTAATAAAATATAATTTAAATGATGAAACTAATGTTACTTCATTTTTAAAAAGTGTAACAAAATAATTAAATGCAATTTTAAAAACTTTAATTTTTAATTTTTAGCGATTTGTTATTGTTTATAAAAGTGCTTTTTTTTTCATTAAAATATTTCATTATTTTTAAGAAAATGAATCACTAATCTTACATGCAAAATTAATTGTGTTCCATTTGACTATTTCGTGTGGTCTTACCTTTTAAGATTAAAAAACAATCTATTTAATTACCCGAAAGCAAACGAAATTCTTTAAAAGTAATTTTGAAAATTATTTAAAAAATATGGTACTAGGAGTAATTAATTAGGATGGATTAATTTTTATTAATCTCACAATATTAATCTTGATTTGGGGTTGATAGTCTCGAATTCTCTTTGACGAAATTTCAGTTGCTTATTTATTTCTGTTCTTTGCTTTAATTGATAGTTTTTTGTATCCTTTCTTTCTTGATATATTCTTTTTTTATACAGAAAAAAAAATAATACTTTTGAAAATTCAAAATTGGAAAAATCTATTGAGTAGAAGGGGGATTATAAAATAATTGAAATGTTATTATGCAAGTTTTTTTGTAAAAAAAAAGTATTAATTCATAATCATAAAAAGATTTTTAAATTTGGACAAAAATTGAATTTATAAAATATTTTGCATTTTTTTTTTTCATGGCGCCATCTATACATTCTTTAGCAGGTTCCATAAATTTTTCCTCAAAACAAGCATTAACATTTATGCTACAGTTTTTTTTTTTTTTTTTCTTTGAATTGTAAAAGTTACAAAAAATTTATAATAGCGTAAATATTATATGACAGAAATGGTTTATTTTACAAGCGACATAACTTTCCAAAATTGAGAAATTTACAACCTTAAAAAAATTCATTAATTTTGAACACAAACGTCCCAGGAAAATAAAAAAATTATATCATCATACACATATCATGTTACGCATTTATATAACTACAAAATTATTTATTTTTACAATTGAAACTATTATTATTTTGGTATAATTATTGATTACTATTTTGGTATAATTATTGATTATTATTTTGATATAATTATTGATTATTATTAACCATAATTATTACAATTATTACAATTGGTAAGATTTACTTGAAAAATTTATAGATCAGGTGTTCTTCCCCTTTATTGTCCCTTGACGTCTATTACTTGTATAATGAAGGCTACGAATATTCTCAAGAAATATTACTTTTTAACGCGTAAAATAAATTCAGATTAATTCAATTATATTAAAAGCAATTACCAAAAATTTTGATATATTAATCATATACCAGATTTTTTTTCCTAGGTACGTTAAATAAATAATATTAAAGTAAAGGTAATTTATATATCATTATTAAAAAACTGCTAATGTGAGTATATTGCATGAAATTGCTGTATGATAGAAACAATTTGTTATTTCTATTGGCAAACTGAGAGAAAACTAGAAACATTATAATTCATTGCATGCATTCATATAAGAAATGATAAATTTAGTTTGAAATCAGAGAAAATAAAAATAATCCTTTTTTTTTATCTGAGTTTATTGATACCCATGTTGGACCATTGACATCTGCCTATTGGCAGATTCCGAAACCGGAGATGTTTTCTTTTTACGGGGTTTGTTGTCAGTCCTACGCCCAACTATTTACAGTCATATTAGATAGGGAACTACTGTTTAAAGTGGATTTCGAGCGACTGCAAATATTCATGGCATCGTCAAGACTCAAACCCGAGACCTGTGGTACCGAGTGCCAGAGTATATGATACATATAATGATACAATGTTAACATAACCACGATGTATATAATGATATGATGTTGCAATGTACACATAGCGCTATAGGTCCTCTAAAAAAATGATCAAATCTTCTAAAAAAAATCATCAAGGAAGTACATAAAATGTATCATAAAATTATTTCCTGCCCAAATTTATAACTTTTTAAAGAGCAAATTTTTATAGAAATTGTTAAAAACCTTTTGTGAAATAAAATCCTCTAAAAGAGAATGTACAAAATTCATCATAAGCGGATTTCTTTCGAAAAAGAAATAATATCTACTAACCGTTTTGTTACCTAAATAAATATGCTAAATTACAGTAAATTTGCATTTTACTATTAAAAAAAACTTAAAATTAAACAAATTTACAGTTTAAGGTATAATAATTGAAAACTGGCTTTTGTCATTCTGATAAAACTGAAGAACTGTAACTTTCATAGGTTTATGCGCGTGCTTTGATTGTGCAAGTTTACTATTTAACTTGTACATCACGAATGAACCAGAAATTATTTATTCTTTTAACAGTGTCTTATCTCACATGTCAGAAACCTAATTACCACATAAACGAATTTTATTTCGTTTCAGAATATAATGAGACATTATTTCTCAAACTATTTTTGAAGGGATTTCTTTTTGTGTGTTCCTCAAGCAAATGCACGTAGTTGATCAAAGGCCCTTGAATACTGAATTTCATAAAACAATATGGTACTTTTTTCTTTTTTTTAATTATATTTAAAAGTCGGATACTGTAATATTTGTAAGAAATAAATTTTGACAGCAATTCCGAACAGAAAAATAAATTAAATTACCTCCAACTGAAGAATTGAAATACGTTTGTATAAATCATTTTGTGAATTCATTCGATGCAATGAAAATAACATATGAACATAATGTATAGCAATGTATAAAAAGGAAAATAATGTATAGTAAATCATTTAGGGATTTTAAAACACAGAATTAGCGGAGAGTAAAAAGTAAGGACATACAACTATCATCAGTTGGTCAACCATAAAATTGTAGAAGACAGAAAAAAAAAATCGACCTATCATTAAAGATCCATTCGGACGTGAATAGCATTTGGTCATCAGTTATTATTATTATTTTTTTTTTTTTGCCAAACATAGAAAAAAACAATAGATTTTTATCTTTACTATTTCGGTGCTATTTTTGTATCATGCGAAAGCATCAAATTTATGCAAATTGTTACTTCTTTTTACTTATTTAAATAGAAATTCTGTTATTTGAGAAATGCTTGTGAAACTGTTAATAATAATAATAACCAAATGTGGTTTAGTTTTGCATTTTATTTTCCCCAATAACAATTTTAAAGTTAATATAACGTGACAGATGAAAAATTTCTTTTTGTATGAAAACTGCATTAAACCGTCAGTTTTTATAGTGACGGTTTATTAAGGATCGATTGTATTGACACTATATAATAAATATTGTGATTATTTTATTGATAAAGTATATATTGAATTTTAAAAAAACTTAATAAATTAAAAAAAAATTTCGTTATATCTATAATGTATGGTATTTCTTAACACATTATAATATTTAAAGAAACGTAATTCGTTGTTTATTGAAAAATAACTTTTACTTAAAAAATAAACCAAATGGGGTTTAGTTTTGCATTTTATTTTCCACGATAACAAATTGAAAGTTATATACGTGACAGAAGAATTTTTTTTTTTTTTTTTTTTTTTTTTTTTGTATGAAAACTGCATTAAACCACCAGTTTTTATAGTGGTGGTTTAATAAGGGACAACTGTATTGTCATTGCATAATAAATATTGTGATTATTTCAATTATAAAATACATATTGAATTTTAAAAAAGTAGAATGAATTTAATAAATAAAAAAATCATTATATATATAATGTGTGTTATTTTTTTAACACATTATAATATTTGCATCTCAAGAGAAGTGTAATTCGCTGTTTATTGAAAAAAAACTATCTTTATTTTTTATTAAATCGCCAGTTTTTATAGGCAGTTTAACAAGGTCGATTGTATTTAACCACTTTCCTCTTAACTATCGGGAAATGAGGGCAATCACCAATAGGCCTCTTTTTTTTTTTTTAAGAAATTTCATACATATACAAGTTATATTGTGCGCATTCTTATATTCTTTCGTTTCGTTGCTTATATTAGTTCATGTACAATTCTGATTTTATCAATGCGTATTCCATTCACGTTATAGAATTCAAATAAAAATTTACATATGACATGAATAGTTGCATATGCATGTGCATTTTTAAATTCAAATAACATCATGCATCATTATTATTTTGAATATTTATGCAACATTCATTATTGTTTCTGTATCTAAATTTTATATTGTGTGAGTGATAGGCATATGTCACTTCTATGCAATTATCTGCAGTAACGCCCTCTATTATTGAAATTTTAAATTGCATTTTTTTTTCCCCTTATCATAAAAAATTCCTTATCACGGTAAATATTAAAAGGCAAACTGCATGTCTTTCTAACCCATAGATCATTTTTTAAATCACGTTTTGCTTTCTCATCAAATTTTTGAATCACTTTTTATTTATTTATAAGACAGTTTCACCATCATCATCAGTGGCACAACAGCCCCATGGTGGGCCAAGGCCGTCTGCCAACTGGCAGATTTCGAGATGATGTTATCTTTTTACAGGGAAGGGGTGTCAGCCCTACACCCAACTCTCTACGGTCATATTAGGCAGGGTCCTACGGTTTAGAGTGGATTCCGAACCACTACAAACACCCATGGCATCGCTGGGACTCGAATCCGAAACTTGTGGCACCGAGCGCAGGAGCGCTAGTCACTCGGCCATCAGGCCCTTATAACACAGTTTAGTGAAGTTTATTATACAATTTTTAACAAAATTTTATACCAATATATAAATCTGTCAAATCATTTATTTAAAAACTTAAATATTTCTTCGTGATTATTATTAATATCCAAAACGTTTTTATCTTATGATTATTGCTATAATAGTAAATAATCAAAAGGGGAGGTTATGGTTATTTTCAGAATTCGAATCGTAATCGTTGGAATGCTGTGAAACAATATAACTGCTGGGAAACAGAACCAATCGTCTACATTGCAATTTGGCTCTATTTATTTGATCATCAAATGACTGTGCTGGCTCAATTTTGGCATTTATTCTCTGTTCTTCTTTATTATTATGGGTCGTTGAATTAAGAGTTTTACTATAGGAGGTCCATTTAGAGCACTTGCTTAAGACACAAGGATTCGAGGTCAATAGTCTAAACAAAATGAAACTTCTCCGTAGTGAATATTTATGTCCGACAACGACAGTTAATGAACATAATTTATGGCTCCCAAAAAAAAAAAAAAAGCGTTTAAGGTCGAAGTCAAGCATATCCATTGGTATTACAGAGTAAAAATGTCATCAAGAATATTTAAAAGAATTGTTTTGAACCCTAAGGGATTTGAAATTCAACCAGATGTCAGTCAGAACTGTTTTTTGCGAGGTAGTTTAAGACTGGAGAAATGTCAATAATGATTTTTACGATTAATTAGAATGGCAGCTTTTTAATGAGAATATAATAATTGAAATATATACTTTGCAACTTTTAGTGGAACAACAATTAGAAACACACAATTAGAGACTATGGAAAATTTATGTATGTGTATGTATATGCATGTATATATGAGTTTGGTTGCATTTGTTAAATAGTGAACAGTATGCAATATATATATATTCAAAATGGATTACCCGACCTGCCCGAAGGCTTACGGAAACACTGAATGACCAGAAGCGCAGACAGAACCAACTCAGGGCTACCAGGATTCCGCCTTATACGGTTCCACGGATAGGGTGATATGTAATAAGTACAACACCCCCACAGCTTATGGCTGCCCTCGACTGGGCTTACTTTACTCCAGGGCATCAACGTCCACGTTATAGAGCGTGTTCGAGAACACCCGCGGAGACGTGTGGATCGCTTGGCCGTCTTAAGTGACGTTACCAGGGGGCACCACGGGGAGGTGGATCCACTGCGCCCCCCGCAATATATATATATATATATAGACATTGCATACTTTCAGTATTTATTAAATGTAATAGAACCAATGGCGTAATAAGATTATGAAATTTAATAACAAATGATTAGCAAAATAAATAATAAACGATAAGAATAGAAATTAAAATGACAGTATAAAAATTATTAAATAAATTAACGAATGGCAGCCTTTTAATGAGAATATTATAATTGAAATATATACTTTTCAACTTTAAGTGGAACAACAATTAGCAACACGCAATTAGTGGCTATGGAAAATTCATTTGTGTGTATATACATGTATATATTGGTTTGGTTGCATTTATTAAATATTGAAAAGCCTGCAATATATATATGTATACATACTTTTCAATATTTATTAAATGTAATCGAACCAATGACGCACTAAAATTATGAAATTTAATAACAAATGATTAGCAAAATAAATAATAAACGATAAGAATAGAAATTAAAATGACAGTATAAAAATTATTAAATAAATTAACGAATGGCAGCCTTTTAACGAGAATATTGTAATTGAAATATATACTTTTCAACTTTAAGTGGAGCAACAATTAGCAACACGCAATTAGTGGCTATGGAAAATTCATTTGTGTGTATATACATGTATATATTGGTTTGGTTGCATTTATTAAATATTGAAAAGCCTGCAATATATATATGTATACATACTTTTCAATATTTATTAAATGTAATCGAACCAATGACGCACTGAAATTATGAAATTTAATAACAAATGATTAGCAAAATAAATAATAAACGATAAGAATAGAAATTAAAATGATAGTATAAAAATTATAAAATAAATTCGAAAGATAAACGATAATAAGAAGAAATAACTTTTGAGTTATAAAACCACCTAAGAAGCACGAGTACTAAAACTAGAAATATTTTGGAAGCAAGATTCATTTAAAAAATACTGATAAATACTTTTTGATTTGGCGATATTTTTCATAAATAATAATCCTGGTGATTATTCGAATTACGATCTCAATAGTTAGAGAATTACAAAGAGATTATTCAATCTCAGTTTATGCATTCATTTCACTTCTGTATAGTTTTCTTACAGCAAATCGGGGTACTGGGCAAAAGAAGTATTTTAAAACTTAGATTAACTACTTATTTGTATTATTATCATATACTATTAAACCCGAACCCTTTTATTTCCCCAGCAATACATATTTAATACATAAACACTCAGCAAATAGGTACAAAATATTCTTATTACTTACAAATATCCAAATCATCAGCCAAAGAGATATATAAACTAAACTGAGTTATTCTGCCATGTTAAATAATAATTTTTGTTTCTCTTTACTGAATTAAATGAATGAGAAATATATTTTAACTGCTTTCATTCACAAAAATTAGATAAAATATATTGTTGCCACAAGAAATTTACTTAAAAAAAAATTCCATCTAAATTCCAAAATTCCAAAATTTTTTCTCCATTAGAATAATGTTTGATATTGAATTAAGAATGCCTTTGCCTTAATAGAATGTAATATATTAAAAATAATAATATATATTTCTATTGTAGTGTATATGTTGGGCAGCCAGATTGTAACTGGCTGTGGTTGGGTTGTAATACTTGAGGCACAGGTTTGAGAACTCGCAACTTTATTTACACAGGCACAAACACCACACACACGTAATTAGAGACATACAATATTTAACATATTTAAAGACATATAATTATAAATTCGTGGAAGGACTCTAAATTAAATACCCGAAGTTCTGCTACGCGCTGGGTGGCGACATACACTTCCTCTTCGGGCGAGAGTCTGTAGGCCATCTAATGAGTCGGGATGCGCTAAATATATTTCCTCTCGGGATGAGAGACTATATACTAAACGTTTCTCAGATGGAGTTGCGCTGTACTTCCCTTCGAGTGAGAGTCTTGAGGTCGACTGACCATTTCTTCTGAACACCACAGGGGGTGCTCTTGTCAATGGTAGGAGCATGCACGGTTACACAATTAAAGTGGAAAAGAACTAAGCCAGTTTATTTGTTTTTAAAATATAAATATTACTTCAGTAAAATGCAATGTTATTCCGAGAACTTATGCCTTACTTAAGAGTCCTCTTCATTTTGGGAGGTTTACTAGTGGCTCCAGCATGTACCTAATAGTTAAAAAATATAGTAAATATTAAGATGAAATAATTTTACAGTTATTTTAGCTTCTGTAAAACATTCAAAATACTTAATTCGAAACCAAATTTTAAAATCAAAAACTGTGAAATGAGTTAAAATGAGTTTACTTCGCAAACTAAACTAAATACTAGTTATTAGTGCAGAATATTTATAAAAATATAAAAGTGATTACTTATCTTTTCCTAATATGTCTGGAAATCTATTTATGCGACAGAAAACTTCAGAAACTATCACTTTTTTTAACATCAAATGGGTTACGAAATGAAAGGATAATGACGACAGAAAACTGCAGAAAAATAAGTGATATCTTGATAAATTGTAACTCAGTCGCCTGTTGTGAGAATATTTTTACTTTGATGAAAACATATTATCGATACAAAGACACCGACTTTATTTTGCGGCTCATCGCATTTCATCAAATCTGTACACAGACATAAACAGAGTTCGATAGCTGTTGAGATTTTGAAGATAATGAAAGAGATGTTGATATAAATGCCATTAGTGTTGCCTATATAGTTAATGTTTTCAACATCGAAATAAATAATTTAATTCCATACTTGTAATCACATCTTTATTTTTGTTAAATTTATTGTTACATCTTTTGAGTTCACATTCTCATACGTTGAATACATTAAATACTGTTGATATATACATTGAATACTGTTGATATGATACATTTTAAATTAAAGTTGAAGAATAAATTTTACGATACACTATTTCAAAAATAAGATATGATAAGGAATAAAATACCTGACATTGCAAAATTTATTTGAATAAAATCAATCGCGTTAAAAAAATTAATTATTCCAAAAGTTTAAAAATTCAATATTTCATGTTTAAGAATAATTTTGCCGCTAATAAAAATTATTGAGCTTTAAAAAATATTCAGTTTGTATCACAATGATGTATTTTGTTCTTTGTTGAACTGTCTCTTAAAGAGCTACTTCCCAAATTCAATTAAATAATTAACTCAAAAATAATTAATAAATTAAACTTTTAGTAATTTCATTAGAAGAATTGTAAAAGAGAAGAAAATTACAGCAAAATCATTGAAATCGAAATCAAAATTTTTTATTTTAGCATGGTCTTGATTAATCATTTTGAATTTGATTTAGAAGAATAATTCGGAAACTAATGAAATTTATTGGTTAGACATATTTGAAAAATGAATAAGAAATAAGAAATAACATGACATTTAAAAGATGTATTGCAATGATTATAATTCATGAATATAGAATATAGAATTCCTCATTTAAATAAACAAATAGAAAAACTAGAATGAATTGTAGAAAATGCGCTCATTTATTTAATTCAATTCAATAACTGTCAAAAAATGTCAATGAAAACCAGCATTATAGTATTTAATCAATCTACCCATTGCTATTACATTATACAACGAATAATGAAAATGAAAATTAATCATAAGATATAGACGGGAAGATGTTCTTCTTATACTTCGTTCTCCATTTACTAAACTTAGGTGTTATTTAATGACCACTGCTAAAACTGGCCGCATATTACACCAGAAATTCAGTGGTATTTGATGAAAACTAAAACTGACCGCATATTACACCAGAAATTCAGTGGTATTTGATGAAAACTAAAACTGGCCGCATATTACACCAGAAATTCAGTGGTATTTGATGAAAACTAAAACTGGCCGCATATTACACCAGAAATTCAGTGGTATTTGATGAAAACTAAAACTGGACGCATATTACACCAGAAATTCAGTGGTATTTGATGAAAACTAAAACTGGCCGCATATTACACCAGAAATTCAGTGGTATTTGATGAAAACTAAAACTGGCCGCATATTACACCAGAAATTCAGTGGTATTTGATGAAAACTAAAACTGGCCGCATATTACACCAGAAATTCAGTGGTATTTGATGAAAACTAAAACTGGCCGCATATTACACCAGAAATTCAGTGGTATTTGATGAAAACTAAAACTGGCCGCATATTACACCAGAAATTCAGTGGTATTTGATGACAAATGGTCACCAATAATTCAGTGATATTTGATGACCACTGCAAAAGGAAATTGGGAGGAGGTTTGAGGCGCCGTATGAATGATTGCCATATTACTTTTAGTGACTGTAAACAGCAGGGGAATTTTTAAGACCCCAGAAAAAGGTGTCTGCCTGTCTTTTATTGACAGTTCTGAGAATAAAGCGCAGAAATGTTTTCACAAAATTTTTTTAAAAAGCCCCAGCATTATTTAAATCAATCTAACCGTTGCTATTATATTAAACAACGAGTAATGCAAATGAAAGTTAATCATAAAATACTTGCACACGGGAATATGTTCTCCTTATAAATAAATCATTCACTAAAACTGGGTGTTATTTAATGACCACTGCTAAAACTGACCGCATGTATACCAGTATTTCAGTTTTATTTGTTGACACTTATAACTGAACACATCTGCACCAATAATTCAATGATATTTTATGACCAGTGCACCAGAAAATGGCATGCCATATTATTTTCATATTGATTGCCAATGAATTTTTCATAAAAATTAAAAAAAAAAAAACCAGCATTATTTAAATCAATAACCCGTTGCTATTACATTTACAATGTAAATGGAAATTAATCATAAGATACTTGCAGACCGGAAGATGTGCACCTTATAAATCATTCACTAAAGTTGGGTGTTATTTAATGACCACTGCTAAAACTGACAGCATGTACGCCAACAATTCAGTGATATTTGATGACCAGTGCATCAGCAACCGAATAGTTTGAGGCGCCGTATGAAAGATTGTCACATTACTTTTAGTGACCCTAAAACTGATAACGGAAATGAACAGAAGGGGAATTTTTAAGACCCCTAGAAAAGGGTGTCTTCCTATCTTTTAACGACAGTTCTGAGGGTAAAATGCAGGAATTTTTTCATAAAATTAAAATTGGGTGTTATTTAATGACTACTGCTAAAACTGACCGCATGCACACCAGTATTTCAGTTTTATTTGATGGCACCTATAACTGAACACATGTGCACCAATAATTCAATGATATTTGATGATCAGTGCACCAGAAAATCGAAAGGGTTGAGGCGCCATGGGAAAGATTGTCATATTTCTTTTAGTGATTGTAAAACTGATATCGGACAGAAGTAAACAGAAAGTAAACAGTCGGAAGTAAACAGAAGGGGGATTTTTAAGACCCCCAGTAAAGGGTGTCTTCCTGTCTGTTGTCGATAGAGCTAAGCGACTTAAAAATAACTTGCAGAAATTTGTCAAATGTTTGCTATGCTTGCGAATTTTGCTGATATTTTTTATCTGTCTGATGGTAAGATGTTCTCTTAGTTGAAATATTTTTATCACTAATGTTTCCTATGCAGTAGACAGCTTAAGTCCCATTACAACAATAAATAAGCTCTTAATCAGTATTGATAAAAGAATGCACTAAATAGATACAACTTTTTTACTCTTATCAATAGGCATTTTTTCCAAGTGTTCGTTGCATTATCTGAAGAATTGTCAGTGGGCAAGAAACCCGTAGTAAGGCATTCTTTTAAGGCTTTCACTTGTGTAAGAAATACTTTTTCTTAATTTAAGATTTAAGTTCGAATTTCTGTAGAGATATAAATTGAGCTTTCACATTAATTAATAAATGCATCATGTGACAATTTTATACGTTGTTATTTTCCACTGCATTCTACTCTTTTAGATATTTATTCAATTGTTAAGCAGTTTTATTATTTGGACATCTATAATTGTACAGCAAGTTGTACTTTACATTGTTATATATATAAAATAGTTATGACATTACATTAATATGGTTTAAATAATTTAAGTAGATAGGGCTATTAAAATTATATTACCTATAACAGGTTATAAGTAAATAAATAAGCTGTAAAATTTTTAATCTGTTAACCGTAGAGTAAATATAAGTCAAAAATTTACTTTCAAGCTATGGAGAGGGATTTCTTTTAACAATTAAACAAACTTTTTAACTTTTTAATTATTTTTAACTTTTAATTAACTTTTAACAATTAAACAAACTTTTTAACTTTTTTTATTATTTTTAACTTTTAATTAACTTTTAACAATTAATTAAAACCTAGAAGGAATAATGTTAGTTAAAAAATTTTTAAAAAGAATTGCAAGAACTAATCGTTTGTTATAGTCTTTAAACAATGCCTTAATACAATATAAAGTAGTTACAACCCATCCATCTTATTGTTTCGCTAATAGAATGTTCCAAGTCTTTTCATTTTTTGTTATAATTTCAATTTACATGTCCTTTTATTATATATAATTGCATTTAATACATTGAAGTTTGGAAAAACAAAAACGGCTACTCTATGCCAACTTTTGACTTGTGCAAGTTAACGAGCAGAAGGGTTCAGGTGACGTTTGTTCCAATCACTGCATCCACTGAGTCTCCTATCAACAGTCAGGCTTCCTGGTGGGAGTTTTCGGACTTTCTCCTTAAAGACACATAAATAAGGGAAAGTTACCCCTAAAAGTCTCCCCGGAATGCGATGGCTTACTCTCACTGCCAGTCGGCTGGTTGTTCTTGTAATGCATAAGTCGAATACGAAGCCCACTGATGCTAAACAAAACAAAAATGATTAAACATAATAGATAAATAACATTTAACGAATTTTTATGATGGCATATCATATCCACCATAACATTTTCATTCGAAGTATCGTTTTTTATATACGAATGAGTTTTATCTACATTAATGATACTTATTCTGAAAGGCAAAACCCGATTTCTGTGGGTAAAAAACTGAGTGGATATTAAATGGAATTTTTTCTCTCTTTGTAAATAACATTTTTTGCCAGATTCTGGACTCAGTGATAACGTGCAATCAGTAGCTTGCAGAAAAACCCAGGTTCTAATCTGTTGGCGGTGTTTGTCTCAGCCATTGCTTTCAGAAACAACAATACTCGATGGCGATTGTGTCAGAGTGTGCAAAATGTTTTACATTGATGGTTAGGCAGCCAGGCGGTCTTGTTCCGGCATGCAAATGCGGGATAGTTACTCCTGTAAGTCTTTCCGGAAGACAATGTCCTCCTCTAATCGCATATCAGTACCATTCCTGGTATATAAAAGTAGAACATGAGGTTCACCCAACTACAAAAACATTCAGCTATACACAAAATACTTTTCATCTCATTTAGTACTGATAAATTCAATTGCCGAGATAGTTGTAACCAAAACCAAATTGTTTTCTTTGGATACAATCTGTTTATTTACTTTTCATTCTGAAAGGAATAAAATTGATGGACATATCAGTCATTTTACATACACACTACAAGATCTGTTGACGAACTTATTCAACCCTTTCTAAAAGAATTATGTACTTGGCATTTCTACTACCATCAGTATCCAAATCGAAAACAAAACATTCCAAAAACGAGTTCCACGAATTTTAGAGAAGGCGTGAGTTGAGGAAAAAGTCTAGTCAAAACAATCTTATCGGAGAGTTAAGCACGAATTGCGGACCCTTGAAGAACATATTGCGGATAAAAAAAACAAATAAAATAATGAAAACATTCTTTTGTTACCTTTATGTATGTGTGTAGGAGAATAAAATAAGCACTAATGTGTTTTTATCTTGCGCTAAAATGTATAAATAAAATGATTCAATATTTATTATTTGACTGTTTTAATTGCTGATAGTATGAGATTCTAGTTGTAAAATAATATTTGGTTTCGTTGCTGTAAGGTGCATAATAATTCATTAAAAGACATTAAAATGATTTCGAATATCTAAATTTTTAAATTGCTCATGTGAACTTGAAAATTGATTTATTTGTTTACATAATTTAACTGCAATTTAAGTAAGAGATTTTACCACAAAGAAAATTATTTTGAAAGGGAATTATTTACATTCATTCAAGGAATTTTTATAATTTTTGGATTCAGTTAATCTTGCACTGCGGCCACTTATATACTTAGTTTTAAAACATTGTCCAGTTTTAATATATGATGGCCTACTACTAATGTCGAATAAGTTTGTTATATAAGACAATTAGTGTAATAATTCTGATTTCAGTAACATTTTATACCAATTTTTTTGTGCGCATCAAAAGTTAAAAAAGTGATTCAAAAGGACGTCTTTAAACAAATGTTTATTATTGAAATTGGAAAGATAATTTATAAAAATTATTTATTAACATTATTACTATAGTAAAGATGCAAATTTGTGAGTCCTTCAATATAAAATTGATATTTATCAAAAACAAAATAAAGAACTTCAATTAAAGTACATCAGAATCCTTTCAAATTTGACCTATCAACAACAGCCGTCAGCATCGCATCATTTGATTCAATTTTTATCGAATTAATTGAATGATAATCATTTAAATCTAACCTCTGATCTTATTATATTATTTCTTGAAAGAAATTGATAGAATATATCGGCAGCGTGTATCAAGCAATTAGGTGATATAATGATTCACTGTTGACTGAAGATTCATGGCATATTTAGTACCAGTGAATATTGTAAAGTGATTATTTACATCCTATTTATTTGCTAGAAAGAGGAAGAAGTATTACTCTTTCAACTTATTTCCTTTGAGAAGCTAATCCATCAAGCAGATAATAAACAGTTTGTCTCGTACAGATGAGGCGATAAGCAATTTTGGTCTAACACACTAGTCTTCCGCAAATTCCGGGTTGACCTTGATTCACGGACAGATGTTAATAGTGAAGGTGATATGCAGTTCTCAAATTTTCTCCAAATAAAAATATTTAAAGGAATAGCAAATCTATAAGAAGCCGAGAATAAATTTAAATATGGGATAAACATTTTAATCTCGATGTAAACAGAGATAAACATTTTAATCTCGATGTAAACAGAGATAAACATTTCTTCTCCAAAATGAACTAAAAACAGCTTTGAATCTTTATAATAAAAGTTTTTCCCTAACAGGATCTTCAGATTCGTATGTAAATTGGAACATAATATTCTCAAAATAAATCAGAAGATTATGTGGTATATATATATATATATATATTTTATGTATCTGAATTGATACTGAAGACGAAATATTAAATAATAAAAGATTTTAAATAAGAAACTTGGAAGCAGAATTCTTGTATCATTAACTTTTAAAGGCGTGTATTATGGAGTTATTATAATTTTTATTATTTTAGTTTTTATTGTTTAATTCAGGATTTAAAAATTATGACAAATTTTTTTGAATTAGTAAGGTTCACAATGTCTAGCTCAATAAATTTTTCATGCTTTCAAAGAATGAAAAAATTTTAAGTACTGCTTTTTAAAATTTGGAAACATTTGAACTTCTTTTTAAAAAATTGCACCACAAATATTATTTGAGCTCTTACACGAATTAATAACAATGTTAGGCTAAGTGATTAACATTTTTATTTATTACAATTTTTAAATGGCCAATTAATCAAGTCTTAAATAACGTAAGTCTCGTCCATTTTACAGTGTTTGAATTCTTATGTAAGAAAATCTTTTATGTATAACTCCATGCATAAAGCTTTCAAAAATTACAAAATAAATAGTATAGACTTTATTCCATCGCTGTTAAAGGAGACAAATAAAAAAAAAAATTTTACATGAAAATTTTTTTACGTGTTTGTTATTGCAAAATCGGAAGGAACAACAGATTTGAGAACTGAAAAATTACTATTGTTTTCCACTTAGACAAGCAACAATTTTTCTGCGAGTTCCAAATATTTTAAAGTACTTCTAGTGTATTGTATTGTATATACAATGCATGTACAAGTACTTCATGTGTATAGTATTTATCACCGCGAGTAATATTTTATGTAGAATATGAGATTCGGTGTCTAATTACGATTAATTACTATTTGATTTGATGTTTTTATTCTCAATTTTAAGTATTTTTATGTATCGAGAAATTTACTTTAAGTTATTTTGGTTTATCTTAAGTTATAGATTCTTAATTTTAAAAAATACATTTTTGAATGGATAATAATAATAAAAACAAAATAAAACAATGACATTGAATTAACTTATAAATATTAGTCAGAACGTTAAGTGACTAATATTCCACAATATTATTTATAAGATAACTACTTTAGCTTTATTTTATACTTGTTTTTAGTTGTATATTTTTTTATTTAAATTACTTTGCAATCACGTTTCTTTAAGTCATCTAGTCCCTTCACAATTCTAACTTAACTCTTATAACTATACTCTGACATTAAATCAGCATTCAGTATAGCATCACCCAGATACGTGACTGTACCATTTATAATGTACAAATAAAACATGTTAATAAAAATTATGCCTCGTTGAAACCTAATATTAAGTAAGTTTAGGCAAGTTGGCAGATATGCACGAAATTTGATTGTACTAATCGCATCATATTCCACGGACTAAACTGTTAAATAATATAAGAATACCTTACCAAGTAGAAACACCTTCAAGGTCAAGTGGTCTTATACATCTATTACCTGCCTTTCTCACGCGCCAGTGACCTACTTAACTCAAGCTCGGTTTCTACTGGAGTGTTGGCATCTGAGTCATGAAGTCGTGTTGGATTCTCATCGACTCTAACGAGTGGTGCTCAATTTTAGACCTTGGTTTTCATGATGCTGTCTTCAATGTACTAAAATATATTTATTATTTGCGTTGACTCATTTGTTGTATTCGAGTTTTTCTTGTCTACTGAAAATGTGAAAGAACAATTTATTGTTCTAGTGCAACTTAGCTACCATAAGATAAAATAATTAAAACCATCTCAATTTACGTGCAATTTATTTTTGCTTAATAATGAATGCAGTTAAGTAATAAAATGAAAAGAAGACATGCTATTGTGTTATAATTTTTTATGACAAATATCAAATGATCGTTTTTTGTTTTTTCGTTTATTTGCAATTTTGGACTAGCCTTTCAAAATTTCTTTTTTTAAATTTAAGTTTTATAGCAGAGATATGTAACATGTTTTTTAATGTTTCTTCATTTGTAAGAAAATATTCAATTCCCAATTCAGAAAATTAAAGGAGTTTAAAAAAAAAATTACCTGTTTTACTTATTTAAATTTTTAATTATAATCTTACAATTAATAGAACAATATAAAAAGTAAACAAGTTTTATCAGTTTTTATACACATTCTGGTTTTTCCAAAGGAAATAGCCATAGCAGTAACATTCAAGAACTTCAAAAAAAAAAAAATCATTCACATAATTAAATCATCCATATAATTAAAAGCATTCAAATAATTAAAACCATTGCAAAATACATTTTTTTTTTTTTACTTTATAATGAATAAAGTTAAGTAAAAAAAACAATAAAGATGTGATGTTTTAGAAAAAGAAAGGTGAACTCATATAACATTAAAAGGAAGTACATGACATTTAAATCAAACTGGTATCAGTAATTAATTTTGCTTGATTTTCAATTTAATATTCATTTAGTTGTACAGTATTTTTTAATTGGATATCAATATATGAAGTTAGAAAACCTTCCTTGTAAATTATCCGATCAGGTTTGACTTTCAATATTTGCTAATTAAATTTCTTTAAAAAAAAAAAAAAAAAGTTTTTTTTTTTCTCTTTACTGAAAGACCCAAAATTTAGAAACTCAAATATATATATATATATATGTGTGTGTGTGTGCGCGCGTGAATTTAAATTATTTTTGAGCTCCTAAATTTTGGTGGTTCCAGTATTAAAGAAAAAAAAAATCACATTTTTTTTAAAGAAATTTAATTAACAGATATTGAAATTCAAACCTGATCGAATAATTTACAAGGAAAGTTTTCTAACTTATATTTGTATATATATAATTTATGGACATAAAAATCAATCTTTCAAATATTTGCATTTGTTTGAGTTAAAGAGTGTGAAATTCTGCTTTCTTGTCGAACAAATTAACATTTTTGAAAGTTTTGAAAACAGTTCCTTCAAAAGAATCCTGTTTGTATTGAGGATATTTATGAGTAGGATGAAAGAAACTTTTCGTTTCTCATTTCCCGATTCCCAACCTCTTTTGTTAAATTAAGGCATAATAAAAAATACGACTGTTAGTTGCCAAATCATTCCGGCTGTACTTGACATTCTTCCTTTATAGTAATCATTTATCATTCATTTTGCGTGGGAGTAGCTGCTATTTTGTTCTGAAGCGAAAATTGTTCACACGGTATTCGATTATGAAGAAATCCTGCTCCAACACCTTCAATTGATTATAAAAGGATATTAGAGTTCCAGGCGATTGACAACTCAAACAGACTCAAATAGAACTTGATAGAAAATGCTATCGTATAAATAATATTTTACTGACAAACTTTTAATCATTGAAAATTGGAGGAAGCCATGCAATTTAAGAGCCCTGCTCTAAATTTATGCAATGCTATAATCCAATTATTTTATAAATAAATATGAAATAAATTTTTAAATTAGTAGATTTTATTAACAGTAATATTATGGATATTGTTTTCGAGAGGGGAGTTTTTCGTTTTCTTGATCAAATTTTTTTGTGTCTTTAACCACTTTCAAAATTTTTTACTGCCTAATTCTTAAAAAATTTCTTTCATTAGCTATTCTTCTTGATTTATTTAAATTTCCTTCAAGAGCTTTTTTAATACATAATATTTTTAATTTTTTTCATTAGTTTTTTATATTTAATTAAATTATTTAAATTATTTTAAATTTAATTATATTTAATTAAATTTCTTTCACAAACTAATAATTATATAAATAAATAATGTAAAATTGTTCTAAAAGATCGTCAGCTGAAAGCAAAGGCAATATAATTTCAAAGTGAAAATGAGATTTTTCAAGAAAAGAGAATAGTTTGGAATTTTGCAGTTTTTTTATTTAAGATTGATGTTATGCATTTTGTTCTTACATTAAATTCTAAATTTTATGGGTAACCTGTATATCAGCACAGCCAATTATTTTTAATTTTTTTGGTGTGTAAGGGTAAGGGTTTTGGTAATGTATTTGTCTGGTAGCAACTCATTAAAATTCCAATTTCTTTTTTTTCTTATGAAAATAAGAAATTGGTCAAAAAAACAATGATAATTGTGTGTACAATATAAAATAACTATGATGACACATAGTAAAAATTTTGTTGCATAATAATCGTCCTTTTTTAGTATTTTTTGGATTATTTTTATCATTCAATGAAATTGCGTAAAGAGTATTTAAAAGCTAAAATAGTCGTATATTTTAATTTATTATTTGACTTTCATTTCAATAGTTTGATATGTAGTATTTTTAATATATTTTATTATTCGTTAAAGCAAGCAAAATAAATAATTTCGCTGTTTGCCCTTATTTATCATGCAGTACCAAATTTTGAAATTTTATTTAATATTATAATTTTAATGACTCCTTCACATCAAGGCTTAACGCGACGAAGCGTAAACCGTTGACCAATCACAAGCCTTAACGCGTAACCCCCGAAACGATCGCTTCAAGTTGGCCAACTTTTAACTCTCAAACGCTTGATAAGTCATGTGACTTGGATTGAACCAATCAAGACTTAGGGATACTAGAACTTCACTCGATTTAAAGAGATTTCTGTCCCTTCGGCGTTAACAGGTCGAAAAAATTTTCTTGAATTTTTTAAATAAATTTTTGAGATCAGAATGCAAAATGTAAAAATATAAGTAAATAATTTAAATTTAAGACTACTGTAGAACTTCTTCATGTAGCAATCGCTTCATTAATCAACGCTATTACTCGATATAGTAGCATAATTGTTTGTTTTTATGTTAAGCTACATCAAGTAAGCATGCTAATTACTGTCCCTTTGCTAACGATCCACTTTGTAATAATTTATTAATACTTTCTCATATGATAGGTTATTAAAAAGATTGTCAAATTTTGATGAAAGACAGAGACACACTAATTATGTAAAAGTTGGCACTAAATATTTTAATATATATTTCAATATCTTTTCTAATATATTGCATACTAAGAAATGAAAACTTTAGTCAATAATGCTCTGGCCAGTATGCAGAATTTCTATCTACATTACTTTGTGTTTATTTCTCACGTTCACACTCATGAAAGAGCGTGAACTCTGTTAGCTATCAAGATGTCAGCCATCGAAGAATGTTTACTTCAAGAATCAACATAGTTTATGGAATTTTCTTAAACGCATTCCATTTTAAATCTTCACTCAGCTGTGGTGGTTGATTTATAAATCATTAAATGCAAGTCTAATTGGATCTGCATATTTTTGTTAACAAGACTTTCACAGCCATAAATATCAACAAATAGAAAAATAGGAACAATTTTTTAAATAGTTTTACCCCTGACTTACTAAAATTTGAATCGAATACTAAAACATTTTTTAAATCAATGCATATCGCGTATTAAATTCCTAATTTTCTTTTCTATATATCATTTAATTGCATTGCAATTGCATAATCAATTATACTATGTGCCACCCACTGTCAAATTGAAGTTATTATATGTTACATGTGATCTTAAATATATCTCTGCATTCCTGTTCTATATTAAAAGTATTCGATGTAGTACATAATAAATTTTTTTTAAAAAGTCAACAATGAATTTTAAAAAAAATATTATTTTATTGTCATTTCAGTAATAGAAAATTTTTTTCTTTTTAGCCGATTGTGTTATTTATTAAAGTTTGTAAACGTAATTCATTTGTTTTGTTTATTTTTCATTCAATTCTGAAATTTGAAATTTCTTTTTTATATTGTTTATTATTCTTAGAGAGATTATATTAAATTGAATTGTAAATGTAAATTTCTTGAGATAAGACTATGAAATACATTAAGGAATACAAAATGCTATAAGGAATAAACTAAGCTATAAGAATAAAATGCTATACGGAACAAACTAAGCTCTAAGAATAAAATACTATAAGGAATTAACTAAGCTATAAGAATAAAATGTTACAGGGAATAAACTAAGATATAAGAATAAAATGCTGTAAGGAATCCATAAATAAGTTATTGATTTGAATTTAGAAAAATATTAATATCGCCCTTTCACTTAGTATTTACGGAATCCGAACGTGATGTTAAGACTACGCTATTTGCCTTTCATTTTCATTTAATTGAATTGGATAGTTGATAAATTTTCAGAATTCATTAGAGCGAATGGCAACCGGTTATACAGCAGCAAGATAATATGAGACAGAGAGAGGAGGGTAGATAAATTTGCTCGGTTACAACATGAGTTCAAGAAGTTATGCAAAACAAGTTCACCCTGAAACTTGTTTTATTAGATACATCGTTTCGATTATAAAACAGATTTCATTATGAAATAGCTTTTACCTAGCCTTTAGATATATCTCAGATTTTTTAAAGATGTTTTACTAATCATTGTTACTGTTTTTTGGATAGCACAAGTTGCGATAAAATTGTTGGTAAGAGTTATATTGATATTTTGTTGTTCTTATTTTATCTTATCCGGTAGCTTTTAAGTGATTTTTTTTTAAAATTTGGCTTTTACTTGATACCGATTTCAAATACTAGACAAATTTAAAATTGATTAATTTGTTAATACTCCTCGGCTCCTAATAATATCGCAGAAATTTTTAAAGATGTTTTACTAATCGTTGTTACTGTTTTTTGAACAGCAAAAGTTGCGAAGATTTATATTGATATTTTGTTGTTCTTAATTTATCTTATCTGGTAATTTGTAAGTGATTTTTTAAAAATTCGACCTCTTCTTGATACCGATTTCAAATACTAGTCAAATTTAAAATTGATTAATTTGTTAATACTCCTCGCCTCCTAATAATATCTCAGATTTTTTTAAAGATGTTTTACTGATCGTTGTTACTGTTTTTTGAACAATTGAAAATTACCTGTATGCTTTTAGTAAAATTTTTATTTATTAAAATTTCTTTTTTCGGTCTTTCTGATCAACAAAAGTGTCAATGCGTGTCATAATCATCAAAATTGAAGTTTCGGGCCATAGAATGTTCGATGGATAGAATAGATGGATAGATGGATTGCGTAATCTGTCTTGACCATATAATTTCTTAAATAGGTTTTTACCAATATCTCATATAATAGTAAATGTCAGATCATTCCTGTACTCATGACCTCTCTGCTCAGGCCGGGGCCCATGGCAATTTGCCCGTCTCGTCACTCTATTGTAACGCCACTGCTGTAGTTGAAATTTGGTACGCTATTTTTATCTCTTTGAAATTAAAACATGATAAGTTCAATAGTAGTTTAATGTAACATCGCGTAATACTTGTTAACAAAACAGGGTATACTTTATTTTTACATCTTTGACATGAAAACAAATTTATACATTTAAAATCAAAATGTACTTGACCTTCAGACTTCTGAATTTAAGTTTTTATATTGCACGTGCTGAGGTCGATCAAATGAAAGGATAACAAATGGATAAGGCATGGGTCGATTATTAAAGACACACGCCCCCTGTGTCAAGCACACGCGTCAGGACATTGTCCTGACCTCACTTAAAACGATTCCCCACCCCTACTGAGGATTACTGCCTTCTGTTGTGTAACGTTAAGAGTGGCTCACCACTGAAATTTTATGGATTAGCTTTAATTTTAATACTTAAAATTATGTATTTGATATATAAAATAAAGCACACATAGAATATTATAATTTTTATTAAATTTTCAACATAAAATAATGCAAAGTTTTAATAAGAAATTTAAATTGTTTAGCAACATTATTTTTAACTGGTCGTTATTAATTGAAAAAATGTGGCATATTCTGATTCTGCTAAATTCATGTTTGCAGTTGCAAAAGTATTCTTTACAATCAAATATTAATTGCATATATGCGTCAGTTAACCATAATAGTCGAAATCTGCAAGTCTGTTTTAATGAATCTTACAACGGAGATAAATATCTAATATATATATGCATAAAATGACAATTTTAAGTATCATTTTAATCAGTTTGAATCATGTATAAAATGTATTCTATGCAAATAAGTAAAAAAGTAATGAGTTACATTCTTTTATTTCATTCTTTTTAGTTTTATACTTTTTTTTCATTACTTTAAGAAAATTTATTATTATTATTATTTCAATCTTTTCGTTGATGTAAATGGTTGATTGATTACTCTAGGATGAAAATTTTATTTGTAATTAACAAGCTTACATTTTGTAAAAAATAATAATAATATTATTATTATTATTGTGTTCATTGTTCTTAAGAAGTTATTGATGGAAATTCTTTAACAATATATGCATTGCATTAAATGATGGTTGGGATTCGATACATTATATATATTTAATCCTTCAGTTTGGTACCAACATGTGAAGTTCACGACATTAAGATAATTGACCTATATCCAATTGCAAATCATATTGTTTTGGATAATCATATTTGTGGTTAATAATAGTACTCCTGAAACGGATTATCATCATTAAAACCATTAATGAATTACCATCACCATCTCAGCACGGATTACCATCATTAAATCATTTAAACGGATTACCATCACCATCTCAGCACTGAAAGCTTAAAAATTCAATTGTAAACTTCTATTTTACATTAGGCACACTTTAAAATGAATTAATTAACAACTTAAATTTCTGGTAGAAGCACTTGTTGCATTCCATCAATCGATCCTACCTCAGTGACGTCATACCACCAGATGTCACAAAAGGAAGTCCTATTATCACATATCGAACGGGAGGAGGTTTAAAAAAAAGCATCCACCCTCTCAAGTGGCCGCAGAAGATCCATTTTTAAGTGGTACCACCCCGATCTACTTCCCCCCAGGATCAAATACAGTAATGAAATTAAAACCCCCAAAACACTTGAAGACTTGACAGAGCGCTGAAAGGGATATTCAAAAAACCGACAGCCGTCATTGAACCTGTATAGTTGGCGCGGTGGGTTAAAGCACAGCAGGACTTAGTGCGATAGGTGATGGCAAATTTTAATCGCATTGGAGATTATTGAGCAAACTGGAGTGCTTTTCATAACTTGGAGTCTTAATCCAATTTCATTTATTTCATTTTTAATAGAGCGGTTTTGCGGTAAACCTAATTCACTTTCAGTTTATCGCAGATGGGTACATTTTTAGAAAAAAAAAAGTAAAAGTGTGATTTGGTTTTATTGGTGATTTAAATACTTATTTACATCACTGCATAAAATAGTTTTTATAAAAAAAAAATTACAAATTTAAGTAGACAAAAGAAATAGGGTAGTATAAATTAGCAGCTTATTCATAATAAAGTAATATAATTGATGAAAAATATTTTAACCTATTAGTTTTAAATTTACTAGTTTGAAAATTAAATTTATTAGTTTTAAAAGTAACCTATTAGTTTCAAATTTATTAGTTTTAAATTTATTAGTTTTAAATTTAAATTTATTAGTTTTAAATTTAACCTATTAGTTTTAATTTGAATTTATTAGTTTTAAATTTAACCTATTAGTTTAAATTTAACCTATTAATTTTAATTTTAACCTATTAAATTTAACCTATTAGTTTTATATTTATTAGATTTAAATTTAACCTATTAGTTTTATATTTATTAGTTTTAAATTTAACCTATTAGTTTTATATTTATTAGATTTAAATTTAACCTATTAGTTTTATATTTATTAGATTTAAATTTAACCTATTAGTTTAAACTTAACCTATTAATTTTAATTTTAACCTATTAAATTTAACCTATTAGTTTTAAATTTGAATTTATTAGTTTTAAATTTAACCTATTAGTTTAAACTTAACCTATTAATTTTAATTTTAACCTATTAAATTTAACCTATTAGTTTTATATTTATTAGATTTAAATTTAACTTATTAGTTTTATATTTATTAGTTTTAAATTTAACCTATTAGTTTTATATTTATTAGATTTAAATTTAACCTATTAGTTTTATATTTATTAGATTTAAATTTAACCTATTAGTTTTATATTTTTAGATTTAAATTTAACCTATTAGTTTTATAATTATTAGATTTAAATTTAACCTATTAGTTTTATATTTATTAGTTTTAAATTTAATCTATTAGTTTATTAAATTTTTACTCGTAAAAGTTAAAACTAATTTATATTTTTCCTCTTGGACATTTTATTTCCAATATCTCTATAAGGTGTTAAAAGAATTTTTACTTCAATTCAAAATATTAAGTATCAAAATGTAATTAACAAGATAAAAATACTCCTGTTCTTTTAATTATTTTTTATGTGATGTTAATATTTTCTTATGCAGGTTTTCAAAAGATTTAACACAGAAAAGAATTTTGAATCTTTAATTATTTCATTGATTTTTAAAAATATTTTTTAATTACAATAAAAATTAAAGTAGCATATTTATTTTCACAATTCGAGATTAAATGTTTGAAGTTAGTTACTGTTGCATTTCAATTCAATTGACAAATAGCAACAAACCGCTTGTGAAATACTTCAACCGGTTTCAGGCGAGCTGAGGTCAAAAGCCATCTTGTATTGAGCACATATGTTCATTTATTCAATTGACATTGTGAATATTCAATTTTGAGTTAAAAAGCTCTGTATTCACATATTTTATTTTTAGTATAAAATAAACTGAATTAAACCCCAAAACTCCTATCATATTTAACAATGAATAATCTTGATGGACAGGAAGAACAGAATTTTCCTTCATTAAGTGGTGTGCAAAGCTAAAAAGTTTAAATTGCAACATTAAAAGCTCAGTTATTGCAAAGACAAAAAGGTGTCTTTCTAGGAAAAGAAATTTCTCTTTTTCCAGGAAAAAAAAAAAAAAGAAGAAAATTAGACAGATAAGAAATAAAAGAAAACCTGCTGTTTTTTGTATAAGAATTAGTACATACCTGGAGGTAGAAAATATCTTCAATAAATCCAAAAGAATTTAAAATGGTAGATAAAGTAAATCAAACACTTAAAGAAGAAGAATCTCAATGGTGCTGGAAAAATATGCGAATACGAAGAAAATAAGAAGGTGATACGAAATTGAATATTGGTATGAGATAAAAGACTCAGAGATACCAGAAAAAAGTGCTTTGCAACATAAATAATCTTAAAAGATAGGCACTACTAATAAGGGTGCAATCAGAAAACAGGAACATTTCTTAGATTGGGGGAAAACCTGGTAGACTTGATTAGGATAGGGAAGTTATGTTGATAATAAAATTGACGATAATATTTAAAAGAAAGTGAAGGTGAATTGCCATTTAAATTGCATAAAAACAACTTTATACAAAAAAATAAACAACAACTTTAAAACAACAACAATTTTTAATAAACTTTAAAACAAACAACTTTAAGAAAATAAACTTTAAAACAACAAAATAAACTTTTTTTAAACTGTATGATTTGATGGATTTAATATTTAATAATAGATTAAACAGATGAAATATTCAAAGAAAAATCTAAATAGTGCTAGTGAAATTGAACACATCTTTATAATTAGTTGTAATACATTTAAAGACATTTTTTGATTGTCGTCCAAGTCACGAAATTTATTTTAAAAAGCATTTAAAATCATTATTAAAACGCTGTTTGAAATTTTTATACAAATACATCCTTGTATTATTTGTATCATTTCATAGCATGAAATTTTTATACGAATACTTTAATTGAGTAGAAATATTAAATAATCCATTGCAACGAGAAATATATAATACATTTAATATTATTTTCTTGGAAATTTTACTGAATTCTATTTAACAAACTTTGCTTATATTTTTTTCAGAAAATTTTATCAAATGTTGAATATATTATAATATTTGATGAAGACAGATAGTGTTTGCCAATTTGTTATATAAATAACAAACTATATTATCGCATTATTTCTAAGCTAATTTCTAAAAAGTACTGTTTTATTGAATTTAACTATACTTCTATTATACTGAGTTACTAAAATATTGTTATGTGTAAAAATACTTATATAGGTAACCTCCATATAACAAGGTTATTAGGTTCCAAATATATATTCATATTATATGAAAAAAAAAAGTACAAAAAAAAACAAGGTTAAGTTTAGAAAATTAAAAACATATACTGTTTTCATTTTATAAATAATAGAAATTATTAAAACAATTATTAAATCAATAATTATTTAAATGTTTTACATAATAATATATATTTTCTCCGTTACCACTACTAATCATCATTAATTTTGTTTTGAAAATTAATGATGATTAGTTTTTTATTTTTATTTATTTATTTTTTTTTTTATTATGTATAGATCATGTAGTAATACCGTGTTATAAAAGGGTTAATTGTAAATTAAACTATATACAGTATGGAATATGTATGTATATATATACGCATACAATATGAGCAAAATATTATCCATATAGTTTTGTTAAAAGACCTAGAGAGTTTAATAAAATATAAAAAAAAAAAAAAAAAATTAACCAAAATTACAGTTACGCTTATGATAATTTATGTTAATGAATGCAAACATCGTATAAAATGTTTTTTCTTTTAATAACAAAAATTAATTCTGGATGTATAGCATAAATTAGTTTTATTTATAAATAAAAAGAAAAACATTAAATATTTTGCTTATGTTTTCATATCAGTTATTAGCCATGACTTAAGACTGCATTGCAAATTTATTTAATAATATATATATATATATATATATATATTAAATTTTGAGAAATTTTCAAAATCTTACTTAATAGTTTCGTAAAATAATAAATAAATAACTGTTATGCGACATTGCGAAATTTTAAAAATTTGAATTGAACAGTTTATGTTGAAAACCTAAAAAGGTTATCAATCTACGGTTAAACTCCAAAATTAAAATAATTGGACAATTTGTGCATCGAATGAACCCGCATTTTTCTGCGGGATCAAGACAAAATTAAAAGAAAAATGTTGACAGCCTGCCGGAAAATTTGTACTTTCTCCTATTTAATGACATGTTTGCGCTTTGTAAAGGTTCCTTAGGGTTACGTTTGGAATTGTTAAAAGTTACTTTTACGCAAGGCTATAATTAGACAATAGTTGGAGTCAAAGCCTTGTTTTATTTTTATTGAGAGGAAAAAAGAATCAAAAACACCAATCCAGCGAGGAACTTGTTTTTTGTGATAACTCTTTTATGAGGTTTCTAAGAAAATGCATTTAATTACGGTGGAATTTTTAATATTTCTGCTAATCTGAATCAATCCGCAATATAAAAGCACTCATCTCATCCTAAATTCTGAAATAGGTTTATAAGTATGCTTTGATAATGATTAATTTTAGTGATAACTTATTGTGGTAATTGAGTCATCACTAAAATTAATGGTGTAAATGAATTAAATCTCTCAGTGAATTAAAACAATCTTATTTATCCTCTATCATTCCTACTAAGTAGTTATTAGGCATTAACCCCGCCACATAATGATCATTCATTCTTGACCCAAAAATAAAACCTAAGATCGTTAAAACACAATGAGGATTAGATAATATTTTGTTTTCAAGAAAAAATAAGGTAATTAAATTGAATTAATAAGTATTAAATAGTAATTAAATTAAATTAATAAAAAAATGTTAAATAGTAATTAAATTAAATTAATAACTATTAAATAATTAAATTAAATTAATAAATATGAAATAGTAATTAAATTGAATTAATAAATATTAAATAGTAATTAAATTAAATTAATAAATAGCAAATAGTAATTAAATAGTAAGTAAATTACTAATTAAATTGTGCCAACTTTTCAAAAATTTCAAAATGAGTCAGGCACTTATTTCATTCACGATTGCATTAGGAATATATCTCCTATAAAATAACGGTATGTGGAAAAATTTCTGTAGGTTTTTACACATTTTTATCATAAAAATTTCCTGGTGTAATTTTTTTTATAATATTTATTATTAATACCACTATTTCTATTAGAAATATAATTGAACAAATTTTTATCTATACTATATTAATATAAAATATAAATAATATATGATTTTTTATTAATAAATATGTTATAAATTTTATTAAAAGTAGAATGTTTATATATATTCTCAATATTATTCAATATTACTCAATATTATTCATATCATAAATAGAATGTTTATATATAGAATGTCTTACGTTATCAATAATTCTTGATATGCAATCAGATCAACAATGCAATCCCAAAAAACTAAAAATCACTTTAAAATAAATAAATAAAAAATAAAAAAAAAATCCCGCAGCAGAGGCGAAACTAGGAGCATCGCAACGGAAAAACGAACTCATGAAAAATCGACGGTGATTAAATCCTTTAACTTTAATTAATACTTTTTTAAAAAATGGAATTCTTCAATTGAATGAATTCATTGCTTGTATTTGCTTTTGTATAAAATAAATTGATTAATGCTACTACATTCAAACACAATGCTACTATTAATTCAAACTACATTGATTTAAAATATTTCAATAAAATATCTAGATCTGATTTAATTACTGGTACTTGAAGTACTGAATATATTGATCAAGTTGAAAAATGAAGCTATAAATTTCACTGCCAATAGCTTCCCATTTAAAGCAAAACAGCAGAGGCGAACATCGCAACGCCTGAATGGAAAAACGACTCATGAACAATCGACAGTGATTAAATCCTCACTTTTTTTAAAAAATGGAATTCTTTAATTGAATGAATTCATTGCGTGTATTTCCTTTTGTATAAAATAAATTGATTAATGCTAATGAACATTCAAACTACATTGATTTAAAATATCTCAATAAAATATCTGGATCTGATTTAATTATTGAGATAGACGTACTGAGTATCCTGAATAGAAGTACAGTTACAGTACAGTACTTTTAATAGAAGTAGTAAGTATTCTGAATATATGATCAACTTGAAAAATGAAGCTATAAATTTCACTGCCAATAGCTTCCCATTTAAAGCAAAAACCACTTTAAAATAAATGTACAAAAAAACCCGCAGCAGAGGCGAAACTTGGAACGCCTGAATGGAAAAACGACTCATGAAAAATCGACGGTGATTAAATCCTCACTTTTTTTTTCAAACGGAAAACCAAAACTGGGTGCAACAGAAGGGTGTGCATGAATATGATCCAACCTGCCGAAGTTCGTGCTCTTCTGATCGTATGAAATTCTCTTCGATACGGACCCCCAGAATTGAAATGTTGGAAGAACATTTGGTGGTACTCATTGAAACTGGGGACGAGAGAGGTAGTATTATGTCTCCAACTAGGGGTGTCGTTGCGCAAGAGGGGGGAGTTGTAGAGAATGGAATGATTAAGTGGCCCCCAACAGTTGGCTCACCCCCGGAGGAGTGATTGAGGTAAGTAGACTTTGCATCAGTACCTTCGCTCGTTGTAATCATGATCCGTGTTGGCAGCGTTCAGCGCAACCTGCTGTGTTAGATCGTGAGGGTGTCATACTGTCAACCCTTTTTTTGAAGTCTTCATTATAGAGCAGGGTTGTCCAACCTGTTAGCCTCCTTGGGTGGCATTGGGAAAATAGGTAAAATTCTCGCTGGTCATAATTGAAGACAAAAAGGAATGAAAAAATTTCTCAAATTGTATATAAAATATAACAAATATAACAATAATTATTAAGCTAAAATTTTTTTTAAAAATATATAATCTAAGTTGTCCACCACGAAAAATTAAGCAAAAATTTTGCAGCACAATAATCTTTGATTTTTTTTTTTTTTTTTTTTTTTCTGAACAGAGTCGATGTTATAATCACTACCATGATGAATAGAAAAAAAAAAAAAATGTTTAATTTCTACATAAAATAAGAACTTAAGTAATTTCATTATTTTTATGTATTAGAAGTTAAAAAATATATGAGGAATTGATAAATGGTTGATCCACCACGAAAAACAAGCAAAAATTTTGCAGCATAATAATCTTTAATTGTTTTTTTAACAGAGTCAATGTTAAAATTACTACAATGATAAATAGGAAAAAAAAAATGTAGCTTAATTTCTACTTATTATTTTTATGTATTAGAAGTTAAAAAATATATAACGAATTTAAAGAAGAATCTCGTAGATTTAAAGAAATTAAGAATTTTATGTTGGACCGTATTCATAGCAGTGTTGGACACTGCATTGAAACACATTGAAACTCTTCGACAACTACTAGAAAGCAAGAGAGTTATCAAGATAATCAAGAAAGTCAACTCTATTTAGTAATAATAACAATAATTACTGGGAGAAGAATTTTTATTTTTAATCATTTAACAGTTATTTACAACAACCATTTTAAAATTTAACCATTGTTAGTTTTTTTAATACGAGTTTTCGACAGTTTTTTTTTTTTTTTTTTTTTTTTTTTTTTTTCAACATTTAATTGTACTGAGTTAATTCAAAATATGGGTAGAGATTCTATAGAAATCGTATAAGGTACGAAAATTTGACTGCATGCTTAATATACCCGGGCAAATCTGCTTTGGGTCGTGTTGATGTCATTCTATGAAAATCGTTTATTCAAGTCTCAATTCTAGAGTATCAGTAAGATAATAATAAATTTCTGTTCGTATTTAAAAGAGCTGAATCCCTTAAAAGCCAGCGATAATAACTTTAAGCCCTTTTTTTCCTGCTTTTAACTTTTAACTATTGTTTACCTCGGTAAATTTAAAATCGTTTACATTTCAGCCAGTTACTGACTTTTTTTTTATGTAGAATGTTTAAAACTAATGCTTATCAACAATAGATTTTATCATTTATCTAAAAAGAGGATGATTTAGAATCTTCCTTCTTCAATGGCAATTAACTCAAAGTTGTAGCTCAAGACAGTCTTCATAAAAAAATATCGAATCATGTTTTCCTTAATTTTTTTTTTAAATTTCTGTTTTATGAAATATTTTTGAAAGTATTCAAAAAACTACTTTGCGAAAATAACTTGGAACGATATTGGTTTTATCTTAACTAATGTGTGTATCAATAATACAATGTAGTAAAGCACATTGATTTAGAATGACTAGATTATAAATTTAATAATTCAGAAAAAGATTTATGGATAAAAAATTAAACTGTAAAGGACAGCAATGGCAACTGACATACCGAGTATCTGCGTTATTTAAATTAATCACAAAAATCTCCGTATCATAATATTCAAAATCGAAGTAAAAAGTGGTTATTTAATATTGATATAAAAAACCTTATAAACTGAAAAAAAAAAAAAAAAACAATAAAAAAAGTCATAATAAAATAAAAATTAGATTTAAAATAAATAGTCAATTTAAAAAAAAAATAAGCATAAGTGTTTAAAATCTATTAAAGATTACAGTTTTCCAGTCCTCAACTACAAAGAAAAAAAATCGAAAAGATAAGTTAAAACAAACATTCATTCTACAGCTCTTTGTAGCATTCATAAGAATAACATGAGAACCACCGATACTATATATATATATATATATATATATATGTATATATTAAAACTGGTGCACATAGCCCAAGAGTAGAGCGCACTAGTTAACTTATAAAAGGACTCGGATTCGTTTAATTTGATGATAAGCGCTACAGTTTCACTGCTTTGGAATATAAATAGACTCATTGGTGATTGTGAAAAGCAGTAGGGCATTGTGATGTGATTTCCTAATTAACACTTTTCAGGTTTTCCTTCAATGCTATAGGCAGATGAAGGGCAATTGCTTCCAAACGTTCTAGGAGAAGACATGGGCAAATATTAGTGATGTCTACTCTTATCTAGATGCCGACAGCTTAACTAGTTCATGGACCCTGCGATAAGAGATTTGGTTTGGTCTGCCGCTCTACAGTATTTTGCGCTCACTTTAGGCTAATAAGACCGGGACCTACAGTTTAACGTGGATTCCAAATCACTAACAAACATCCATGTCACCTCCAGAATTCGAACCTGAAGCCTGTGATGCCAGAACGCTAGCCAATCTGCGTTAAGAGAAGTACTCCCTGTAATGAACAAAAGAGGGTTTTAAATTACTAATGAAATAACAGAAACTGTCCTCCTCAACTTTACATTTTTTCCCCCTCACAACTAAAGTATGCTTAAATTTCTACTTAAACAAGTAATGTAAATTTTTTTTTTTTTTTAAATCAATTCCTACTTTTTTTTTCACTATATTGCAGAAAGTCTTTTATAAATAATTTTCATTCATTTTTTTAAGTTCATCTGGTGCCATCTATTGGTAGATACATGCAACTTAAATCTAAAAAAAAACTTAAAATTAATTAATTAAATTTAATTACTGAATTAATATTTGAAAAAACTGTATTAACATCAAGTGTCATCCACTACAAGTTAAAAAAAAAATGTATTTGAACTTGAGTGGATGAATAAAAAGTATTTTATGAACGATTGAAAATTTGAATAAGATATATATATAGGGAGAGTGTGAGCTAATAGAAGGAATTGAAAAAATAAGAAATGTGAAAATATAATTAGTTTGGTGCTCTTTTGAAATCAAAACGATGGTAAATACCTGTTTGAGTCTTTTTTTTTTTTTTTTTTTTTTTTTTTTTTTTTTTTAATCCTCCCCAGACACTAAGGACTGCGAAAGAAAGGATAATGGTTACTCAGTAGCTGAAAACACCGAAAATAACCATTTTGTGGCTTTAACTACAGTGAAGCGTTGACTTATCAATAATGGATGAGTCTAAGAATCAAGTGCATGGAACTCTACAGATGTGGCGTAAAACATTCATGATGGATGATTGAAGATCGAGAACCTTTTGAACACACGATTATTTTCGACTGTGGATCCTACACCTTTTGTAGCCTTCAAACCCTCGGGGAGACCCAGACCCCCAAACTGATTTCGAGCACCCCTAACACCCCCAGACCGCAAAGATTTATCGGTCCTACGAGAGATGAATTCTGGATGCATATTATATATCTCGGAGCTGGAAGGGGAGAAAAGAGTGCCAAGATTCACTGGTTTTGTGTACTTCAACAATGAATGACGTCACATGAAAACCGTGAATTTCAGTTTTCCACATTTGGCTATTTATCGCTCATATTCTTTTATAAAATATAGTTATGTCTCTAGAAAAAGTAGCGTTAATGAATTCCATCAGAGTAATGTTTTAAAAGAACATGAAATTAAAATATGAATAGGGAAAATGAATTCTATTAGAATATTTTTATATATAATGAAAAGAATTAAATATTGTTACTTATTATAAATATCACAATAATATAAGATCAAACTAGTGTATCATTACATTTTTCTCTAGATTATTTTATACTCTAATATTGTTTTTAATTATAATGTTAGTTGGAATATAAGATATTTTATTTTGAATCCAATAGAGGCCATAGACTTTTGCAGTTTTTCTTTTTTCTGTCAGTCTCTATATTTCGATACGTAATTTCATTAAAATTTCAAGTGTTTATTGTTTTATATATAAGTTTATATTTTTAGTATATTTTAAGTCTTACATAGATTAAAATTTTGCGATTATAATTTGAATGTTATAAGACAGTCAAAAATACCTACCGTGGTACTTTCGCTTAACTCGGTTGCCTTAATAAAGCACATAAACGACTGTTTATTTACTTAGGTTAAGAGAACTATCATAATAAATTTCAGTGAGTTATATTTCCTCTGTTACCTAAAAGTTTTAGACCAGGATTTCACAATTGAATGAAGAAATAAATAGTATTTATTCCGATATATTCAAACAAAATGAGTATTTAATGGAAATTCAAAATAAATTATTTTTTATTTTTCAAACATGGCACAATTTTCAAAGATTTTTTGAATCACACGAGTTAACCAAAAATGCATTCATGTAAAATATATATATATATATATATCCACCTGGGAACACTGCGTGCCGTTGGCAAATTTGGGACCTGAATGGCCGAGTGTCTAGCGCTGTGGCGCTCGGTGCCACAGGTTTCGGGTTCGAATCCCGGCGGTGCCATGGATGTTTGTAGTGGTTCGGAATCCACTTTAAGCCGTAGGTCCCGGTCTTCTATGACTGTAAGAGCGTCACGGAGCAAAAGTCAGGCTTCTACCTACGGGTGCTCCATCACAACAGAAGCTGCTTCCTTCAATCATAAGTCCATATGGGCTTGTGGGCTTGGCCAGCCAAGTGGGATAAGAAACAACAACAATACATATACATAAATGTTAATGTAAATGTTAAACAAAAAAATGTAAATCATTTTTTGCTTAACATTGCTGCTTAGAAATGAGTACAAATTCGTGCTCACAATCTCAACAAAGCAAAAGCCTCTTTTGTTCTCCTAGCAAAGCAAAAGGTTTAAAATATTTATAAAAATACTCTTTAAAATTGAAAATTTTAGTGATTTATCTTAATTAAATCACTATACAGCCATTAAAAGTATAAACACTATCTTGATAATGGAAAAACTTCAAATGAAACAGTAGTTTTAAGAATCAAAACTAAAATTTTTAATAAAGTTTTTGTGCTTTATCTTCTCTAGTTCTTCATTGTCTGTATAAAGTTCACATACTTTTCAAACATGTAAATTGAAACAGATCATATTTGAAGATAGTTTTAATTCCATATTAATAAAATTATCAACAATTCTTCTAAACGGATTGATATTTAAGGTTAGTCTAACATTATTATTATTATTTATAACAATAATATTATTAATTTATTTATTTAGTAATATTTTGATAACGGAAGAACTTCAAATGAAACAGTAGTTTTAAGAGTTAAAACTAAAATTTTTAATACATTTTTTTGTGCTTTATCTTCTCTAATTCTTCATTGTCTGTATAAAGTTCACATACTTTTCAAACACTTAAATTCAACCAAGTCATATTTGACGAAAGTTTTAATTCAATATTCATAAAATCCTCAGCAATTCTTTTAAACGGAATAATATTTAAGTTAGTCGAACATTGAATCATCTTTATATTATATATATCTTTGCATATGATCTTTATATTATATATATATCTTTATATATATATCTTTGCATATGATCTTTATATTATATATATATCTTTACATATGATCTTTATATTATATATATATATCTTTGCATATGATCTTTATATTAAGAATTATCTTTTTCATATTATAATTGTCGCCAAATACTGTATCGCCAAGTCTCAGTCGTATTTGCATGTTTTAATAATGACTGATACTTGGCGATACAATATTTGGCGGCAATTTGCAATACTTGCCAGCAGGCTCTTTTCTAGCAGAGTAGTACTCGAGGTCCTCTCTGGAGAGCCATATACCAAGTCCTGTTGTTATAGGTCTAATGGAAGCGTAATGACACTCTTTTCAGTGTAGGTTACGGGCCCTCACCAACAATGGACGGTAATAAGCATTTCGTATTCATCAGCCTGTAGCTTTTTCTACTTATCTCATAAAGTAAACCGTTTACATTCATAGCAATAATAAATAACACTGATAAAGAATTGAGAGGGATCAATAAAAAGCACAGCGATTTTAAAGCAGAAATTAAGCATAAATTCCAGTAAAACACCTCATTTTTCGCTTTGTTAAATGTTGTACTGCTCTTTTTATCTTTCTGTACTTCATATTATAATTATTGCAAAATTAACCAATTAATTATTATCAAAAGAGCCCTCATAAATCAAGAAATTTCAAGTTAAGAGCTGAACTGCTTCCTATGCTAGTATTTAATAGTTTCTGAAAGAGTAATAATAATATATGCTGCTCATACAAATAAATTGGCTGTTGGTACCACAGGCTTCAGGTTCGAATGCTGGCGGTGGCATGGATATTTGTTGGTTGGACAATCAATTCAATCCTTGAACCCAAAAGTTTGAATACGTTGTCTTAAACTATTAAAATATGTTGTAGATGTATCAGGTTGAAACGAAACTCTTGTTTATTATTCGTTTTTTTAAAGATAATTATAAGAAATGATAACACCGATTCAACTTCTAACTGTCATCTTTTTGTGCCAAATCTTATGAAAATTTTTTGTTAGTACGCTTCCTGCATATTGGTAAAATGTATAATATCTTGAACCTTCCCACTTTGTAGAACTACTATTTCAACCTTTGAACTCAAAAGTTTGAATACACTGTCTTAAACTATTAAAATATGTTGTGGATGTATCTGGCTGTGACTAAATTTCGATCTGTTTTATTTAAAGATAATTATAAGAAATGATAATATTAATTCAACCTCTTTGATAAATTAGTGGATCCTATATAATAATGTTAAGTCCAAAACTTATAATGACTTAAAACTCCAATGACTTATTGTAATTTAAGGACTATCGAATAACCTTGACGTGGCTTGCATACAAAGATGATTTTTTTTAGTGTATGATGGGTAATGAAAGAAATTGTTTAATATTTGATACGGGTGAGAATAAAACAATAACCGCTGAAGTTTACTGTCATCAGGTAAGGCATTTAAAAGTACTTTTGTAGGAAAAGGGCCATCGTTGATAAACAGACAAGAAGTGATCCTGCCTCCTCACAATGCTAAACCCCACACTATAAGTGTAACTTAAGAGTATCCTAAATGAATTTAGCTGGGAAATTATACTTCAATTATACTGGGAATTATAATAAATTAAACTTAATAGTACCACTATATTCTCTTAACCCATTTACTATTTTTGCTATTTTACTATTACTATTTTTGGAAACTTACAGCATAATTTTGCAAGACTTAGGCTGACTTCAACAGAAAGGACTAATGAAGCTAGACTCTTTTTTTTAAGGCAAAATTAAATGAATTTCATAAAAAAAAAAATCATGGAAAAATTAATGCCATTTAAAGGAATAGGGACAATGTTAATAATTAAATAAATATATTAGTTTTCAGTTTTATTTCAATAAGGAAAAATTGAGAGAAATTTGATTACAACCTGATATTTTCATACAAAACATTTTATACTAAAGATACTATAAATATTTCTTTTCGGAAGGAATGGGCAAAAGTCTTACAGTCATGCAAACTTTATGAAATTTACACGACGGAAAAGCATTAATATATCTGACCTATTTTCTGTTATACGGTCAGTCTGCCGTACAATTACGGAAAGCATTCAGTGGTTAAATAAGCCGAGACTGTTGAGAAGCATAACATTTTCGACGCACATTCTTTGGGCCTCTAAGTTGTTAAACGTGAGAGAAGATTTGCAGGATACGAAAAAAAAGGGACCTTAATGTGCAAAGGAATGTGTATTACAGAGGTCCAGTTTGCGAAAAACCTGTTGCATGGTTGTAATTTGGCATCGTTTATCAAAATGTTTAGAACAGGTGCGCGTAACTGTTTTAATTGAGCAACTTTGTTCCCGACATGCTTATGATTATATATAGATTTTTATATTGATAAATAGATATAAATATTTTCGAAAAGAAATTTCCTTTGTGTTTTTTCAGAGGTAATGTTAAAAGATTGCTCGTTTAATGAATTAAAATTTTCGAATTTTATTCTCTAAAATTAAAAAGGAAAGGATTCTTCGAAAGTTCCTCCGTTATCTTATATCAATGTATGGATCTCGTATGAATTTGAATGTATGGATTTAATGTATGGTGATAATTTGACAGTGATCATTTATTAAAATTAGCAAGAGTGAATCTCGTTCCACTATTTTTTTATTATATTGATTTTTTTTTAAATTTTCTATTATAAAATAGTTATAGTATTTAAAAATAAGCGTTGTTATTGTTTTCAAATGGGCCGCATTAACCTGAGGACATTCGCCACTAAAACAACAGGCATGTAACTGTTTCAGAGTTACCCACCACAGAAGTCCTGCTACATTGCACCTGCTTAATTACCTTGGAATTTTTCAAAGAATTCCCCCAGAGTGACATTTATTAACGGGGATGACTAATGAGAGACCGGGAATTTATCATTCCCGGCAATCACTGAAGTTTTCGATTCAAAAGGAACTGTTTGGGTTTCAAACCGGGTTCCTGGAAACTCAACTGTCTATCCATTAAGAAACCGGACGTTTAGAAATATTGAAGAAATTTATTTTCAGTAAAGAGATCCTACGTATTTTCTCTAAACAGAGTCAAAAGCATTTGTTTTACGAGATTTTAATATTATATGCATTATTTTATGCAATCCAGGAAGTGTATATTTGCAGCCAGTAATGTGGTTTACAGATGCCAGACACTGTAGAAAATTCAATCTTATTCTAGATGCACCATTTAAGGTCTTTTACGCTGTATCCACATATTGCAACTGCAGTTTGGAACAAACGTCCATAAGAAAGGCATCTGGGGAGTTCTCACCTTGCTTTTCTTTCTGGCCCTTCCCGTCTAATTTGCCCAAAGTAGGCACAAAATGACCGTAGAGCGAAAAACCAAACCAAACCTTCAGAAGCCCAACGGAAGGACCTCCGACCTTTTTATTTTTAATTTAACTTTGAAATGATCTACTTTATACTTTTTAAAAATACTGGCTGTAGTACTATGTACTATGCCCAAAAAGTAAGACTAATTTTTGTTTTTTAAAAACTCTTTATTTATTCTTCTAAATTTATTTCATCGCCTTCAAATTAATCCCCTCCGGACACAATTCACTTATGCCAACTTTTTTTCCAATCCTCAATGCATGCTAAAAAGTCATCGGAATGGATGACCTTCAAAGCGCGCGGCGATTCACGTTAAATCTCTTCAATCAACTCAAAAGTGAAGTGGTTTTTTGAGTTTAGGGAATATCCAGAAGTTGCACGGTGTGAATACGGTAGTTGTGGAACGATATGGGTTTCATTTTTGGCGAAAAAGTCGTGAAGAATCAATGCAGCGTGAGTTGGCTCATTCAGTGTTTTCGGTACCAATCGAGATTTCACGCGTTTGAGGCCCAAAATAGAATTGACTGATCCTTTTGAAATTCCAACATCAGCAGCAAGGTCTCTAATTGTAAATCGACGGTTTGCAAACATCAAATCTTTAATTTTTTGGACGTGAGCTTCGTCGGTTGAGGTTGATGGTCGACCAGAGGGCTCTACTTCTTCAACGCGTTCTCTGTCTTCTTTGTTTTTACCACTTGTAAACATTTCTTTCTGATATAGGAATGCTCATCGAATGTCTTCTGCAACATTCTATACGTTTCCGCAAACAAAATTCAATGCAAGTTCTCTGCTGAATTAATTCAGACATTTCAAAAATCGCCGGAATCAGTTTTAGCGTCTCACAAAACCAAGCGTAACTCAAACATTAATGAATATTTTGACGTCAAATTTCACACAGATGTCAAGGACAGTGCCAGCAACCTAAAAAAGAAAAAAAAATTGAAATTCCATAAGCCCCGGGAATTTTAAATTGAAAATTGGTCTTACTTTTTGGACACAGTAGTATGAAAAACAAATTCATAATTTTTTATTTTATTGAATGTGTTTCATGGTATTTTTCATTTTTAAAAGATTAAGATTTATTAGAAATTTTCTTACAAAAAATGTCGAAATTATTATACTGATTACCTCCAGTAATTAGAAGACATATAGTTCTTCTAGTTACCTTTAGTTCTCTGAATCAAGAGAATTGTGTTTATTCAGCTATCATAATCCAGGTGCTTAGAGCATGCCCATCAAATCATAACTGCTTTAGAGGAAGAATTTATGAACTCCCTCCCTATTTTTAAGTAATTTATACCAATTTAAAAATAATGTACACTTTTTATAGCATGCTTCATGACTATCGATCTGATTAAGTGAGATTTTCCCCAAGATATAACACAAGTGTTATCCAATTTCTACTTGATGTCCCTATTTTTCACCTTACTCCTTTTTCCTCTTGTGGGTATAGAGTAGAAACCTCTGGTGAAAATTTTGAATATCTGCCTTCTCAGTAAACTCCCCATAAGTGTTTATTATTAAAAAGTGCAGTGTTTATTATTTAAAAAAGGAATAAAATGCTATTTATACCAATATCTACACTACTGGCCATTAAAATTGCTACACCAAGAAGGCGACGTTGCTACAAACGTGAAATTTAAAAGACAGGAAGAAAGTGTTGTGATATGCAAATGTTTTGAGGAAATGAGGGAATCAATGTTTACCTTACAAAAGTTCGTTAGCCTGTAAAAAAGTTGTTGTTGTAGTTGTTTCTGATCCCCGATATGATCTAACTATTAGACCAGTCCATAAATCTCTAAAAAGTTCAAGAACAGAAGAAAAAACCTCGTCTAATGTAAAATCAAAACAGTTTAAAATGTGATCAGGCGATGCTTGAGCAATTCTACATTTGGTATAAGTTTCAAAGCTCTTCTGCCCTTGTTCATAGATGAGACTCTTCAAGTAGAAACACGTTATAAGCAAGTTTGTTGGTTTCTATGGCCCCCAAAAGCAGAACAACACCTGGGCGATCTCTCGAGTACCAGTCATGTGTTGGAGGGACATTACAGAGATCTTTAATTACCTTCCCAAACTCGAAGAACACCTCACTATAAGTGGAAACCTCCAAAAAAAGCAATATTTGCTAGAGAATCCTTAATTTCGTGACATGTGAAGGAATCTATTGGATGTGCACCTCAGAATTAACTGAAAGTCTAGGGGGAGGGAAGGGGGAAAAGTCGTATTGTTCGTCAGGTTGTGTGCAAATTTTGACACTTGTTTGTTGCATATTTGTTGGTTAAAAATTTTGTTTTGGTGCAAATTGTGACAATTTTAACACCTTCTTCAGAAACAAGAAGACTTCAAAGAAATTTTGAATAAATTCAAAGATCAATTAAATAAGTACTTTATCTTACAGACTGCATTTATCTTAAGTATATTGGCTTAAATTTATTGCACACTGAGGGGTTAAAATATTAAATTACTTTTTATTTGCTGATTTTTGCTTCAACCTTCTCAAATCCATTGCCCCTTTCACACTGAAGGAGTATTTATAGTACAGAATAATTATGATTACTAAATAATATGTGAAAGTGAAGCCCTGAGTTTAAAAAGGGGGAAAAAGTTTGGATAAGTATTGAAATCCAATTAAAAGCCGTCACTTTAAAATTATAAATATTCATATTAAAGGATCTTTAACATGAAGTATAGATTTATGCTTTCGAAGTCACACCAAATTATACAATCACATTTTTTAGAATTTTATTGCGATCATGTTATGATCAAACTACCAAGATTTTTCCAACAAAATCGTTTTTCTTCCTCTAGAAATCCACTTAATATCTTCAAGTCTTGCTTAGATAGCATATTTTTTATCCTTTAGTCTTATCTTAAAGACAGTAGAAAAAGTTTGAAACGCAAATTTATTTCTACTATTATATAACAAGCGAATTCATACGGGAAGAAAGAAAAAATCCAGTAAGGAAATTTCGATCATAATAAATTTTTATCAATTCCAAATTATTTTTCAAATATTTCATTTTTAAGTATAAGAAAATAGTATAAAAGAATGTAAAAACATTGCATGGAAATGAGTAACTATCATTTTATTTATCCGAGTCTTCGTTCTCCATCATTTATGTTTTAATTAGAAATTTATAGATGGCAGCACCAGTCTTACAAGCCTATTTGGATGATTGAAAAACATATTGAATGTAGTAAAACTTCAGATCTTTAGCATATAATAAATGATTTAATTGCATTTCATGTTAATATTAATAAGAGGCGAAAATTACCCCACAGCTATCGGATTAATTTCTTTATTACTTTAATTCCAAAAGGTTGTAAAAATTTCTGTAATACCTTATATTAAAACATTATATATATATATGTGTGTGTGTTTCCTTATTATAGTTGTAAATATTGAAAAATAAAATAATATAACTTTGCAAAAAATTATTATTATTATTCTGTACCAATCCGCACTTCCATAGTTCAAGATAAAGCAGCCTATAGAGGAGCATTAATCTCAAAGTCAAGTTTGGTCAAATTATTAATAACGTGAACCTCCTAATTTACTAAAGGTTTTGTAAAATTAAATTAAAATTTATTTTAATCAAAAAATTATTTAAACTAGTTGTAATTATAAAATACTCAAGACAAATTACACTAGACTTATATTTGTACAAGTGTCATTAGTATTGATTGGTAGAAGTGTAAAAGGCAAAATGATATTTGTTGCTGTTTAATTTATATATAGATCATTTTTCTATAGATTGTTATTATAACATTAAAATGTTATAATTTGTTAATTTTTATTTTAATAATTTGTAAATCATAATAAAATTATTGCATTTTGTTTTACTAAAATAATTTGAAAGTCATTATGTTCCTTTAAGTTGATTTTAGACTCTATGATAATTATTTATATAATAACTCCTATGTATGTTAAATAATGGAAAAAATTTTGCTGTAAATGTATATATTTTACCGTTTTCATTAATCCTACAAAACTTATAAGTTAAATTTGTTGGGTTTTTTAATACAAAATTCAACTATTTCATAATTTTATCATATTATAGTAACGATGAAAATGAGAAAAAATAAATAAATAAAATTTTAAACTACTGAAATGAAAATGGAAGTTTCCAATTCAAACTTCTTAAAAAATAAATTTAAGATTTTTTTTTAGGCATGAATTTTTTCTTCATTATTTTTTTAATGCTAAATTTTCTTGTTATAAACAAAACAAATTATTTCAGTAAAAATAGAAATTTCTATCATTTAAGTAACCAAAACACTTTTTTATACAGAAATCTCTTTCTCGTATTTTTATTTTATTTTTTTACATAATTCTTTTAGAGAAAATGGATGAGCATACTATGCAATTTTCTTATTCAGAAGATGATTTTAACTTTTGTTCCAAAACTGGAAGTAATTCAATGGTAAGTATTATTTTAGTAGCTATTATTTAAACAATTAACATTTCAAATATACTTGACTATTTTTAAGTACATTTGAATTTTTTTGTAAAAATGCAAATATGATCCTTATTTTAAATTATTTTACCTAAATATTAGATTTTAAAGATACAGATTTTTTTTCAAACTGCTACTTCAAACTTTCTGCTGTTTTAAAATGTTATAAAGTATTTCTATATCATTATTATTTATGGTTCATGATTCATTAGTGTATTTTTGATAATAAAAAAAATATTATATTATTCATTATTTGTCATTTCAGTTTTTTTTTAGGAGGAGAGTCATAAATATTATAATATCAATTCTCTGTCTTGGTATTCTATTTTTTTATATCAATTGAATATCAATTTTTTTTTAGTTTTAGATTGTAGAATTAAGCAAATGTTTAAATAAATAATGTCTTTTATAGATTTAAATTGTAATTGTTTTAGTTTGACCAGATACTGAAAACAGAGTGGAAAAACAAAATGGCTAATGCTTGTTTTAGATATGAATTAGGAGATTTAAGAACTAAAATTCTTCCAGGAAATTTTAACTTTATTGTACAGGTAACTTTTATAAACATCATATTTTTTATTTTTTTAAATAAGAGATAAATGTTGTTCTATTTAATTTTTCAAATGAAATAAGGTCAAGAAACATGAATATATTTTAGTTTACTTGTGTTGTGTATTTTTTCTTATTTTCTGAAAAATTTTAAATTTATGCATCATAAATCTTCAAAAAAATTTCTCTCTAATACTTCATAAACTCAAACCACTACCTGAATAAATTTTTTTAATAATGTAATTAAAAGTTTCTTATAATCCTAAAATTTATTTATGAATTATTATAAAAATAAAATATTTATATATGAGTAAAATACTAATTTAAGGAAATAAAAAATTTTGCTAAATCATTACATTTATATCTTAAATGTATAAAAAGTCAGTATTTTGTAAATCAAAAATACGGAGGGTGTTTACATAGTTTTGTAATGACTTTCAATGTATATATATATATGATTTTTATTTTCTATTCAATCGGATAAGCCTTTTGTTGAACCATCATATTACGTCTTGATTTCCAAAATTAAAGAGCTTTTCCTAAAATATCAAGATAGATTTTATTCCGTCCTACCACCACAATCTTCCAGACTCCATCTAATGTTTTGGGATATCACTTACAAAGAGCTTGTTTTAAAAGCATAAATGTGCATTAATCCATAGCAGACACATCTGGGGACTTAGGTGGGACACATTTAAATGGAATAGCCTTAATTCAAGTTTTCTATTTTTTTTTCAAACTTACAGTAGTAGATTTAAGACAAAAATTGAGAAAAAAATTATAATAAATTGAGAAAATCAAAATTAGAGATTTAACAGCTTTATTGGAAAAAATTTAGAACTACTTTATGCCTTTTATAAACTATTGTGTCAAATTTTGTATTAACTCTGATTATGTTCATTTTTTAGTATCTACCATAGTTTTAAAACCAGGCTGTCTAAATAACAGACAATGCAATGTTAAAGTGGTCTTTAAGTTACATAAATTAAATTTATTTAAAATGAACCACACATGGTTCCAAACAGCCAAATAATAATGACAACATTGTCTAAAATTAGACAATTCATCAATGATTTATGTTGAAATAATCATATAAGTCTCATAATTATTAAACTTCATTATTATGCATAAACTAGTTTATAATTTAATTCCTATGACAGTACCTTTTAAAATAATCAAATTATAGTTAAATTAATTCCTTATAAGTAAATAGTGATCCCCAAAGTATTTTTATTCTAATGAATTATATTGTTATCAATAATGAATTACTATATTTTAGATAAATATTGTAATTTTAATAAAATTTCCATTTAAAATGATTTCAGTTAAATGTCAAGAGAGCAATTGAGAGAAGAAAACCTCAACTTATTTCTGATATAGTCATGCCATTTGATAATGAAAAATTCCATTTTGGAAAAGTGAAGGAAAAAGAAGTAAATTTATATTAATTTATTCTGTAAATTATTTGAAATTCAATATGAAATTATTAATATATGCATTAATTTGACTAAAAGAGTTTTTTCTAGATTATTTTTATTATTCAACCTCAGCATTGGTTTGAATCAAAGCCTGAAAATACTAAGGTAAATAATTATATTCATTTTTGTTCACATAAATTTTTCTTCATGCAATGTTTCTAAACAAATATTTTCTTTTACAGGAAGATTTTAAGCATATTTTGCTCATAAATGTCAGTCCCTTAGAATTTGGTCACAGTTTATTAGTTCCTCATGTTGATAAATGTTCTCCTCAGGTAAAAGAGCATGTTATATTTATAAAATATCAATACTTTGATTTCCTTTCAAATTCTTTACCATATGTAATTATTATTTATGATTAAAATGTATATGTATATTATAATATATATTTTAATTTTTAAACCAATTTTAACATAAATTCTCAAAAAAGTATACTGTAACTTATTATTCAGGGACACTTATGATTTAATATACTGTTTAAAATCCTTTGTTATTTTAGATATAAATTGTAGATGAGAATAAATTTGAGTTCAGATTTTTGATCCACAAATTTGATAATCTAGGAGAAAAAGTAAATTACAGATAGAACAAGGAATAATTAAATTTTATTTGAATTGTGCATCACCAAACAAAAAATGTATATTATATATATATATATACTAAATGTATACTGTAACTACTCACTTTGGTGGCTTTTTTTTTTTTTTTTTTTGACATTGTTCTTACAAGTTTATATATTCTTTCCAATTGATTGATTGATTGATTGATTTCTCATGAATATATAATTAAAAATGTTTATAATATTTTGACATTAAAAACTCTTATAAAATTATAAATGTTATGACAAGTTTAGTCTTCAATCACATTTATGGAAATGAAACCTTATTTGTATAGTATGATATGTTAAAGAATAAAAGACAGAGGGTGTAAATTACTCACAAATTATACCCAATTTTTTTATATATATTTACTGCCACTTATTTTATATATACCATATTATTCCCCGCTGTAAGAAATTATGACATTTTATATAAATATTTTACTTCATTTTTATCAAAATATTCTATCAAATGTATAATCTATAGTATAATTTTATGTGCAGTATTAAGTATATATGAAGCATTAAATATATGGAAACTCATTATTAAATTATTATTGTTTAATTTTATATTATATGTTTTTTTTATTGTTTTGTTGATTATAGTTTTATTTAAAAAACAAACAAACATATGGGGAACGTAAATAATATTTCAAGTAGCATTATAAGTAGCATTTTATTAAATTTAAATTAAAAATATTTTTAAATTTATATAATTAATTTAAATTATTTTAGATGTATTTATTCTAATTCATGAAGTGATTGAATTCGCTATTTTTTTTTAGTTTTAATTTTTAAAAAATTAAAGTTGGAAATCACTAACTAAAAGTGCCAACAAGAATTTATTTTACAATAGAGTCCTGGTAATCCCAATTAATGGAAACTATCACCAACTTAGACAAAGTAGACTTTTCCTATCACAAAATGAATAAATTTTAAAATATGTTAAGTTTCGACAAAATCAGATTTAAAAAAATAAATTAATACAAAGAAACGTAAATAAAAATTTAGTTCAAATAACATCACATATACATATGGGAAAAAAATGTGTTTTTTATTTTTGCATAGAAATTTTCTTTTCTGCAGTTTTTCTCAAAAGTTTTTTAAAATAGAATGTTAGGTGGTATAGCATCTGGCTGCTCCTGCTTCTATTGAAGAGCAATTTTAACTGACAAACCTTCTACATGTGAAGTATTTTTTTCCTTTTTAATGCTTAAATCTTCACTTTCATCAGTTTCCTTTATCTTAACATTTGATTTGCGAGAGCCCTCGGGCAGGTCGCTTAATTAGTTTTGGTCTTATCTTAACATTTGAGGAAACAGACCTGTGTTTTCTTTTTTACTTATGTTCTTATTCACAAATATATCATCTTCTATGAATTCTAGAAAGAAATTACTACACTCATCAGACAATATCACCTTTCTGATGCTGAAACTAGCCATATTTCTAAGACCTAAACTGAGACTTGTCCAAAACGAGAATAGCAGGCCAAGTAGAAAACAGTGCACAGCAGAGAGAAAATTTTTTAGGACATACTGTATAAAAACAAAACAACATGAGAACTCTTCAGATTATGAAAAATTTGGTTTATCTATATTCTGATTTTTCAAGACTGCTTTAAATTGAAGGCTAAAGAATATTTTAATCAATTTATTATTTTTTTTTAAATACAGCGAATGAAAAGAATGAACATCATTTCTATATTCTTTTAATCTTAATGAATTTAATTTCCTCTGAGTTTTTTTAATTTAATATTATGAAACTAAAATAAAAGTTAAATTGAAATTTGTGACTCACACTGGGTATCAATACTGTATATTTAAAAAAAGTTTTCACTTGTTGTGTATCACAGAATTTTAATTTTTTCTTTATTTTAGGTTTTGAATTTTGAGGCACTTAGACTAGCTGTAGAGATAATGTTGATTAGCTCTGATAAGTATGATTCAAATATATTTTTCTTTAATGTTGTTCTAGCACTCATATTGGCTCATACAAGAATTTAATTAATTATTAAAATTTAACATGAAATGGACTAATTTCATTTTGTAAATACTTGCTATTACAATTTTAAGTATAACTTAATATCAGAAAGTAACTTGCTTCTTAAAATCATACATTTTTAGACTTAATATGAATGGTTTTTTTATACCTGCCTGATATTTTTATGACTTTTAGAATCTTATTTATAAATTTTTATATATTTATGTTATTGAGATTTAAAATGTTAAAAATTTTAAATTAAAATTTATGCAAAAAGCAATTGTCAATGTGTAATTTATTTATTTATTTTACTATTACAGTTTTCTTAGATTGGGATTCAACAGTTTAGGTGCATTTGCTTCAGTCAATCATCTTCATTTTCATGCTTACTATTTAAAATACAAAATGTATCTTGAATCTGCTGTAAGTATTGTAAAAAATATGTAATTTAATTGAATCATTTAGGTCATTTTTAGTGTTGGTAAATTTTGCTCTGTATACATTTCCCCTAAAATTTACAATGAATTTTTAAAAGTAGACTTTTTTAAGTTTATCAAAAAAAAAAAAAAAGAAGTTTTATAATAAAGACAAAATTATTCAAGTGCATTTCATTAAGCTACTGAAAACTCATTTATTACTTCTTAGTTTTCAGTTATGTGAGATAATATTCATGTTTATATGTATAAAATTAATTAGAAAATTAACATGATAAATTTCTTTTTTAATAAAAGGTCATTTTGCAATATTTGAGTCTTAGAGCTTAATTTTTTTTATTAAACACATAACAGGCTTTATAACAAATTGAAGCTAATAGTATGTAGTTTAAAAATTTTAAAATAATTTATTAATGGAATTTTTTCATTGTAGGCATATTAAGCATTTATTTTTCTAATTTAAGCATGTAATTTAATAACAGACACATAAAAAAATAAAAAATTGCCTTCCAGATTCCAATTTAGGAATTTTAAGTAGGATTAAATCATGTCTAAAGCACATACACATTTTTTTTTTCACTTACAAATAACATACTTTAACTGTTTTAAAAGGTTCATTTTCTGTGTCTAATGGTATAGCTTAATTATTTTGTAAAAGAAAAAATGCTTTTCTATAATGATTAATACAGTTAAAAACAATGCTATAAGAATTATAAAATAATGCTGTTGTACCATTGTAATTTGAATAATTTATAATTCAAATGCCAGAAATGTATATAATGGCTCCTTCGATAGAAAAGTTTGAAAACCTCTGACATAAGGTTTAATTTCTTTACATATGTCAGTATAAAGTTTTCCTTGGCTTCTTATATCTCTAGTATAAATAATTTTCATATTAACAATGATTATGTTTCTTTGAAAGTGACATTTTGTTTCACTGTGCATTACCACCTAACATTATATTTTAATAAATAAATCAAAAATATTTATAACAGTATGTTCAACGGGTATACTATGGATATACTAATGATCTTATAGAATACAAATTTTATAATATTAGTGTTATTGCTAGCATAATAAAATTATATCGATAATTATGGTTCAATGTATAATAATGTACTATATACATTGAACCATAATTATCAAAACAAATATAACTGGTGGGCTGAAAAGTTCGTAGGCCGAAACATAGATGGCCCTACTAGTATTAAATCCATATGATTTTTAGTTAGCCCTAACCTTCAAAAGAGACGTGTATAAGTTTGACAGCTGTTGCATTATTAGTATGTGAGTTATAGAATTTTTAGTGAAGCAACTTTTGTTAGTTTGAAAAAATGGATAAAAAGGAATTCCGTGTGTTAATAAAGCATTGCTTTTTGGCGAAAAAAAAATACTATTGAAGCCAAGTCTTGGCTTGATAAACATTATTCGGACTTTGCACCAGGAAAACCAACCGTAAAGAAGTGGTTTGCTAAATTTAAACGAGACGAAAGGAGCACCGAGGACGATGCATGCAGTGGACGCCTCAAAGAGGCTTCTACCGACGAAAACATCAAAAAGTCCACAAAATAATTTCTGATAACCGTAAAGTGAAGTTGATTGAGATAGTTGAGACACTAAAGATATCAAAGGAACGTGTTGGACATATCGTGAATGAATATTTGGATATGGGAAAGCTCTGTTCAAAGAGGGTGCCGCGCGTGCTTACAATCGACCAAAAACAAGAACGAATTGATGATTCTAAGCAGTGTTTGGAGCTGTTCAATCGTAATAAACCCGAATTTTTGCGTCGATATGTGACAACGATTAAAACATGGCTCCATCATTTCACACCGGAGTCCAATCGACAGCCAGCCGAATGGACTGCACGTGATGAACAACTAAAAATGCTATAACTCATATTTATAGTGCAACAGCTGTCAAATTTATACACGTGTCTTTTGAAGGTTAGGGCTAACTAAAAATCATATGGATTTAATACTAGTAGCGCCATCTATGTGTCAGCCAACAAACTTTTCATCCCACCTGTTATTTTAAGAATGAAAAATATGTTTAAATTCTTTACATTGAAATCTCTCATAAATAGTACACTTAATTCATGTAAAATTTGTTTGTAGTTTTACCAAACCTCGTTTTTTTTTTAAATATATTTTCAGCCAGTAATTCATTTGAAGGGACGATGCTACATATTAACCTCTTTCCCTTCTGAAGGCTTTGTCTTTGAATTATTAAAAAAGGAAGATATTGTGGATGTAGTAAGGTACCTTCATTCATAAATATTTCGACTTAAATATTTTAATCTCCAATATAACTATTATTTAATTTTATGATAAATTAATTTAGCTAGATTATATATGTATATATATTATATTAATATCACGAACGATCTAAATATATAGTTCTGTCATGGTCCTCATTGATTTTTTGGTTGAAGAAAAAATACCTCATAATGTTTTCCTAACCCGAGGCAAGAGATTTACTACATCAGAGGAAAACTGGGAAATATGTCCCTTAAGAGTGTATGTTTGGGCTAGAGAAGCTTATTTTGGTAAGTTGAGATAACTTCATAATTTTTTCATTGGGTTGACAACTAAGTCATTGCGGATTTTGTCAATAGATAGTCTTAGCACATTCTTTTGTTTTGTCAACGTATTCAAAGCGCCTAACCTATATTGTTTTCCTGTTGTTTGAACTTCCGTCTTTAATTTAGTAAAAGAAATTTTATCGATTAGTTATTTAGTGTCTTTTTTATCCCAATTTAAAAATGGAAGAACAAGACATTTCAGACATATTTTATTGTATTATTTCCGAAAAGGCAGAAATGCATCGCAAGCACACAAAAAGTTATATGCTGTATATGGGAACGAAACCTTAAAAGAAAAGCAGTGTTAAAAATTGGTTTGCCAAATTTCTTTCTGGGGATTTTTCACTGAAAAATGTGGAACGATCTGGCCATACAGTCGAAGTTGATGAGACCTATATCAAGGCCATTATCAATTCAGATCGTCATAGCACAACAGGTAAGATTGCAGAGAAGCTCAATGTATCGCATACATGCATTGAAAAAAAATTTAAACAGCTTGGCTATATCATGAAACTCGGCTTTATGGATCCCTCATCAGCTCAAGGAGATTCATTTGACGCAACGCATTAGTATCTGCGACTCGCTTTTGGAACGCAACGAAATTGATACATTTTTTAAACGACTGATAACTGGCGACGAAAAGTGGATAATTTATAACAACGTTAATCGGAAAAGATCGTGGGTGATGCAAGATGAACCAGCCCAGGTGACACACACACAAAAATTGAGCTGAGATTCACACAAAAAAAAAAGAATATGCTGTCAGTTGGCGGTCACTTTGAACTTTTACCGAAAAATCAAACGTTTAATTCAAACATGTACGTTCAACAACTCGCCAAACTGAGCGATACAGTTCAAGAAAAGCGGCCAGAATTGGCAAATCGTAAGGGTGTTGTTTTCCAGCATGATAATGCAAAGCCTAACACATCTTTGGTCATTTCCCAAAAAATTATTAAAACTAGGTTGGGATGTGTTGTCACACTCGCCATATAGCCTGACCTTGCACCCTCAGATTATCATTTAGTTCGTTCCATGCAGAACTCTTTAAATGGTAAAACTTTTAATGATGCTGATGATGTAAAACCATATTTAATTAATTTTTTTGCTGGCAAAAATCCGAAGTTTCATGAATATGTAATCATGGCACTGTCAGAAAGATGGCAAAAGGGCATCAACAAAAACGGACAATACCTAATTGAATAGTTATATTTGTAAGCAAACATTTTGAATTTTCCTTTTTATTTAAAATCCACAATCACTTATTTGCCAACTCAATATTAGTTTAACTCATAAAATTATAAAACTACTATGTAAATTTGCAATTATTCGTCCATATAAAATTAGCAAAATATTTCTTTTGAGTATTTTTCATAATTTCATAAAACCTGAACTTTGAAAGCTAAACTAATTTATAATTTTTGTTGGTTACCGTTGGATTAATGAAATTAAATTTAACTTTCATTAATCACAAAATTTCTTGACAGATTTTTAAAAAGTTAGAAATTACTATAAATAGTCTTTTATGTATCAATAGAATAATAAAACACATTTTATAACTTTATATTTATTATTGTTTGTTGTTGTGACTAATCCACCTAGGCATGAGGCGGCGACGCGTCACGCGGCAAGGAGGAAAATTTTTTCCACCCGTTACACACCGAAACGTCAGAAAATCGCTTTACGCCTAATGAAGTTCCAGTACTTCTACTACACTCATGTCCATAAATTAAGGATAATTGAGAATAACACAGAAATTGAACTCTAAAATAAAAATTTCACCTGTAGAATTATCACACACATCTTGAAGAAGAATATGCAAATTACAGGAAACCACCAGATGGCGCGGATAGTACCTAATCCTTTCAAAGCCTTTCAGTGCAATAACCGCATAGTTATGGCACAAAGGAAGCATTTGGATGATTTTTTACGTGGTAGAATTATCGGACGACTGGAATGTGGATGTACCCAGCTGGAAGTATCCGAGGAACTTGGAATCGCCCAGAGTGTCATCTTCAGGCTTTGGCGATGATTCCAAGATGATGGTAATGTGAGTAGATGTTACAGCACAGGTCACCCCCGAGTTACAACGCCGAATGAGGACCGGTATTTAGCAGTTACTGCCAAAAGAAACTGACGGAGCACAGCATCAGACCTGTCTCGTCAGCTCTCTTCAGCTACCGGCACGACAGTTTCAAGGCAGACCGTGTACAGACGCTTAGGGCACATTGGTCTATATGCTCGTATGCCTGTCAGATGTGTTTCACTTACCGCAACTCACTGTCGCCTGCGATTAACCTGGAGTAGAGAGCATGCATTGTGGACACCGCAACAGTGGTCTTGTGTGATGTTTTCCGACGAGTCTAGGTTTAGTTTACAGTCTGATTCTCGCCGGACTTTCATATGGAGAGCGCCAGATACCCGTTACCACCAAGAGAACACCATTGAACGACACCGTTACGGTGGTGCAGGATGGCTCGTTTGGGGAGGAATTATTCTTGGTTCCAGAACTGACCTGCATGTTCAGAGTGTAACGATAACAGGCCACATCTATCGGGATGTCATTCTAGAACAACATGTACGTTTGTTTCGGGGCGCCATGGCTGCTGAATTTCTGTTTATGGATGACAACGCCCGTTCTCACCGTGCAAACATTGTAGACGAATGCCTTCAATTGGAGGATATCACCCGTATGGATTGGCCAGCATACTCACCGGACTTGAATCCAATAGAGCATGTGTGGGATATGCTTGGCCGACGAATTGCAGCCCGTCAACCCCATCCCACCTGTCAACCGGAACTTCGGAGGGCATTGCTTGACGAGTGGTGTAATATTCCCCAAGATCAGATTGATAATTTGATACTCAGCATGCCTAGGCTTGTAAGGTCTGTATTGCATCGTCCGGGAGACATACTTCATATTAACAATCATACTAACCATGTTATACTGTTTTTTGTAAATAGGTTCTTTTTTGAAATTTGCTCCAGGGAGTAAAAATCGCAATTTTTATTAATTATGTCAAACATATAGCATCTTTTTTGCTCTTTACCTTTTGTTTAATAAATAGACTTTACAAATAAGTCAAATTTGTTTTGCTTCTGTCTCTTTCTTTGCCTGAACTTCATTATCCTTAATTTATGGACATGAGTGTAGATGGTAGATCTACTACTGGCTCAATCTAAGTCACATGACTCGGAAAGCATTTGAGAGTTGAAAGTTGGGCAACTGGAAGCGATGGATTTCAGCCGGTTACAGACGAACGCAGTGAGGCTAGTGATTGGTCAACGCTTCACGCCTCTTGTGTGAGTGAGCCTTAAGCTCATCAACGGCACATCTTACCACTGAGTCAGGTTTATTATAGATTTACATTAACTTTAGTTTATCCTCCCCTAATTGGTTGCTCTAATTTTTATATTACTTTTGTGAAACTTGAATCTGCTATATTTTTGTTTGAAGAATTAAAATATAATTTGAGTCAGATAGTCAAAGAACATATTAGCTAAAATGTTTGCATCTCCTCCGAATTTTTCTCTAGATTTTTTTTTTCTTTCCTGTAACTGAAGCAGAATTTAAAATTTTTTTATCTTCATATCAATTAAAAAAAAAAATAGAAAAATGAATGCTTAAACTCTATTTGAATGCTTTGAAAATAAGAAATTTTCGATAAATTATTAATGATTATAAAAGGTAAATATTATCTTACATTTGATTAAAGAAAATATATTTAAATTAAGAATTATTTTGATCTTAAGGCTTTTTAATAACCCTCTTACATTAAAAAATTTGATATAAAATCTCATTTATATATTATCATATGAAAAATTATTTTTCAATTTCGTATTTTAAACAAAATTCATTTATTATATAGGTACAAAGAATGACCACTCTTTTAATGTCGCTGTGTGTGAATTAGCTGGTCATATTCCTATTAAAGGTATGTTGCTTTATATTAAAAATAACATTAAATTGAGAATTTATTAACATATGGTATTTTAATAATATTGAGGCAAGGGTCTCCCTAATTAATGCTTAATTAGAACACAATTGCAGTCATAATTACATCGATTTACATTTAGGACAAAGTAATATTTACAGTTATCTCAGGTAAGGTTACAGATACCAGTCGATACAGCTCCATGCTTTAATTTTGACTTCCAGTTTTTTATTGATGTTGGCAAATAGCACTGCACTGCGCCCGGATATTACGGCTCGTGTAGGTAACAATGTTTTCATTGTGGACGTTACTTGCTCGTTTGCGGGGAATGATTCTGCTTTTTCAGATGCCTATGACAATAAGACATCCAAATATGAGTCCCTGATCCCACTTTACCAGGCCCAGGGTTTAAGTGCTACCATTGTTCCTTTCCTTGTGGGTGCGCTTGGATCTTGGTGTCCTTGGAATGATAAATTCCTAAAAAAGTTCTGCACGAACTTTTACTTGTCCGGCAATTATTAATATTATTTCGTTTATTTACTCTTTCATATTTTTGTCATAATAAAATGGATTAGAATGTTATAGCATTTTATTAATATTACATTAATACAACAGTTTTTGAATTACAGAAAATATTTCTTACAACCTTAATCGATATTTTTTTCCCAACCTTAATAGATTTAAAAAATAAAAAATAAAATTATGGAAATTCAAAATTACCTATAAATATTCTTTTAACTAAAATGTATCCCACAGAAGCATTCTCTTTTGTATTGTTATGTACTTAAATAGTTAAAAGCACTAGTTTATGAGTAAGAATACTTGTGCAGCCTTTTCCTATAGTTTATTGAAATATATATATATTTAATGAATTGAATATACATCCATCATGAAATTCAAATCAATTAAAATTAAACATTGTAAATTTTATTTATGGATCTGATGGCCGAGGGACTGGCGTTCTGTCTCACAGGTTTCGGGTTCAAGTCCTAGTGATGCCATGGTTGTTTGTAATGGTTTAGAATTCACTTGAAACCCTAGGCCCTTGTCTAACATGACTGTAGAGCATTGGGCTAGCGCTGACACCCCTAGCCCTTAAAATGAAAACATCTCATGTTACGAAATTTGCTAATAGGTCCATCAAGGTCCTGTTGCACCAATGAAGAAAATTGCATTCAAATATTTTATGATGCTGCAATTTTCATAAACATGAGTATATTGAGGAGACATACTTAAATTTTAAAAAAGAATTAACATACCATTAAAATATATTGCATGCTGATTTAGTATTTAAGTTTATAATAATCTATTTATATTAATGGTGTGCTAATTCTTTATGTATATATTCTTTTGAAACTGTTAGCATTAGCCATAAAAATTATATCCTTCTGAAGGATTTTTTTCTTTGAAATAGGACAATTTTACAAACCCAAATATTATTATTTTAAAAATATTTTTCATCTTTTTCATATAAATTTATTTCAGATGAAAACAGTTATGAATGCATTACAGAAGAAGATATATCATTGTGTTTAAAAAATGCATGCCATAATACCTTTGTTTCCATCAAAAATGATGTTAAAAAACTATATGAATAAACACAAAAGTACTATTCTATGGTTGATATTTCTATTTGATCTGTGTGATACATTTTAAAAACACCTCCATTACAAAACTTTATTTAAAAAAAGTTTAAAAATTATGTAAAAAAGTATTTACTTATTACCATGTTGGATGGCAACTTAAAATAATAAACACGATCACGATCAATTTGTCAATGTTTTTATACATTATAGAAAGCTGTATTTTTCCAAGCTTTGTAAGATACAAAAAAAGCTGTGGTTATTTGTAATTATGTAAAATTTAAAAAAATGAAAAAATATTAATGAAGCATTTAAAATATAAGGAATCTAGAAATAAAAATATTAATTTTTACAACAATTAATAAATCAAGACTTGCCTTCATAAATTCTTATTTCATGATCCTGGTAATGAAACTTTATAGATTATCATAAGATTATTTTTTTGTAAAACAACCAAACAAAAAATTACTTCTCAGAATAAAAGTTTAGTTAGTTTAACATTCACTATGCTTATGGATTAATATTTTAATCTGCAAAAGATGAAGACTAGCAATTTTTGAGTCATCTTACTGTATTGTAAATAAAATATAACACTACTGATCTAATCACAAATAATGTAAAGCTGCTTCTCTACTGTGCATTATACTTATTTTACTATGTTATTTATTGCTGCTGTCCAATTATATTTATCTTATACAAGAAACACAATAAACTGAATATAAGGAATACATTTTTCAAAAAATTAAATTGTAAGGGTCAATTAAAAAAATTAAGACCTTTCAAAGGAAGTGTGAAACACCTTCTCTCAATAGATGACGCTGTTTTCAACTCGATTTTAGAGGTATTTATTAATGTGTGAACCCTGTACTTCATTGTCATGGCTAACAGGAGGAAATCTTTTCTCCTCACTATAATACGAAGGCTTCAGGTTCGAATCCTGGTGGTAGCATGGATGTTTGTTGGTGGTTCGAAATCCAAGTTAAACTGTAAGCCCCTGTCTGTTTAGCCTAAAGTGTGCACAAGATGACCGTAGAGTGACAAACCAAACCAAACCTCACTATAATGTGTCATAAATGACATTAATATATTATAGCATTTATCATGTCAAAATGATCTTAAAGAGAAAGGAACGAGAATAATCTACAGCATTCGAAGTTCCGTTTGGAAGGTTCTAGGGCTTTTTACTTTTCAGTAACATTGGAAAAGCTGAACGAAAGAAAAACTCACACATTACTTATATTCGTTGCCTGGACCAGTCATATGTAATGTGACTGCAGATGAAACTTGGATTGATATAGTACAAAATACACTGAAGTGACAAAAGTCATGGGATAGCAATATGCAAATTTTCAGATGGCAGTAGCATCGCGTAGAACAGGTATAAATGCTCAGTGCTTTCACAGAGCTTTCATTTCTGTTCAAGTTATTCATGTGAAGAGGTTTTGACGTGATGATGACCGCACGACGGGAATTAACAGACTTTGAATGTTAGTTGGAGCTAGACGCATGGGTCATGCCATTTCGGAAATCGTTAGGGAATTCAACATTCCCAGATCCACTGTGTCAAGAGTGTGCCGAGAGTATGAAATTTCAGGCATAACATCCCACCATGGACAGCGCAGTGGTCGACCGCCTGCACTTAACGACCGAGACCGGCGACGTCTGCAAAGAGTCGTAAATTCTAACAGACAAGCAACACTGCGTCAAATAACCGCAGAAATCAATGTGAGACGTACAAGGGACTTGTCTGTTAGAACTGTGCGGAGAAATTTGGCTTTCTTGGGCTATACCAGCAGAAGACCGACTCGAGTGCCTTTACTGACAGGACGACATCGCTTGCAGCGACTCTCGTGGGCACGTGAGCATATCGGATGGTCCCTAGATGAATGGAAAACCGTGGCCTGGTCCGATAAGTCACGATTTCAGTTGGTAAGAGCTGATGGTAGGGTACGAGTGTGGCGCAGACCCCACGAAGCCATGGACCCAAATTGTCAGCAAGGCACTGTTCAAGCTGGTGGTGGCTCCGTAATGGTGTGGGCTGTTTTTTCATGTCATGGACTTGGTCCTCTGGTGCGACTGGACCGAACATTGACTGGAAATTCTTATGTTCAGCTACTTGGAGATCACTTGCAGCCATTCATGGACTTCATGTACCCAAACAACGATGGGATTTTTATGGATGACAATGCGCCATGTCACCGGGCCACAACTGTTCGCGATTGGTTTGAAGAACATTCTGGACAATTCCAACGAATGATCTGGCCACCTAGATCGCCCGACATGAATCCCATCGAGCATTTATGGGACATCATCGAGAGGTCTGTTCGTGCCCAAAATCCTGCACCATCAACGCTTTCACAATTATGGACGTCTATCGAAACAGCATGGCTCAATATTCCTGCAGAAGACTTCCAACGACTTGTTGAGTCCATGCCATGTCGAGTTGCTGCACTTCGCCGGGCGAAAGGAGGGCCGACACGATATTAAGAGGTATCCCATGACTTTTGTCACTTCAGTGTAGATTGGGCTACAATAAATAAACATCTTAATGAAGAAAATAAAACATTTTTGTGCTAAAATACATTTAAAAGAAAATAATAGATTGCAAATAAGTAAAATAAAAAAAAACTAGATAAGTTAGGAGGCTAAAATCAGGTAACTGTTATCATTTTCCTGGGTTTTGTAATGGTTTTTGGCTCTTAAATCAATAAGCTTTGAAAGTATACAATTAAAATAAAAATACATTAATTTAAGGAAAATCACTTTTTTTTTCACCATATGAGCAAATCACACCAATGCAGATTTGTATTATGAAGCTAAACTAGTACATAAAAATCAAATATAATATAAATACATTTAATTAAAAAAAATAATAATAATGAATAAAAGTACCATTAAATAAAAATAATAAAATGCTTATTATGAATATATAATGCATATAAATGTGTATGTACATGCAGATATATGTGTTTGTATGTATATGTGCATGTGGTATACATTCATATGCATGCATGTATATATTTCAAAATGTGCATGTGTATGTGAATACGTGAATGTCTGTATATATATATGAATGTGCGTGTGTATTTATGAATATGCATGCGTTTATATGTATGCACACATGAAAATGTTTAACAAAATAATCAAGTACATGTAAAAAATTGCAATGCCAACTTCCATTTAATTGAATTTAGGCATGAGCTTAATTAATTCGAAATGATACTGTCCACTGCTTCTAGAAACGTCGATGTTGACTGTGATTCACTTTCAAGTTTTCTTAACTCGAATTCTCTCTGTTCTTTTTATTATTCCTCTTGCCCCCTTCCCCAATCCGCCTGCTAATAATCATTTCTAGTAGTCCTTTTAAGGGTTTTCAATCTTTTTCTCATGCTTCGCTCTTGGTAATATTTTTTTGATGTTATGCTCACTAACAACTGAACGTCCAATTTATATAAATTGTCTTTTCTGCCTTTTCTTAAGAAATACATGCTGTTGCAAAAAAAAAAAAAAAAAAAAAAAAAAAAAAGGTTATTCCAAAATTAAAATTATCAAATCAATTCTAACATAAAAAATAATCGATATGCATTATACACTGACATGCAAAACTTAAGCAACAAATTCATTTTTCAACATACAAATATGAAATTGTTGAAAAGGGCTTTTCGTCACTAGTACAGTAGAAAGGTGATGTATATGCAAATATCAGCACTGTCATATCAGAGGAGACGTCATGGCACTCAAACAAGTGAAAAGCGCGCATTCACTGCCAAGGCAAAATTAAAAAGAAGGAGGAACGACGCATTCTCAGACATTCCTTGCATGTGAAAGTAAAATCGTACGTTCATAATGGCTCTAAGAAACTATCAGGATGCCTTTACACATGGTAGAATGATCAGCAAGCTTAAAGAGAGGAGTAGATGATCAAATATTGCACAAGAGCTTGGAATTGACAAAAGTGTAGTTTCAAGAGCTTGGAAAACCTTTCAAATGACAGGTACAGCTGTAAGAAAGGTTGGCGGTGGTCTGCCGAGGAAATCAACGGCAAGTGATGATGAATGACTTGTATATCGTTCTGCAGGCGAAAGAGACCGGAACCAGATATCGGGCAATATCACTCAGCAGTTGCATACGGCAACCTTAAGACAGGTATCGCAGTTTACTGTTGTCAGACGTCTGCATAAAGGTGGCCTATTCGTCCGTCATCCTGCAGCATACTATTAACAGCAAGCCATCGGCGCACCGTTTACCGTGGTGGCAAGAACAGAAAGGCTGGACATTTCATGAATGAAGTCACGTTCTTTTTACTAACGAGAGTCGTTTCAATCTGAGCAACGATTCTCAGCGCCAGTTGATATAGAAGGAGGTAGGGACACTGTTTCATCTCACTAACATTAGGGACAGATACCGTTGGGGAGGTCCTGGAGTGCTTGTGTGGGGAAGCATTATTGATTGGAAGAATAGAGCTCCATATTTTCGTCAGCGACTCACTTACCGGAGATCGTTACTGAGATGAAATTATTCTCCCACACGTACATGTGAGAGAATTTGGCGAATGCCATTTCTGGGATTCATTTGGGACAATGCCATTGGTCCTGACATTATTTTTGTGAAACGACAATGCACATCCACACAAGACTTCTGCTGTTAAGGAGCTTCTAGAAAGTGAGTAAATGTGCAGAATGAATTGTTCAGTGTACTCCTGATTTAAAACCCATAAGTTCCTATCTTCCTAAAAACACCAGACAGCTGAAACAGATGCTCCTTGAAGAGGGGCAACTCTTACCTCAAGAACTGCTGGAGGATTTTGTATTGAGTATGAACAGATAGTGTCACGCAACCATTGCAGTTAGAATAAGTCCTGTCTCTTACTAAGGTATTTAGGTTTGTTGTTCTTCCTCATGGCCAGAAAATGTTTTTTTACTAATGCCATTGTGTCGATAAAGCCTTTATCTGCTTTGTTTCAAAATGTATACGTACAATTCATTTTTTTTTTGCTACTATACTTTCTTCTACTATATTGTACTTCTGTAGTAGGAATTTCCTGTTTTCCTCTTGATTTTTTTGTGGAATTGTGGCAAAATCAGAAAAGTAGCTTAAGTTTTGCACACTAGCATATATACACTGAAGTGACAAAAGTCATGGGATAGCAATATGCAAATTTTCAGATGGCAGTAGCATCGCGTAGAACAGGTATAAATGCGCAGTGCTTTCGCAGAGCTTTCATTTCTGTTCAAGTTATTCATGTGAAGAGGTTTTGACGTGATGATGACCGCACGACGGGAAGTAACAGACTTTGAAAGCGGAATGTTAGTTGGAGCTAACGCATGTGTCATGCCATTTCGGAAATCGTTAGGGAATTCAACATTCCCAGATCCACTGTGTCAAGAATGTGCCGAGAGTATGAAATTTCAGGCATAACATCCCACCATGGACAGCGCAGTGGTCGACCGCCTGCACTTAACGACCGAGACCGGCGACGTCTGCAAAGAGTCGTAAATTCTAACAGACAAGCAACACTGCGTCAAATAACCGCAGAAATCAATGTGAGACGTACAAGGGACTTGTCTGTTAGAACTGTGCGGAGAAATTTGGCTTTCTTGGGCTATACCAGCAGAAGACCGACTCGAGTGCCTTTACTGACAGGACGACATCGCTTGCAGCGACTCTCGTGGGCACGTGAGCATATCGGTTGGTCCCTAGATGAATGGAAAACCATGGCCTGGTCTGATGAGTCACGATTTCAGTTGGTAAGAGCTGATGGTAGGGTTCGAGTGGAGCGCAGACCCCACGAAGCTATGGACCCAAACTGTCAGCAAGGCACTATTCAAGCTGGTGGTGGCTCCGTAATGGTGTGGGCTGTTTTTTCATGGCATGGACTTGGTCCTCTGGTGCGACTGGACCGAACATTGACTGGAAATGCTTATGTTCAGCTACTTGGAGATCACTTTCAGCCATTCATGGACTTCATGTACCCAAACAACGATGGGATTTTTATGGATGACAATGCGCCATGTCACCGGGCCACAACTGTTCGCGATTGGTTTGAAGAACATTCTGGACAATTCCAACGAATGATTTGGCCACCTAGATCGCCCGACATGAATCCCATCGAGCATTTATGGGACATCATCGAGAGGTCTGTTCGTGCCCAAAATCCTGCACCATCAACGCTTTCACAATTATGGACGTCTATCGAGACAGCATGGCTCAATATTCCTGCAGAAGACTTCCAACGACTTGTTGAGTCCATGCCACGTCGAGTTGCTGCACTTCGCCGGGCGAAAGGAGGGCCGACACGATATTAAGAGGTATCCCCTGACTTTTGTCACTTCAGTGTATATATACTATTAACAACAATAATAACAAATAATTAGTATTATATAAGAACACATAAAAGGAATCCAAATCTAACAATTCCTGTTTAGCATCGAAATATTTAATTATTTTCATTGCTTTTTGTGTTATGATCGGCAATGATTTTACGACCTTAATATTTAGTGAATAAATGTATTCAGATAATACAAGAGCAACTAATTCTTTATAGTATTCTAAATTACTAATTTAAATCTAAAGGTTAAGCTAATAAAGTTACATAAATAACATTATGAAATATTACATGTTACTAATGAGAAACATGTTATAATTAAGTACTCCTTTTTAAAAATATATTTTAAAGATAGTTTCTCTAAACCGAATGCCGTCAGCAACATTCTATGCGTTTCCGCAAAAAAAAAAATTCAATACAAGTTCTTTGTTCAATTAATTCAGACATTTCAAAAATCGCCAGAATTAGTTTTAGCGTCTCACAAAGCCAAGCGTAACTCAAACACTAATGAATATTTTGACGTCAAATTTCACGCAGATGTCAAGGACAGTGTCAGCAACCTAGAAAAGAAAAGAAATTGAAATTTCATAAGCCTCGGGAATTTTAAATTTAAAATTGGTCTTACTTTTTGGACGCAGTAATACAGATTTATAATAGGTAAACATAAATCATTTGCATTACAACATAGCTAGAAAAAATTTAACAGAGAAGCTTCCCTAAATTTAGAATAATATAAATATATGCATAATTCTTACTTTATAAAATGTGAGAAGAAAGCAAACAACAAAAAAATAGTAGGATATAATGAAACGATTATTGGTATAAACATAAAATCTAACAATTTTTACAATTAACAACCAATTTAAGTTACTAAATATAATGCATTTATTAGAATTATTTAGATAATTAATTTACAAATGAATAATTTAAAAACAATTGACCTATCATTACATGGAGCACATAACTAAGCCTAACTCAAAGACGACAAAGTTCAATAAAATTTCGAAAAATAATTTTAAAAATTCCACCCAAACAGTAAATTTTAGAACTTTTTTAAAATTTAGTAACATACAAATTGTAGAAAAATAAAATAACAGAAAGTCAATATTAATGTTTTTTTTTTTTTTTTAAATAAATAAGAAACGAAAATTGGCCGTAAGAAAATCAACCATACCTTTAATTCTTACAGGGTAATTTCCTTTTCCTTAAAAACCATCACAGGGAGCTGATGGTTTTTAGTAGCGGTAATTCCTCTCTTTAATGTCCCTAATAGACATTTTATCATAAAATTGAAAAAAATATTAAAAAGTATCGTGTGGGTGACAGAAGAAAATTTTTGACGAATAGACAAAAATTTTTTAAAAATAATTTGTAACAATAATATAATTTCAAAGAATTTAATAAAAATCTAAAAGTGTCAAGCGTTACCAGCATACACGTAATCAACAACTCCTTTTGTGCCAATTTACATTCGATATTTCAAAGCAATTATTTGATATTTTTCACTTATGTCTTGTGGCGCCATCTATACTCATGCGGCAACAATTTTTTTAAAAGGCAAGTAATTTTATCGTTTTGAATTTTTCTTATAAAGATGTAATTAATAGAATAATTCATTCCTTCAGCTAGGACATTAGATTAACAGTGGAATTCAGGAATTTTTTTTTTTATAGACATATCAAATATAAAGAATTTTAAACTATAAAAGTCTCAAAAGATAATCAGTTCACCAGCAAGCATTCTCTGAAAGACCAAACTATGAATAAATTTAGCATTAAAGAACATATCAACTAATTATACTTAAAAGCATATTCAAATTCATATCTATACAACCAAAACAACCTAGCATTAAGAAGAAGCTTCTTTATATTAATAAAGTATTTATATACATAATGTATATCAAAGTACAGAATACTGAATCTCACTTATTCTAAATTACTAAGAAATTAATAATAAATCTTATATCCATAATAATATCATCTTTACGTTCGATAAATTTTTGGAACTATCCTTACGGTTATGCATTATGTTTTTTTTTTATTGACTTTTGCGACACAATTCTATATGCTAATTTTTTTATAAATGTGTATAAATATGCATTTGAAAACTTTTAGTGTATTTATAAAACAGAGACCTTTTTTCTTCCATATATCTTTACGATTTCTCAGTTTTTCAATAGACAGAAGTAAAAATATTTTTAACACTTTTACTTAATTATACAAAAAAAAAAAAAATAATAATAATAATAATAATAATAATAAATAACTGAAGACCGTCATATCTAAGTCATTTAGCTATTTACACAACAGTTAAGAATATATCATCAGAAAAACACTTCTTTAAATGTTCTTCAGAATTATCTACGCTTTCACTGCGTCTTCATTATTTCCATTTCACTTCTACCTCAGTCCGGCAGTCAGAACTCGACTAGAGAGATTCGCACGCCATCTATTTTACACAATGAAACCACCAACATCTGACTCCGGCCTATATATATTTACATAGAGATTGTTTTGAAGAGAAATAAAAAAGTTATTTTTTAAAATTAGATATTTCATAAAGTTATTCACCTCTCAAGATTTATTTTTTCATTTTAAAATTCATTGGACCTTCTATCATCAGTATTATCTCCATCTGTGAGCGACCTCACCTATAAGTTCTACTCAACCTTATCCTTCATCTTATCTCATTATAAAATGATCATCGTCATTATTTGAATTTCCTGCCATCATATGGAATATAAATCATATTAACTTTTCATCTTCTCATCACATCACCATTTTTTATCAATTATCAAGGACTATAATCATTTATCATGAATCGAACTTATCAACACATAAAATATCCTTGCTATACGTAGCTTAAACGTTCTTTCATATTATATTATATTATATATTTCACCCATTTTATAAACAAGTAGGGTCTCCTGAATCCTGCGCAATGTCCCTTTTCACATGAATGGTACTGTAATCCCTTGTATTTTTAACTTAATTTGAAACAAATGTCTGGCGACTGATAAGCTGAAATTTAAAAGTATACTGACATCAAGTGATAACCTTGATACTGCATCAAGTATATTGTTTGAGTATTTCCACCAGAAAAGATTGAAAAGAGGCCCTTTCACCACCCACTTTTAAGTTTGTAAATTACATGAGAGATAATAAAATATATCATTACTGTGATATATATCAAAATGTTAAATAAAATTTTTTGTGGTTGTTACTAATCTTTATAAAAAATGTGGCACGGTTAATAAATAAAAAAAAAGTCGAGAACACTTATTTGGACATTTATTCTCAGCACCCTATATAGTACTAGTAACAATAACTAATTAAACATAACACACAACATTTACAAAGAAACAAAATTCAAATAATAAAAATCTTTGACTACGAAATTAAAATATGCTATAAAAATTAACCTATTTTCTATCAAATTAAATTAAATATATTCAATACATTGAAGATTAAAGCAAATTCAATTCAGATAAATTTATTTCATAATTTCTTGTTATTTTCGATTCAGTGTTTTAGTGTTTACTGTTTTTAGAATAGTGTAATTCTAATTTTTCTAACAATTTGAATGTAGGCCCTTCTTGATCTTGAGGCCCTAGGCTGAAGCCTAATTAGCCTATAGAAAAATCCAGCCCTGACTTTCACTAATTTTATTTGCTCGCAAGTGAATATTAAACTTTTGAGGACTAGATAGTCCATTAGATTTTACACATTCCATGATTGACTTACAGATACTTCGAATCTTGAACAATACAAGCTTATTATTATTATTTTAGTGTATATACTAGGAGTACATATATCGAACATCAACATAAATTATTATCATATCTGCAGCATTTTGTATATCTCATCTAAAACAATAATCCTCAATATACTCATCGTAAACAAATAATAAAAATTTATGTATTCCTATTTCCCAAAACATGTAAATTCATTTCTCATCAAATACTTTAGCATTGAAGCTAAGATTGCTTCTAATTATTATCAAAACCGGTAGTGAGGATTGAAATATTACATAATTTTTCCTTATCATTTTAAGTTATGGGAGAGAGATTAGGCACCAATCAGATGAATTTTCTACTACGGCTAAGAAAGTATTTCTTGCAATTTCAAAATCAAATCATACGCAAGGAACATCAAATAACATCTTCTGGGCAGAAGAAATGCAATTATATACCGTGAGCTGTTGGGGGTATTTGCAATTACATATTTAATGCTTACTGTTAGTCAATTTTTTCTTCAGGGTAGCTCAGTTCTAGTTATTCTTCTGTAATACGTTAAAATCAATGAATTTTTTTGTTGTAAATTTTCAGTTTCGAAGAATTTTAAACCATTTCAACATTTTTCTCTATTTCCGCAAGTGCTTACCACTTTTTTTATATTAATGCTCAGTATATATATATTATCTTTACTCCAACATCTGTTTTTTCTCCAATTCTTCTAACGGAATTATTTAATAGAAGTCTTATTCGTCAGAGTAAGACAGTATGCTAACGATAAGATTTTAGTTGTGATAATCTGTACACTCTTCATGATTTCCTTAGGAACACCCGCTGTGTGTTTCATATTTTTAAATTTTTGAGTGGGATATTTTTTTTTTATTTCCAATGGCAGATTATGAACAGTTACAGCAATAAAAAAAAAAAAAAAAACAATGAAAAAAAGAAAACACGCTGAAACAGAGTTCCTTAATCTAACTATAATGCCAAGTTGCAGATCTTTTAGCCACTGAAAAGTGTTACTAGGTGCACTACGGGGAGGTAGATACTTAATTACTTGGTACTTACGTATTAACGACAGACTTGGCGGATTTTAAGTGCCGCCTATCTAACAGCTACTTAAGGCTCGTGCTCACCAAGGCGACAAGATGCAAGCGACCAAAATTTGACCTCACCGCGGTCGCCTGAAACCGGTTTGCAGTTCGCCGCGTGGAGTAGCCCAACTTTCAACTTCAAGCGGTTTTTTACTATGCGTAATGCTATTTCTGACGTTTCGCTGTGAAGGGGTCGAAAAAATTTGGTCGCTTGCCTCTTGCATCTTCACGTCTCTCGCCTCGGTGGGAACGAGCCTTAAGTTTACCAAACCAATAGAATAGTTTGGTGCCACTTAAAAACCGCCAAATCTGTAGCTGCGGTTGGCGCGTGTGCTCTTTATTGGCGCAACTGTCGCCAAGGTACCGTTAGTTCGTAAGTACCGAATATTTTTGCAATTTCAAAATCAAATCATACGTAAGGAACATCAAACAACATCTTGTGGGCAGAAGAAATGCAACCATATACCGTGAGCTGTTGCGGGGTGTTTACAATTACATTTTTAATGCTTACTGTTGTAAATCTTTTTTCAGGGTAGTTCAATTCTTGTTATTCTTCTGTAATAAGTTAAAATAATTTTTTTTTTGTAAAAACTAACTCTACTCTTAAAGAAAAAAAATATACCATAGGTTTGCAAACATATACACTTGCAACACCAAGTCAGCTTCAAACAGTTTGAAGTGAGACACTAGTGGTAGTAATTATACAAGCAGAACACTGCTTTTCAATATGCAATTTCTCTTGGGTATTAGTATCAGATATTGGTTCTCATTACGAGATGCTGCATGGTTAGAACCTTCTTCTATTTTTTCACCAATCATTTCCAGTTCTTAAAAATTGATTTCATAGCTACATTTTGATATTATATTAGGTTTCCCCCATTTGTGAAGAATTCATAGATCCAATTATCAAATGGCTAATTTGTTTTTTATTCAGACATCGCATTCACATCTACAAAACATTCACTACATGTTCATCATTTCTTTTTACCACTTTTATTAAGTAAGTTTTAAGTCATACACCATTCATTAGTGATGGCATAGGATTTTTGATATGACAAAATATGAATTTTTCGAAGTGTACAAATGCTTTAATTTAGTATTTATAATTTTTATTGTAATATATATATATATATTGTTCACTTATATTTTTTATTGTAATACATATATATTGTTCATTCACAACAAACTGATAATATCTTCTTATTGTTTGGATCATTGTATTAATTTTAACTAAAAATAAACATTGCATTTTTCTAAATACATTAAAATAAACAATGTAATTTTATAAATTTATGAAGTTTTCACAGATGCACTATTATCTGTTACTGTTTTGATCCGTGTATAATACAAAAAATAATAATTTCAAAATAAAATTTACAGAAAAGAGATAAATATTCAGGTAGAAACCTATTTTAGTACATGATGGAATTTCCTAGTATAATTACTGTACTCTTTCATTTTTCACATATAAATATGCATACTTTAATCGGTAAACTATCCACTATCTATGAATTTTTTTTTTCCCCAAAAGTCCAAACTTAATTTCAAGGAACCACCTAAAAATAATTTTTGCCAAAAATAATATACAATTTATTCTGAGTTAGAAATAAACGATTTACAAGACCTGTTAAAAAAGAAATTGTATTTTTGCTTAAGGAAAAGATGGTTACATGGGGTGATGCATGCAAATAGATAAAAAAAAAAAAAAAAAAAAAAAAAAAAAAAGGACATGTTGAATTTGCATAGTAAAAAAAGAACTCTTTATAGAAAATTTTATCTCTGACAAAGTTAAAAATAATATATTGATGACAAATTTTTTTAATTCTTTTAATTTAGAAATTTTCAAAAATTTTGTTCAATATTTTTCATCCTTTTTATATCATTGAAATCAATTCCTGCATTCTTAGGTGGGCATACTATTAATTTAATTTACATTTAGTGGCTTTATTTGCACTAAATGCATACTGTAACTACTCGCTTTGGTTTCTTTATTTATTTATTATTATTTTTTTGACATTGTTCTTACAAGTTTATATATTCTTTCCAATTTCCACTCTCATGAATATATAATTAAAAATGTTTATAATATTTTGACATTGAAAACGCTTATAAAATTATAAATGTTATGATAAGTTTAGTCTTCAATCACAGATATGGAAATGAAACCTTATTTGCATAGTATGATATGTTAAAGAATAAAAGACAGAGGGTGTAAATTACTCACAAATTATACCCAGTTTTATATATATATTTACTGCCACTTATTTTATATATACCATATTTTTCTCCACTGTAAGAAATTATGACATTTTATATAAACATTTTACTTCAATTTATCAAAATATTCTATCAAATGAATAATCTATAGTATAAATTTATATGCAGTATTTAAGTATATAAGCGGTGTTAAATATATGGAAACTCATTATTAAATTATTATTGTTTAATTTTATTATATATTTTTTTATTGTTTTGTTCATTATAGTTTTATTTAAGAAACAAACAAACCTATGGGGCAAGTAAAGAATATTTCAAGTAACATTATAAGTAGCATTTTTTAAATTTAAATTAAAAATATTTTTAAATTTATATAATTAATTTAAGTTTAAATTTTAAAAAATTTAAAGTTGAAAATCACTAACTAAAAGTGTCAACAAGAACTTATTTTACAATAGAGTCCTGGTAATCCCAATTAATGGAAACTATCAGCAACTCAGACAAAGTGGACTTTTCCTATCACAAAATGAATAAGTTTTAAAATATGTTCATTTTCAACAAAATCAGATTTAACAAATATATTAATAAAAAGAAATATAAATAAAAATTTAGTTCAAATAACATCGCATATACATGATTTAAAAAGAAAAAAAAATGTGTTTTTGATTTTTGCATAGAAATTTTCTTTTCTGCAGTTTTTCTCAAAAGTTTTTCAAAAATAGATTGTTAGGTGGTAAAGTATCTGGCTGCTGCTGCTTCTATTAAAGAGCAATCTTAACTGTCAAACCTTCTACATATGAAATAATTTTTCCCTTTTTAATGGTTGAATCTTCACTTTCATCAGTTTCCTTTATCTTAACATTTGAGGAAACAGACATGTACTTTCTTTTTTACTTATGTTCTTATTCACAAATATATCATCTTTGAATTCTAGAAAGAAATCACAACACTCATCAGACAATATCACCTTTCTGATGCTGAGAGTGGCCATATTCCTGAGACCTAAAACTGAGAATAGCAGGCCAAGTAGAAAACAGTGCACAGCAGAGAGAAAATTTTTTAGGACATACTATATAAAAACAAAACAACATGAGAACTCTTCAGATTATGAAAAATTTTGTTTATCTATATTCTGATTTTAGGGACTGCTTTAAATTGAAGGCTAAAGAATATTTTAATCAATTTGTTATTATTTTTTTTTTTTAAATACAGCGAATGAAAAGAATGAACATCATTTCTATATTCTTTTAATCTTAATGAATTTAATTTCCTCTGAGTTTTTTTAATTTAATATTATGAAACTAAAATAAAAGTTAAATTGAAATTTATGAATCACACTGGGTATCAATACTGTATATTTAAAAAAAGTTTTCACTTGTTGTGTATCACAGAATTTTAATTTTTTTCTTTATTTTAGGTTTTGAATTTTGAGGCACTTAGACTAGCTGTAGAGATAATGTTGATTAGCTCTGATAAATATGATTCAAATATATTTTTCTTTAATGTTGTTCTAGCACTCATATTGGCTCATACAAGAATTTAATTAATTATTAAAATTTAACATGAAATGGACTAATTTCATTTTGTAAATACTTGCTATTACAATTTTAAGTATAATTTAATATCAGAAAGTAACTTGCTTCTTAAAATCATACATTTTTAGACTTAATATGAATGTTTTTTTTTTATACCTGCCTGATATTTTTATGACTTTTAGAATCTTATTTATAAATTTTAATATATTTATGTTATTGAGATTTAAAATGTTAAAAATTTTAAATTAAAATTTATGCAAAAAGCAATTGTCAATGTGTAATTTATTTATTTATTTTACTATTACAGTTTTCTTAGATTGGGATTCAACAGTTTAGGTGCATTTGCTTCAGTCAATCATCTTCATTTTCATGTTTACTATTTAAAATACAAAATGTATCTTGAATCTGCTGTAAGTATTGTAAAAAATATGTAATTTAATTAAATCATTTAGGTCAATTTTAGTGTTGGTAAATTTTGCTCTGTATACGTTTCCCCTAAAATTTACAATGATTTTTTAAAAGTAGACTTTTTTAAGTTTATCAAAAAAAAAAAGAAGTTTTATAATAAAGACAAAATTATTCAAGTGCATTTCATTAAGCTACTGAAAACTCATTTATTACATCTTAGTTTTCAGTTATGTGAGATAATATTCATGTTTATATGTATAAAATTAATTAGAAATTTAACATGATAAATTTCTTTTTTAATAAAAGGTCATTTTGCAGTATTTGAGTCTGAGATCTTAATTTTTTTTATTAAACACATAACATGCTTTATAACAATTTGAAGTTAATAGTATGTAGTTTAAAAAATTTAAAAATAATTTATTAATGTAATTTTTGAGATATAAAATTTATAAAGTACTGAAAATTTTCTGGTCTTCTTCTGATTGTAGGCATATTAAGCATTTATTTTTCTAATTTAAGCATGTAATTTATTAACAGAGACATAAAAAAATACAAAATTGTCTTACAGATTCCAATTTAGGAATTTTAAATAAGATTAAATCATGTCTAACACAAACACACTCTTTCTTTTTTTTTAGTTACAAATAACATAATTTCACTGTTTTAAAAGGTTCATTTTCTGTGCCTGTTGGTATAGCTTAATTATTTTGAAAAAAGAAAAAATGTTTTTCTATAATGATTAATACATTTAAAAACAATGTTATAAGAATTATAGAGTAATGCTGTTGTACCACTGCAATTTGAATAATTTATAATTTAAATGCCAGAAATATATATAGGGGCTCCTTAGATAGAAAGGTTTGAAAACCTCTGACATAGACAAATGTTTAATTTCTTTACATATGTCAGTATAAAATTTTCTTTGGCTTCTTATGTCTCTAGTATAAATAATTTTCATGTTAACAATGATTATGATTTACTGAAAGTAACATTTTGGTTCACTGTGAATTACCACCTAACATTATATTTTAATAAATAAATCAAAAATATTTATAACAGTATGTTCAAGGGGAATACTATGGATATACTAATGATCTTATAGAATACAAATTTTATAATATTACTGTTATTGCTAGCATAATAAAATTATGTAGATAATTATGGTGCAATGTACAATAATGTATCATACCAAAAATATTTTAAGAATGAAAAATATGTTTAAATGCTTTACATTGAAATCTCTCATAAATAGTATACTTAATTCATGTAAAATTTGTTTGTAGTTTTATCAATGTGTTTTTTTTTCAAATATATTTTCAGCCAGTAATTCATTTGAAGGGACGATGCTACTTATTAACCTCTTTCCCTTCTGAAGGCTTTGTCTTTGAATTATTGAAAAAGGAAGATATTTTGGATGTAGTAAGGTACCTTCATTCATAAATATTTCGACTTAAATATTTTAAACTCTAGTGCAACTATTATTTAATTTTATGATAAATTAATTTAGGTATATTATATATATATATATATATATATATCATGAACAATCTAAATATATAGTTCTAATTGATTTTTTGGTTGAAGAAAAAATTCCTTATAATGTCCTCCTAACCCGAGGCAAGAGATTTACTACATCAGAGGAAAACAGTGGAATATGTCCCTTAAGAGTGTATATTTGGGCTAGAGAAGTTTATTTTGGTAAGTTGAGATAACTTTACAATTAATTAATGTTTAATTAGAACACAATTGCAGTCATAATTACATTTATTTACATTTAGGACAAAGTAATATTTACAGTTATCTCAGGTAAGTTTACAAATACCAGTCGATACAGCTCCATGCTTGGATTTTGACGTCCAGTTTTTTATTGATGTTGGCTAATAGCACTGCATTGGCATTTACTTGTCCTGCAATTATTAATATTATTTAGTTTATTTGCTCTTTCTAATTTTTGTCATAATATAATGGATTAGAAAATTATAGCATTTTATTAATATTACATTAATACAACAGTTTTTGAATTACAGAAAATATTTCTTACAAATAAAAATAAAATCCAACCTTAATCGATTTAAAATCAAAAAAATAAAATTATGGACATTCAAAATTACCTATAAATATTCTCTTCACTAAAATGCTAAGTCTCTTTTGTATTGGTATGTACTTCAATAGTTAAAAGCAATCGTTAATGAGTAAGAATACTTGTGCAGCCTTTTCCTATAGTTTATTGAAATATATATATATATATATATATATATATATATATTTAATGAATTGTATGTACATCCATCATGAAATTCAAATCAATTGAAATTAAACATTGTAAATTTTATTTATGGATCTGATGGTCGAGTGACTGGCGTTCCATGGTTGTTTGTAATGATTCGGAAATCACTTTAAACCCTAGGCCCTGGTCTAACATGACTGTAGAGCATTGGCAACTGGCGTACCGATTGCGGAGTACCAACAGGGGAAATACCCATTAAACCTCCTCATCTTAATTCATAAATATGCTTTAAATTTTAATTGGCTGCTTAATTAATGTTAGTAGAAATACAAGATAAAGTTTCAAAAAATTCAAGTTAAATGGTACTAAAAAAAAAAGATAAAAATACTAATAATAATAAAAGTAAGATACAACATAAAAGAAATTAAAATTAAATTTAAATTCAGTACAATTAGGGACCAGTTGATGAATGATGAATGAAGTGGTATATGGGGATGTGAAGCAACAAGGACTATAATCCCCTAATCACTATATATATATATGAACAGTTAATTTTTTTTTAATATGTCATTCCCCACAACGCTCTACGATCGTGTTAGACCGGGACCTACAGTTTAAAGTGGATTCCGAACCACTACAAACATGCATGGCACCGCCGGGACTCGAACCCGAGACCTGTAGTATAGGGACCAGTTGTCGATGCCAAAATAATGAAAAAGTAAACAGAGTTATATGAACTCATTTGACCAAGTAAACAGGGATTATGCTGAACGGTGAGAGCAGTTGAAGATTGAGCTGTAAAGTAAATAATTAGTCCCACACAAAAAAAAAAAAAAAGGCCATAATCAGGACCGTATTTTTATAATTTTCATTTTTATTATTTTTATTTTTATTTTATTGGTTTTATTCCATCCTTTTATTTTCCTAACAAAAAAAAGGGGGGTAAAAAAGCGTACAATAAAAACCTAACTATTCACTAGCCATTAAGAAAGGATTGTGGTGCACATCGTAGCATAAATATAAAAATAGTGAATTGAGCTGAGTGCCGGATTCGAACCCTCGACCTTAAGGTCGGGAGTCCGTCACCTTACCTCTGCGCCAATTCGTTTTGTTTACTAAAAGAGCCGCGAAAACTTTTAAAGCCAAACGACTCCTCAGATACACAGTGAGCTAACTAGTCTCAGTGGACGTAAGATTACAACATTAAATCCACTCCGTTACCTGAACTCGCGATCGCTTGTTCAGAATAACAGCCATGATGTTTCTTAACTCTTGGAAAACAATCATAGGAGACATCGTAAACAGCCCTTGGGCGTTTCTGCGAACTTTTCACCCCAGGGTGATAGGTAGGCAGGCGACGGATTAACTCATTGCTAATCTGAGGACATTTTTCAAGAAAATTCTTTGAAATTTTGAGTAAATAATTTGGAATAGGTTCGACGTCTAGATCTCTATGAATGATCTTTCGACGAACGAACCATGGCACATCAGCAATCATAGCCAGGTGTTTATTCTGAAACACCTGCAGTCTCTTGATATTGATGAGGGAAGTGGAGGCATAAATCGGGCTACCATAAACCAGAATAGGTCTAATGATAGACTTATAGAGCAGAAGCTTGTGTTTGATCGCAAGCCTACTCTTTCGAGAAATTAGGCAGTTGAGTTTAATACTCGCACCAGTTGCTTTAGCAACTGTGTTCTTGATATGGGAATTAAAAGACAATTTTGCGTCTAGAAACAACCCTAGGTACCTATATTCAGTAACCCAGGTGACGGGCTGGCCAAAAAGAGTGATACTCCCTAATGGAGAAATGGAACGCTTCCGAGTAAATAGCAGGCAGGCTGATTTAGTTGCATTTACTTTGATTTTCCAGGTGGTTAGCCATTTTTCTAGTTTGTAAACATAAAATTGAAGGTCTTTAACAGCAAGCTGAGGTGCTTTGTTTTGTGTAGCAATTGCTGTGTCATCAGCATAACAAAAAAGATTCGTCTGACAATCCCTCGGGATGTCGTTGATGTAAATATTGAACAAGGCGGGCGCTAATAGCGACCCCTGTGGTACACCCCCTGCTATTGGTCTGGGTGATGAAGTAACTCCACCTACTCTGACTAAGAAATCTCGGGATTGTAGGTAAGAGCAAAGAATCTTAATGATTTGGGGAGAAAATTCAAGTCGCATGAGCTTGAATAATAAGCTATTATTCCAAATTTTGTCAAAGGCTTTGGCTACGTCCAAAAATAATATTCCCGTAGATTTGCGTTCGTTAAAGCCGTCATGAATCAGCTCTGTCAACCTAAGTAATTGGTGACAGATTCCTAATTGCCTTCTGAAACCAAATTGTTCAGGGATAATTAAGTTGTGGAGATCGCAATGCTGATTCAGGCGTTTAAGTAACGCAGATTCGAATATTTTGCTCAAGCTACTAAGTAGTGAGATAAGACGATAATTATGAGGGTAAGCCAAATTAGCATTTGGCTTAGGAATGGGGCATACTACGGCAGTCTTCCAGCAAGCTGGGAAATGACAGATGCTAAGTAGAAAGTTAAAAAGCATGGTAATATACAGAATGAATTTAATAGGAGTGGACTTTAACATGCGATTATTAATAAGATCCAGACCAGGGGTTTTGTTGTTTTTAAACCTTCTGATAATATCACAGACTTACTGTGGTGCTAATAAATTTGCTAATAGGTCCATCCAGGTCCTGTTGCACCAATGAAGAAAATTGCATTCAAATATTTTATGATGCTGAAATTTTCATAAACATGAGTATATTGAATAGACATACCTAAATTTTTAAAAAAGAATTAACATACCATTAAAATATATTGCATGCTGATTTAGTATATAAGTTTATAATCATATATTTATCTTAATGGCATGCTAATTTTTTATGTATATATTCTTTTGAAACTGTTAGCATTAACCATAAAAATTATATCCTTCCGAAGGATATTTTTCTTAAAAATAGGACAATTTTACACCCCCAAATACTATTATTTTAAAATTTATTTTCGTCTTTTTTATATAAATTTATTTCAGATGAAAACAGTTATGAATGCATTACAGAAGAAGATATATCATTGTGTTTAAAAAATGCATGCCATAATAACTTTGTTTCCATCAAAGATGATGTTAAAAAACTATATGAATAAACACAAAAGTACTATTCTGTGATTGATATTTCTATTTGATCTGTGTGATACATTTTAAAAACACCGCCATTACAAAACATTAGTTAAAAATTATGTGAAAAAAGTATTTACTTATTACCCTGTTTGATGGCAACTTAAAATAATAAACACTATCCCGATCAATTTTTCAATGTTTTTGTACATTATAGAAAGCTGTATTTTTCCAAGCTTTGTAAGATACAAAAAAGCTGTGGTTATTTGTAATTATGTAAAATTTAAAAAATGGAAAAATAACAAGGAAGCATTTAAAATATAAGGAATCTAGAAATAAAAATATTAATTTTACAACAATGAATTAATCATGACTTGCCTTCATAAATTCTTATTTTTTGATCCTGGTAGAGAAACTTTATAGATTATCATAAGATTATTTATTTTGTAAAAAACCAAACAAAAAATTACTTCTCAGAAGTAGTTTCTGTTTAGTTAGTTTGACATTCACTATTCTTATGGATTAAGGTTTTAATCTGCAAAAGGTGAAGACAAGCAATTCTTGAGTCATCTTTCTGTATTGTAAAAAAAGTATAACAGTACTGATCTAATCCCAAATAATGTAAAGATGTTTCTGTATTGTTCATTATACTTATTTTACTATGTTATTTATTGCTGCTGTCCAATTATATTTATCGTATACAAGTATCACAATAAACTGAATCAAAGGAATACATTTTTCAAAAAATTAAATTGTAATATTCAATTAAAAAAATTAAGAAGACCTTTCAAAGGAAGTGTGAAACACCTTCTCTCAATAGATGACGCTGTTTTCAACTCGATTTTAGAGGTATTTATTAATGTGTGAACCCTGTACTTCATTGTCATGGCTAACAGGAGGAACTCTTTTCTCCTCACTATAATACGAAGGCTTCAGGCTCGAATCCTGGTGGTAGCATGGATGTTTGTTGGTGGTTCGAAATCCAAGTTAAACTGTAAGCCCCTGTCTGTTTAGCCTAAAGTGTGCACAAGCTGACCGTAGAGCGACAAACCAAACCAAACCTCACTATAATGTGTCATAAATGACATTAATATATTATGGCATTTATCATGTCAAAATGATCTTAAAGAAAAAGGAATGAGAATAATCTACAGCATTCGAAGTTCCGTTTGGAAGGTTCTAGGGCTTTTTTACTTTTCAGTAACATTGGAAAAGCTGAACGAAAGAAAAACTCACACATTACTTATATTCGTTGCCTGGACCAGTCATATGTAATGTGACTGCAGATGAAACTTGGATTGATATAGTACAAAATAGATTGGGCTACAATAAATAAACATCTTAATGAAGAAAATAAAACATTTTTGTGCTAAAATACATTTAAAAGAAAATAATAGATTGCAAATAAGTAAAAAAAAAAAAAAAAAACTAGATAAGGCAGGTGGCTAAAATCAGGTAACTGTTTTTTTCATTTTTCTGGGTTTTGTATTTTTGGCTCTTAAATCAATAAGCTTTGAAAGTATACAATTAAAATAAAAATACATTAATTTAAGGAAAATCTCTTTTTTTTTCGCCATATGAGCAAATAACACCAATGCAGATTTGTATTATGAAGCTAAACTAGTACATAAAAATCAAATATAATATAAATACATTTAATTCAAAAAAAAATAATAATGAATAAAAGTACCATTAAATAAAAATAATAAAATGCTTATTATGAATATATAATGCATATAAATGTGTATGTACATGCAGATATATGTGTTTGTATGTACATGTGCATGTGGTATACATTCATATGCATGCATGTATATATTTCAAAATGTGCATGTGTATGTGAATACGTGAATGTCTGTATATATATATGAATGTGCGTGTGTATTTATGAATATGCATGCGTTTATATGTATGCACACATGAAAAAGTTTAACAAAATAATCAAGTACATGTAAAAAATTGCAATGCCAACTTCCATTTAAATGAATTTAGGCATAAGCTTAATTAATTCGAAATGATACTGTCCACTGTCTCTAGAAACGTCGATGTTGACTGTGATTCACTTTCAAGTTTTCTTAACTCGAATTCTCTCTGTTCTTTTTATTATACCTCTTGCTCCTTTCCTCAATCCGGCTGCTAATAATCATTACTAGTAGTCCTTTTACGAGTTTTCAATCTTTTTCTCATGCTTTGCTCTTGGTAATATTTTTTTAATCAACTAATTATACTTAATTATACATATCAACTAATTATACTTAAAAGCATATTCAAATCCACATCTATACAACCAAAACAACCTAGCATTAAGAAGAAGCTTCTTTATATTAATAAAGTATTTATATACATAATGTATATCAAAGTACAGAATACTGAATCTCACTTATTCTAAATTACTTAGAAATTAATAATAAATATTATCTCCATAATACCATCTTTACTTTCGATAATTTTTTGGAACTATCGCTTGGGTTATGCTTTATGCATTTTTTAATTAACTTTTGCGACACAATCCTATATGCTAATTTTTTTATAAATGTTTATAAATATGCATTTGAAAACTTTTAGTGTATTTATAAAACAGTGACCTTTTTTCTTCCATATATCTTTACGATTTCTCAGTTTCTCAATAGACAGAAGTAAAAATATTTTTAACACTTTTACTTAATTATACAAAAAAAAAAATAATAAATAAATAATAATAATAATAATAATAAATAACTGAAGACCGTCTTATCTAAGTCATTTAGCTATTTACACAAGAGTTAAGAATATATCATCAGAAAAACACTTCTGCAAATGTTCTTCAGAATTATCTACGTTTTCACTGCGTCTTCATTATTTCCATTTCACTTCTACCTCAGTCCGGCAGTCAGAACTCCACTAGAGAGATTCGCACGCCATCTATTTTACACAATGAGACCACCTACATCTGACTCCGGCCTATATATATTTACATAGAGATTGTTTTGAAGAGAAATACAAAAGTTATTTTTTAAAATTAGATATTTCATAAAGTTATTCACCTCTCAAGATTTATTTTTTCATTTCAAAATTCATTGGACCTTCTATCATCAGCATTATCTCCATGTGTGAGCGACCTCACCTATAAGTTCTACTCAACCTTATCCTTCATCTCATCTCATTATACAATGATCATCGCCATTCTTTTAATTTCCTGCCATCATGTGGAATATAAATCATATTAAACTTTTCATCTTCTCATCACATCACAATTTTTCATCAATTATCAAGAACTATCATCATTAATCATGAATCGAACTTATCAACATATAAAATATCCTTGCTATACGTAGCTTAAACGTTCTTTCATATTATATTATATTATATATTTCACCCATTTTATAAACAAGTAGGGTCTGCTGCATCCTGCGCAATGTCCCTTTTCACCTGAATGGTACTGTAATCCCTCGTATTTTTAACTTAATTTGAAACAAATGTCTGGCGACTGATAAGCTGAAATTCAAAAGTATCCTGACATCAAGTGATAACCTTGATACTGCATCAAGTATATTGTTTGAGTACTTCCACCAGAAAAGATTGAAAAGAAGGCCCTTTCACCACCCATTTTTAAGTTTGTAAATTACTTGACAAATAATAAAATACACCATTACTGTGATATATATCAAAATGTTAACTGAAATTTTTTGTGGTTGGTACTAATCTTTATAAAAAATGTGGCACGGTTAATAAATAAAAAAAAGTCGAGAACACTTATTTGGACATTTATTCTCAGCACCCTATATAGTACTTGTAACAATAACTAATCAAACATAACACACAACATTTACAAAGAAACAAAATTCAAATAATAAAAATCTTTTACTGCGAAAATAAAAAATGCAATAAAAATTAACCTATTTTCTATCAAATTAAATTAAATACATTCAATACATTGAAGATTAAGGCAAATTAAATTCAGATAAATTTATTTCATAATTTTTCGTTATTTTCGATTCAGTGTTTTAGTGTTTACTGTTTTTAGAATAGTGTAATTCTAATTTTTCTAACAATTTGAAAGTAGGCCCCTCTTGATCTTGAGGCCCTAGGCTGAAGCCTAATTAGCCTATAGGAAAATCTAGCCCTTACTTCCACTAACTTTATTTGCTCGCAAATGAATATTAAACTTTTGAGGACCAGATAGTCCACTGGATTTTACACATTCCATGATTGACTTACAGGTACTTCGAATCTTGAACAATACAAGCTTATTATTATTATTTTAGTGTATATACTAGGAGTACATATATCGAACATCAACATAAATTATTATCATATCTGCAGCATTTTGTATATCTCATCTAAAACAATAATCCTCAATATACTCATCGTAAACAAATAATAAAAATTTATGTATTCCTATTTCCCAAAACATGTAAATTCATTTCTCAGCAAATACATTTTGTTTAGCATTGAAGCTAAGATTGCTTCTAAATATTATCAAAACCGGTAGTGAGGATTGAAATATTACATAATTTTTCCTTATCATTTTAAGTTATGGGAGAGAGATTAGGCACCAATCAGATGAATTTTCTACTACGGCTAAGGAAGAATTTCTTGCAATTTCAAAATCAAATCATACGTAAGGAACATCAAATAACATCTTGTGGACAGAAGCAATGCAATTATATACCGTGAGCTGTTGGGGGTATTTGCAATTACATATTTAATGCTTACTGTTAGTCAATTTTTTCTTCTTCTCAATTCTAGTTATTCTTCTGTAATACGTTAAAATCAATGAATATTTTGTTGTAAATTTTCAGTTTCGAAGAATTTTAAACCATTTCAACATTTTTCCGATTTCCGCAAGTGCTTAGCAGTTTTATATTAATGGTCATTATATATATTATCTTTACGCCAACTAGCATATGCAAATATTAAACCGCCCAAAAGGCACACTGCTAAAATTAGTATCGAAACTAATTTTAATAATCCTGTTGAAACTAATAATAACTTTGCTCAATTAACTGCTAATGCGACCGATGCCGCAACTAATGCTGATATGACTGTCGCTACAGAACCTAAACTGCCGCCCATCATGGTGCGCTACAAGGACGAACTGAAAGAACAGATTGCTGAAATCAGCCACCAGCATAAAGATGACATCCGAATTAAGTTTGCCGGTGAGCAGCTTAAAATCTTTCCAGCTAACTCTGACGTGCATAGAGCCATCGCCAGATACCTCACGGTCCAACAGCTTGAATACTACGTAATCACGCCCAAAAACCAACGCCCGCTCAAAGCGGTGCTTAAAGGACTCCCGGCCAGTACTCTACTGAAGAATTCGCCGCCGGACTCCCTGAGCTTGGTCTCAAGTTAGACCAAGTCAGACAACTAACTAATCTCAAGACGAAGGCCCCCATCCCGATGTGCAAATTACTTACAGAAAAGCCCCAGAGAACGCTAAGATCTTTGAGGTCAATCGACTACTGCAATTTTAGGTTAAAATTGAAAAATTCAACCGAAGACCAGGAGCATCTCAATGCTTCTCATGTAATTTGTTCCACCATTCCTCAAAGAACTGTAATTACAAGAAAAGATGCATCAAATGCGGGGTGGAGCACCATCTCAAGGATTGCCACATTAAAGAGAGCCTCGAAAACCCCACCTGCATAAACTGCCACCAAATGGGGCACCTCGCCGCTTGGAGAGGCTGCCCAATGTTTCCTAAGCCACGCCTCCCGCCCAACCAGAGCCAAGCACCATCAAGACCCACCTTCAGCAGCCGGCCAGTTTCCGAGGGAGTTTCCTTTGCAAGTCTCTTTCAAGGAACCCCGAAAAACTCTAACACCATGCCATCGGTCTCAAAGCAACCCTTACAAAATATTAATGCTAACAATACTAACTCTAACCCTTCTAATCTAACTGCCGATTCAGCCACTAAAGCGCTTTATGTACTCTCAGAAATTGTAAATATCTTTAACATGCTGGGAGGTCTAGATAATTTTTACACGCAACTTAAAAATGCTAATAGTCCCATTGACAAATTACAACTTCTTTTTAAATGCCTCAATTAATTGCGCTAGTTGCTTCCTATTTAATTATTTTATAATTGCGCCATCCTTTTTAATTACTCCTTCTTGTTTTATTTTTATTTTTTGTTTTTTATCTTACTAACATGGACATAAATACGCTCACTGCCTTTTGTTATCAATGTTTTTTTCTTATCGCAATGAACCTTAGCATACTGGATTAGGAGTTTAAGGCCATAACCGGCCAATGTACTCCGTGAATGTTGAATGATGATGCAAATATTCAAGAGTCCAGTGTTTAATTGAAGTCTTATTCGTCAGAGTAAGACAGTATGCTAACGATAAGATTTTAGTTAAGTAAGATTGTCTGTACACTATTCATTATTTTCTTAGGAAAACTAACACGTGTGTGTTTCATATTCTTAAATTTTTGAGTGGGAGTTTTTTTATATTTTTTATTTATTTCCAATGGCAGATTATGAACAGTTACAGCAAAAAAAGAACAATGAAAAAAAAAACATACAACAAAACATGCTGAAACAGAGTTCCTTAATCTAACTATAATGCCGAGTTGCAGATCTTTTAGCCACTAAAAAGTATTACCAGGTGCTCCACGGGGAGGTAGATCTTCTGCGCACCCTGTGTGGGAGATATATCTTTGTTATTCGATTCTGCGATACGTGAAAATATTTATAATGAACGAGTGGGTTACGTTTATTTCAACAGAAACTCTTTTGTTAGCAAGGTAAAGACTCCTTCCCACAGACCAGTCATGAGCCTCACCGTGTTCGCCATTGAAACATTACATAATTTTTCCTTATCATTTTAAGTTATGTGAGACAGATTAGCACTGATGAATTTTCTACTACTGCTAAAGAAGTATTTTTTGCAATTTCAAAATCAAATCATACGTAAGGAACATCAAATAACATCTTGTGGGCAGAAGAAATGCAACCATATACCGTGAGCTGTTGCGGGGTGTTTACAATTACATTTTTAATGCTTACTGTTGTAAATGTTTCTTCGGGGTAGTTCAATTCTAGTTATTCTTCTGTAATAAGTTAAATTTTTTTTTTTTTTTTTTTTTTTTTTTTTTTTTTGTAAATTTTCAGCTTTGAAGAATGTTAAACCCCTTCAACTTTTTCTCGATTTCCGTACGAGTTTACCACTTTTATTTTATTAATGGTCATTATATGTATTATCTATACGTTAACTTCAGATGTAGGGAACCCGTTTGGTAATGGATACGAGCAGACGTGTTTTACCCGTCTGCGCTTTTCTTCTACTTTTTTGGAATGAGTGAAATGGAAGTTTCAGCTGAGGGGAACGGTCCTTTTGAGGGCCTTCTGGAAGTACACTCTACACCTACAGTGGCAAGCAACGCTGTGAATGACTCGGCAGAAAAAGTCTCTCCAGAGGGAATGTGCCGGCAATTGAGTACTGCATATAAGGAAATGGACGTCATCGACTCCATTGTTGAAAATTCTAAAAGATCTGATCTACAACAGGACTACGTTCAATTGACGGAGACCCTGCTGCAAAAGAAAAAGTATCTCCAGGAATGGGTAAGTCGTTTCCACTGCCCTATTGAAAGTTGCAAATTGCACAATAATGCTAAGAATGTTAATAATACTGTAAATGCTAATGTAAATAATGTTGTAAATATTAATTCTGGTAAACCTGTCAATCTAGCTAAAGCTAGTAACTCTAGCAAAGTTAATGCTAATGTTAAAACTAAGACTAAGCGCAATGCTACTGAGATAAGTAATGCTAATGATTCTAAGGAGTTTCGAACTCCAAACAAGAAGTTAATTGCCAAGGCAAATTATACGTTTAACAAGACGTAAGTAGGTGACACTCTGGTCACAAATAACCACTACCAGGCACTGAGCACCGACGTAGCTGCCGAAGAAGAGTCTGTCACTATCGTGAGAAAAATGCCGCCTATAATGGTAAAGTCGAAAGGTAATCTAAATGAAATGTTAAAAAGGATCTCTGAACAATTCAATGATGTTGTTTTTCTAAAATTAGCGGGAGAAATGTTGAAAATATTCCCCAACTCAGAGGATCAACATAGAGAAATAACAAAATTCTTAAACAAAAGTGGTATTGAATACTTTATCATTACCCCCAAATTTCTTAGGCCACTAAAAGCGGTAATCAAAGGCCTTCATATTGATACCGATCCAGAGGACATTAAAGCTGCGCTGGCAGCCAAAGATTTAATCGCGGAGAAGGTGGTTCAACTAACCAGGACCAGGGATAAACAACCTCTGCCTATTTTTCAAATAACTTTAACCCGTTCAAATAAAAATCAGGACATATTTAAATTGGATCGACTAATGTACTTAGCGGTTGCGGTGGAACGCTATAATAAAAAACCAACTACGCTACAGTGTTTCAAGTGCAACTATTTCCACCACAGTTCAAACAACTGTGGCTTTAAAGCAAGATGCTTGAAATGTGAGGAAGAACATTCCCATAAAGACTGCAAAATCTATGATAAGCTTGAAATTCCCCAGTGCATCAACTGCGGGCAATCTGGCCATACAGCTGCTTGGCGTGAATGTCAGAAATTTCCTAAGATTAGATTAACATTACAAAGTATGCAACCTTTCCGAAATTCACTCCTGCTCGACAGGTAACTCAAAATTTTTCTTATGCAGCTGCAGCTAAAAATCAATCACCACCGCAACAACCAAGTAATACAGGTAATGTTGGTAATATCAGCAATGACATAACCTCAAATCCACTGAGCCAATTACAGGGCATTGCTAGCCAAGCCCAGTTTATTCAAAAAACCCTGCTTCTCATGAAAGAATTTGTTTCTATCTTCTCTGACTTAAATAATTAGGATGGTATTCTCCACCAAGTAAGAAGCACCGACAATAAAGCCGATAAATTGCAGGTCTTTGTCAATGGCCTAGCATCTCAAACCACTCAAAATGCCCCGTAATGACTCAGTTGATTCCTGGTCTTCGCATATGCTATTGGAATGCTTGTAACATATGGTATAAAATGATTGAATTTACTAACTTTGTTGATAATTATAACCCAGATATAGTACTGCTTCAGGAAACACACCTTAGGCACTCACAAACACCTTACTTAATGGGGTACACCTTTTATAGAAATGACGGACCTCAAGATCCTCTCTCTGGGGGCACGGGTATTTTTATCAAAGACTCTCTGCCACACAGCCATATTGCTACTCCACAGTTAATCGGGATAAAAGCCACCATCATCTCTCTGAATTTTCCAAATCTCCCCTCTCTTTTTGTTAATTCTGTCTATGTTCCTAATGCAATAGCTATACCTAACCCAAAAATCATACTGGCGTTGCTTTGCAAAGATATGCGATTAACCATAACTTAGATATTATTGCTCCTAACACTCCTACTAGAGTTGGCACTCACTCTACCTCCATTATAGATTTAGTAGTCACTAACAACTTTCATTTTAACAATACGATTAATTCACTCGATGAACTCTCTTCTGATCATAACCCGGTAATTATAGATTATAAGTTGCGCGCTGTGCATAATATGACTAACCCGACTACTACTGCCTGCTGGTCTAAATTTTCTAGTATCCTCGACCATAACTTTAAGTACTCCTTTACGCCTATTAATTCTCCGGATGATATTGAAGAAGCCATTAAGGACTTAACAAATAAAATCATTTCTGCGCATCAAGCTGCCTCTAAGCCTCTTCCTACTAACAATAAAACTTTTCTTCCCCCTTCTATTAAAATTCTCATCACTAATCGGAATAACGCGCGTAAACTCTGGCAAATTTATCGTGATCCTAGAAGCAAGAATAATTATAACCACCATCAAAATTTACTGAAAAGAGCAATTGCCAAGTACAAGAACGATTGTTGGGACAGGCGACTGGAAACTGCCAACGTTGAAAATGGCTCGATCTGGAGGATTTGTAGCACGCTAAGGAAAAAAAGGACTAAGATTGTTTCACTTAGTGATAACAACGTTACTGTCACTACTGATGCCCAAAAAGCTGAAGTTTTGGTAAATACGCTGAAAGAACAGTTTCAAGAAAACCCTTTCAACAATACTACTAATATTGATAATGAAGTAGAAACTTCCATTGCTTCCTTCTTAGCTACGCATAAAGGTACCAATAGTAACTTTCCTACTACTAAGGCTTCAACTATCATCTCCATCATCTCTAACCTCAAAATTAGCAAGACTCCTGGCTTAGATTGTATTACCATTAAGATGCTAAAAAATATTCCTTTTAAATGTATTTTACAAATTTGCAATATTACGGACGCCATTTTTACTCATAATTATTTTCCTAAATCTTGGAAGACTGCCAGAATCTTACCTATTCTCAAGCCAGGCAAGGATCCAACTTCACCCAACAGTTATAGACCTATTTCACTGCTCTCTACCTTTAGCAAAATTATTGAAAGGGTACTAGCTGACTTACTTAATCAAGAGTCCAAGGACTTAAATATTTTAATTTCGCAACAATTTGGTTTCATGCAGGATCTCTCCACCACGTATCAACTATACAATTTAACTGAGACCATCTCTGAAGGGTTTTCGTGGAAACAAGATACGGCAGTGATATTCCTTGATGTGGCGAAAGCCTTTGATAGGGTTTGGATTAAAGGGTTAATTTATAAATTGATTCGGTATAATTATTCTCCGTATATTATCAAAGTCATTCTAAATTATCTTTCTGAGCGGAGTTTTATTGTTTCGGTTAATAACATTGACTCAACTAGTTGCAAGATTCTCGCGGGTGTTCCTCAGGGATCGATCTTGGGACCCTTCCTGTATAACTTATACACTAATGACATTCCACAAGACCACAGAATTAAATTGACACTTTACGCTGATGATACAGCAATTATTACACAGGGGAGGTACTTACACATTATCCAGAAAAACCTACAAAATTACATAAACACACTTGAATTCTGGCTAGAAAAATGGAAAATTAAACTTAATGTCGCGAAAACTGAAGCAGTGCTATTCACCAGGAAAACTGTTTATAATCCACCTAACATAACTCTTTTTAATACTAACCTTTCCTGGTCTAAAGAAGCTAAGTATTTAGGTGTAATTTTTGATAGACGACTAACATTTAAAGCTCATATTGACTACCTACGCGATAAATTTAATACTCAATTACGCAAATTCTATTCTGTTTTAGGCAGACATTCAATACTAACAACTGAACTAAAAAAACTAATCTATTTAGCTTATCTTCGTCCGATAATAGCATATGCGAGTCCAGTTTGGGGCTCTACCGCAAAAAGCAATTTTCTAATTTTGGAAAGATTGGAGAACAAAGTTGTCCGCATGATTGTTGACGCACCGTGGTTTTTTAGGAATAGGGAAATTAAATATGCTCTTTCTATGCCCAGTTTTCGGGACTATGTAGCTAAAATTGTAACTAACTTTTACGCTTCTCTCAATAGCTCTAACAACTCTGTTATTAATGATCTTACTAAAATAGATTATGATATTTCACTTTACACCTTCCGTAAAAGACCCCGTCATGTCTTACACATTAATAAGTAGATTGTTTTTCTTTTTTAACATCTATCTCTGGTCCTGGTTACTTTTGGCTAGGTTGGCGTTCCGCGTTTGTTTTGTTTTCTGATACTGCTACTGCGTGGGTGCTCTGCTGTGCATTAGCCTTTTGTTTATTTAGGGTTTTTTCTTTTTTGTATTGTTTGTAAATATCTTGCTTGTATTTTTTGTAACTGTTTTCTTTTTTATAATTTTTTCGATTATTGTGCAATTTGTTTTAATTATCAATGGGCAGTGACCGACTGCCACTGTTTAATTATTTTATGCTATTTGGAGGTCTGGTCGCTTCGCGACCAAGGAACTCCGACGAATCGCACCGATTCTCTTCAGATGTAGATCAAGTTGATTCAAAAAATTGTAATATCCTTGCAGGTGTTCCTCAGGGCTCGATCTTGGGACCTTTCTTGTAAAATATTTACACAAATGATATACCACAAGATCACAAGATTAAATTGACGCTTTATGCTGACGACACAGCTATTATTACACAGGGGAGGAAAATACACATTTTTCAGAAAAATTTACAAAATTACATAAATAAACTTGAAATTTGGTTGGACACATGGAAAATAAAACTTAATGTCGCGAAGACTGAAGCCGTACTATTTACCAGGAAAAATAACCGTAATCCTCCTAATGTAACTCTTTATAACACTAACATTTCCTGGTCTAAAGCTGCTAAATACTTAGGTGTAATTCTTGACCGCCAACTAACATTTAAAGCTCACATTGATTACTTAAGAACTAAATTCAATAATCAATTAAGAAAATTTTATTCTGTTTTAGGGAGACATTCTATACTAACCATTGAAATTAAAAAACTAATATATCTTGCTTATTTACGTCCAATAATAGCATATGCGAGTCCAGTCTGGGGCTCCACTGCACCAAGTAACTTTCTACTTCTTGAAAGACAGGAAAACAAGGTAATTAGAATGATTGTTGATGCACCATGGTACATTAGAAACAAAGACATAAAACACTCCTTAGACATGCCTAGCTTTCGGGAATTTGTTGCCAAAATTGCTAAAAATTTTTATGATTCTATCCATAGTTCCAACAATTCTGTTATCCAAGACTTAAACACTTTTCATTATGACATTTCCACTCCATGTACACGTAAAAGACCGAAGCATGTATTGAAGATTAATAAGTAGATGGGTTTTTTCCTATTTCTCACTTTTTTGACACTTTTTGACATTTTTTGACACTTTTGACTCTTTTTGACACTTTTTCCATGGTCCTGGTTTTATTTGCCTAAGGTTCACGTTCGCGAGAATTTGTTTGTTAGAACTGCTACTGCGTGGGTGCTCACTGGTGATATGGCTTTTCTTCTTTTGTCATTTTTTGTTTGTATTTTGCTTAAATTTTTTGTAATATTTTTCTCTTTTCTCTTTTTAATTATTTATTATTTAAATGTAATTATGCAATGATTTTACAATTTACTCTGGGCCTTGAGCCGACTGATAATATTTTTATGCTGTAATTAGGAGGTTTGGTCGCTTCGCGACCAAGGTACTCCGTCAACGTGCACTGATTCCCCCTTCAGATGTAGTTATATGATATGATTTGCACTTATTTTGGAGTCTTATTCGTCAGAGTAAGACAGTATGCTAGCAATAAGATTTTAGTTGTGATAGTTTGTATACTATTCAGGTATTCCTTAGGAACACGAGCTTCTGCGCGTTTCATATTCTTACATTTTTTTGTGGAAATATTCGGTTCTGCTATATGTGAAAATATTTACGTTTATTTTAACAGAAACTCTTTTGTTAGCAAGGTGAGAATAAGAAGTATTAATTGTTTGTCGTCATAGGCAATGATTTCTAGATTTTAGGGTAATTCCTTTATAAATGTCTCTTTTTCACTTCTGTCAAAGTGTTTTGTCTGTTGTACTTCAAAAAATCATTTGGATAAATTAATTTAAAGCAGCGTCCGCGAACATACATCTCAAAGCATCCAGTTAAGTCAAGTCTGAAGTTTTTTGGTCTTATTCGTCAGAGTATGACAGCTTGCTATCCAAAAGAGTTTAGTTATGATTGCTGTACACTATTCATGATTTCCTTAGGAACACGAGCTATTAAGTATAATTTAATATATGAAGTAGAAAGTTTGTCTGAATAGAAGTAATTGTTTAGCACAAATTTATGTTTTATGTAGATTAAAAATTGAGGCTAATTTTTTTTCATTCTTAATTTCAAAAAAGGAAAAAAAAAAAAAAAAAATAATAATAATAATAATAATAGTTAAATTTGTGACAAAGAGTTTATTCTATTAAACAAACTATATTGTTTTATCTATATTTTTAATTAGGGGGTATTGCTCTTTTTTAATAAAATAAATACGAATTATAATTTGATGCTTTTTATCTGATTTTATTAGGTTTTTATTTTGTTGGTAAAATTGAATTTGTTTATATAATTTGCGTTTCAAAGTGTAAAAAAATAAACATTCTGAAGAAATCTCTCAATTCTTTATTAATGAAGTTTATCTCATTAACAAAGAATTGGGAAACCAAAATTTACATTTAAGCAGATTGTAAGCAGATAATTAAATGTTCTTGCAGCTTTGAATTTTTTTTTAAAATTCTTAGCAATGAATATTGTAAATTTAAATATTGTACCAATTTTTCCTGGATTTCTTATAAGAATATGATTATTAAATTACATAATAGAAAAGTATAGCAAATTGTTCTCTGAATTATGTTTTAGCATGCTATTTTTACAATAAATATATTATTTAATTGAAATACGAATTAATTTAAATGTATTGAAGCAAAAAAATGAAAGAGTCATTTAAAATTTAAAAGTATCCAATGATAGTTTCAATTGAATAAGAAAAAAAAAAAAAAAATTAATTAACAATTACTTATAAATAATTGATAAATGCAATAAATATGTTTTTAAATAAATATTATTTAACAAATTTTATTTTCGATAACTTTATTATTTTCAGATATAACTTAATAGTAGATTTTCTGTGGAAAAAAATGCGCTTACGAAATTCAGTTCAAATAATAAATGAAACAAAAAAGAATTGTTTCAATTCTTCAAATCACAGACTGCAGCTAATTTGTAAATTTTTATTGAGAATAAAATTATTTTAAAATTTGGGTAGTTAATATAATATTTGTTTTGTTTATCTGGAAATTTTGTTCCAAAACCCGTATCTCAAAACTCTTGTAATGTACTACGTAATACAGTAATTAATTTTATTCCACAATGTATTGCTAAAACTTTCTGTTGCAATACTTTATTTGTTCGATCGATGCATTGTCGAATGTTATTATTCATAGACAGAGTATAAATAATTCTATAATTAATTTTCGAAAACAAACTTTTTGCATTCAATATAGTTTCCAGATTTGAAAAATTGTTTGGAATCGTTTGCACTGATTTCGTTATTTCAGGTAATTGTAAATGCAGCACATTTATTTCACTGGCCTTTGATGCCACTTCATATCAGAAACTACGGTTTGATTTGGTTTGTCGCTCTATGATCATCTTGTGCACACGAGGGCTAAACAGACCGGGACCTACAATTTAAAGTAGATTCCGAACTACTACAAACATCCATGGCACCGCCGGGACTCGAACCCGAACCTGTAGTACCGAGTGCCAGAGCGCTAGCCACTCGGCCCTCAGAAACCACAGTGCCGGCTATCCATTATATTATACTGAGTAAAACACCTGTAAAAGTTCTGCTTTCGAAAGCAATATTGTTCTCCATTTTTGATAGCTGTCGCACTAGTGGTGAACACCAATCTTGTATATTACGGATAATTCAGTTCATTTTCATCAAAAGAACTTGAAATGTTTGTATAAAATATTTAATTACATACAAATTATTTTTATTCATATCCATAGGTTTGGTAGCTTCTAACACTTAGACGCCTTTTTGAACTTTTAAGCCCAAATCTAACAGGTAATTAAAAGGAATGATTTTATGGAATTTCACCTTATGCCGGAACTAAACAATGACAACAAAGAGAAAAGTTTATATGTCATATCATTACATCATTTCCGGTTGAACGAGCAATTTGAAAAGTGTGTTGATTTTCTTAATAAATATTTACATCCGCAAACTTTTTGTTAGACCAAAATCAGAAATGTTTATTTTTCAGACAATATAATTTTGAATCTTCTTGATAATTCTGAATTGGTAAATCTTTCACATATTTGTTTAGCGATTTATTTATACAAAGAAATATTAATTTTTCGTCTCATTTTCAAAATATTTATTTCGAGCATAAATTATTATTTTGCGGTAGTCAATAGGAATGTTTTACTTATTTAAAAAAAAAAAATCTGTTATTATTTTATTTATAGTTAGAATGCTTTAGATGCGTTCAAAATTTTAAACATGTCTTAATAATTTAATTAAAGAATTGCAAAAGAATCATTTAAAAGAGATACATTTCGAAGAATGCCATAAAAAATTCTTCACATTATATAATATTCAATTCTTTATATTCAAATAGTTTACAAATGTAAATCTATAAATGGTCTTAGATGTTAGCATTTTAAATGTGTAGGAAAAAAATTTAGTGTACTACATTTGAAGTTAGCACAGCTTGAAATGTACTTCTTTACTAAGAAATTATTTTGTAATTGTTATGCATTTAAGTGACATACAAAAATGCAATTGTTGACAGTATTGTAATACAAGATACAGTATCATTCAATTCTATTTGCATTTTAACTATTTGCTTACATGCTTTATTAAATTTGTAAATTTGGTACTGTAGATTTGTTTCATGCATTGTAGATTCAGATGTAGCAAATATAATTTAAAAAAATTTTATCTTTTTTTTAAGATTTGTTTTATATTTAACATATAAACAAAATTACCAGGTAAATATAAATTTTTCAGAAATATTCTTAAATATGTAAAATAACATATGTTTAAATTAATTTTATTTTATTAATTTAAAATTATTCAATATATAGTGATTCAAAATGAAGATAATATAAAGTTTGCAATATAAAACCAGGATATTTATGATATATTTTAAGAATTGTATTTTGGTATTTTATATCTAGTGTCATAAAATATCAGATGTTGAAATTAAGTTCAGATAGAAAATATTTTGATAAAACATTAAAATGTTTTTTTTCCCTCTGTCCTTCAGATGTTTCTTTTAATTAAATAATTTTTATTGCTTTGCTTTTGTAAATGTCTTTATTTAAAATAAATACATTATTATTATACTGAACCATTTTTCTTATATTTTTTAATATGCACTGTGTTCCTCCTATAATTTAAAAAAAAATAAAAAATTGTTTCATTTGTTTGAGTTGATTTCATATCAGAGAGCTTTACTTCCAGTTATGTGTTCAATGTTTCTCTATTAGTATTTTCTTCTCAATATTTAGAAGTGCCATTAGCTTAACATTTCATATACCTTGTTATAACTTCCACAACTCTTACACTACAATTTCCTTTACAACTCTTTAAGGCTGTGGTAAGACATCTGGTCTCTGCTTTTAAGGAATCATAAAAATTGCATTTTTCAATTTTATTTCTGAAAAAGGAAAAAATTTCTTCATACAAATTTTTAAAGTATTTTTGTCAGGGATTTAACAGACTGCTTTAGCAAAATCGTAAAAATTTACTATTGTGGGTCATTTTGTTTTTAAAATTTATTTATAGCCATGAATCGTTATTTGCTTATTTTTACAATTTTTATTTTTACATCACTGTTATTCACCAACTTTTTGTAGTTTAAATAATGGTAGACAAAATTTTAAATTTTTAGAATTTCTGTTATTAAAATATATTTAAAAATTTATTTTAGTATGAAAAAATGAAATATGTATTATTCCAGTTAGTTCACACTAAGCAATTGTAAAAAAAGGTTTAAATAAATTTCATTACTAATTTAAGTAATTGAATTTTTTTCCTTTCTCATTATATAGCATCATTGTTTCTGAAGATACTGTTCACTTTAGTTATTGTTGTTTTAGAATGCTGGGCACTTAGACCTAACTTATTTGCCATTAGAATGGCAAAGATGTAGCAGATTTGTTATTATTGTTGTTTATAATAAACATTTTTAATTTAAATATGTTAGATGTCCTATATACATATTTTCTTTTTCGGTAACTAGATTTTGAGTATTTTTATAATTCACACCTCATTATAACTGATTTAAAATAATTCCTATTAATCTTCCTTATGTTATGAAACTCTTCTTGCCTTCTCTTTATTTATTATTTTCTTAACCAAGTCAGGTGCATCAATTTTATAGAAATAAAAAGCCTAGTAGTTAATGTTTATCATCTAAGAAAGCTAACAATTTATAACAGTTGACTTATTTCTAACATAAGAATTGCTAATTGATTTAAAATTAAATGAAATTTATTGATTTAAGTTTAATGAATTTAAATTTAGTTGCTTTAAAATTTAATTGTTTTGAATTAAATAAGTTTGAAAAAAATTGCTGTATGAAAATCTAAATATAAGATATTTTCATATATATGTTTTTTAATTTATATATACCTTTTTATTATCTGGATTTCTTCCTTTCTAATTCTGAAACACTTTAAAGAATATTTTCCATTTCTGCATTCATTTGTATTAGTCAGAATATTTCTTTTCGTTATATTCTCAATCAAAAGTAATTTTTGATAATTTCTTTTTTATTTTAATAGCAGTAACATGCATGATTTTATATATTTAGGGAATGTTTCTTTTTTAAATAATGCTATTTTTTTACAGATTTATTTGGATTAAGAATAATTTAAGAATGTATAAAGAACAAATTAAATATAGACTGATGTGCAGGTAAATATTTGGACATTTTATGTATTTAAACTGTTAATTGAGAAAACCATCTGATAAGAACAAACTGCATAGTTTTAAAAGATTTTATCCTATTCTTACACATACATATATTAAATTTAAATAAATTGCATACATTTCAGTAGATATAAAATATTGAATATTGTAAATAAGACAATTTATTGTCTACAGAAAAAAAAAAAAAAAATGTTTTAATATTCGAGTGATAAATTTTACAAATTCCAATGTGTAAAGTAGCTTATGCTGGTATTTTAAATAATGCATAGGTAGTATTGTTTTATTGCGTAATGTGCTGAATCCCATAGGTAAATCAACGGTTTAATTGTTGATTGAATATTATAAGAAAATAAATAAAAGCACAGAAAAGTATGAGATATCATCTTTGTTCCAAATAATTTTTACAAGTAATTTTAGAAAGTGGTAGTTATTGGAGAGAAAATTATCATTGATCAAACCATTCAGTTAATTAAAAAATGAACTCCTTATTTTAAGTTATTTTTAATGTTTATGTATAACCAGATATGTAAAAAATCCTCCAGAATATCTTTGAAAAGCAAAAAAAAAATTTTATTCCATCAAACCATTGTATAGCCCCAGAAAAAAAAATATATAATTTTATTTTTGTCAAAATGTTTGTTTGGTGGGAGGAAAAAGAAATACTAGCTTTATATTCCAACATAGAAACATTGGTGCCATGTACTTCAGTTATAGTTTTAGTTTTGTTAGTCACTGTACAGTCATTTTGTGCACACTTTAGGCTAATTAGACCATGACCTACAGTTTAAACTTTGAACCATTCACAAAGATCCATGCCACTGCCAGGATTCGAACCTGAAGCCTGTGGTATCAAAGGCCAGAGCACTAGCTAATTGGCCATCAGGCCGCATGTATTTAAGAATCACTTTCTTACAAACTACCTTCTATATAGACTAGACCATTTGCATTTTCTCTTTAATGGTGTGTCCAACACATAACTCATAAATGAAATGTAGCTATTGGTTTGGTGCTTGCTAACAACAGCATTTACTCCATGAACTACAGAGCATACATAAACAATCAACTTCCCCTTTTACTGCTACATAATTAATTTCCTTTCATAACATTGCTTTCTGGAATGTGATTTTAAAGTGGATAGTGTGCCCATACATTACCAAATTAGTTGCAATCAAGTTCTTACCAGCCGTTATGCCTAAACAAAAGCTTCAACAACAGTATAAAGAAGAATACATCATAGTCAGTTCATAAAAAATCCAAAGTTTCAAATAATTATGTTTATTGCTTTGTTTATGATATCAACATTAACTTTGCACACTGTGGAAAAGACGATTGCCAGAGGCACATGAAAGGATTTTATGAAACTCATCATCATAATTGATTCTGTTTGAGAGCTGTTTAGACAATGGCTCTCCTTCAACTTGAAGGATTAACTAATCACCTGAAAACTGGTGTATGGATTTAACTACTCAAGCGTCACCGCCTAAACCTGAAGGATTTCACATGTTTGATTAAATACAGCAGTATTTCTTCCTAAAGCATCCTAAACATGCTCAATTGGGCTCAAGTCTGTTGAATATATTGACCAACCCATAAGCATAATTCTCTCCTCATTAAAGTAATTCTTCACCAATTGAGCATAACGTAGTCTTTTAGGATGAAGAAATCACTAAGTGCATCTGTATAATTATGAAAAATTGGATCACTTATGTTGTCCCTGAATAACTGAGCAGTAATTGTGTCTTTTAAGATCATATACAGTTCAATGTGGCCATTTAAATAAATACCTCCACACACACACATACACTGGATCCACCAAATCTGTCTGTTTTAGTCAGTTCTAGGTCTGTTTTATGGATATAATTAAGATAACGGGTTTCTGACAACTGGCAGATCAATCTTATTGAGTCACTTTGCAAACAAAAACTGGACACATCAGTAAAGAGTACAGCCTTCCAATAACTTGCACTTTAATTATCATGTGTGCATGCCCAATTAAACATTTCATTTTGGGGGTATGTAGGATACACACAATGGTAGGTATTTTACATACGAGTCTGTTTTATGAAGCCTTCTGCACATAATTGATTTGAACACCAGCCTTCCAATAGCTGCTATGAGACAAGACATGGGTGGGTGGCGGAGGTATAGTGATTCTGTACCAACTTTCAATTATTTACAAAAATAATAATAATAATAATAATCTGCTACACTTGTTGCTCTTGATTTTCCTTGGTTGTAACTTGTAAAAACTGGTTTTGTTCTCAGAAATGCATTTCACAATCTATGAATCACAGAAGGGTTCACATTCAACCATCATGATGTATTGGATCGATTCTGACAACTGTATTAGCCAAATGGCTCGTCATCATAATTCTTCAAATAATGATGTAAAGTACTCATATCGAAAAGGTGGCTATCTCATAATTGATTTCACTATGCCATTTCTACTTGCAGGAAATGCATAAGCTTTTTAAGCCTTTTTTTATCATATGTCGAAAGATGTAAAATGCAGTATTGCAGCTTCCTTAATTTCCATATCATATTCTGATACAGTATTACTTTTCATGTGTACTACATAGTTTTGACTGTGTAATTTCAATTTTTACGATTTTCCCTTAATTTCTGTATACCAGTGTAGTTTAATTTCTTGTTTTAATTAAAATTTATATTTGAATATAATAGTGTTAATCCAATTTATGTGAATGCATATTTTTACAAAATTATGTTTGACAGTTTTGTATTTTAATGATATTATGTTATATTTTCAAAATACTGATGACTATATGACTGACAACCTTGAGATAGTCATTTCATATAAAATAAATGAGATTTTTCTAGTTCTGGTTTAGGAAAATAACATTAAATTTTAAAATTGTGCTACTGCTCCTGAATTTCACCTATATGTTGAGTTTAACTTAAAGATTATTTTTAATATAACTTTTCAAAATCTTCAAGGAAATTACTCCATGATTTAGGGGTAGGTTATAAATTTCTCCAAAGTACTTGACATTTTAACGATTTAATCCTTGCATTCATGAAATAAATTTGGTTTTACTTGCAATTTTGTTCATGACATTGCAATTTTAATGATTGGCTATGCATATTTAAATGATTTAAGTAATTTTGTAGCTTTTTAAGCCTTCTTTTAACCTTTTATAACCTTCTAACTTGTCCAAGACCTTCTTCTGAACTGATGATATATTTGCACTTTTATCCCAAAAAGAAAAAACAACAGTTACTTCTCCATCGATTTTTAATTTTTAGTTATTATGGCTATATGAAACAGCTGCTATTATGAAATTGACAGAAGAATCGAAATATTTTAATATTTGAATTCTTCATGTAAAGAATAGAAAATTTTAATGCACAGTTTAAAGAAATATAAACCATTAAGTCTGAAATAAAAGCATTGAAGTAATAATTTCTAAATTTTCTAAAAATTCTTATTGTTAATTCAAATAAGAATTTGTTTCATAAAAGTTGAAAGTGAAAAAAAAAAAAAAAAAAAAAATTCTTTGTTTAAAAAAAAAAAAATCATCTAAGCTATTGAACATTAAAGATATTTGAAGCTGCAGTTTTAATGTATGAATAAAATAAGTTTAAAATTTAAGAAAAAATTTCTATTTTATCCCAGACTATTTTTTAACTATTATAATTTTAAAATTATATAATTAGGTTTATTTCGTTATGAAGATAAAATAAATATATAAAATTATATTATCTTCCAATTAAAATTTTATGATATAAATATTGGCATATATGTGGAGCTAAAATAATCATAAATAAAAACAGATTACTCAACTGATGGTTCTTTAAAAGCATCAATTGTCAAATCTACCATTCATTTTGTCATTATTTCTAATTCAAATATTGCAAAATACATTTAAATAAAAATAATAAAGATTTTCATGGGCATTCTAGTTTTTAAACAATAAAACTAAGTAAAGTCCATAAATAAATTAGAAATTTACAAGCAAATAAATTTCTCATTGATGTAATTTTTAAGTTATAAGTATAAACATAAATAAATATTTAATTTCATCTGAATAGATTCTATGTGTATCAAATTATAACATCTTTGTATTCAAAATTTAAGGGAAATATTAAAACTTATTTCTAATGATTTTCATTTTTTAGATTTATTAATTCATTTTTAATATCTGTAATAATTCATAATTTCATTAAGTTTTTAATTAAATGCATTATATTTTTTGCAACCAATGTGAAAGTATTTTAGTTATCTCTAAAATTCAATTAAAGATATTTAGTACACTGAAGTATTAAAAAGGTTTTTCTTTTGATGTAATAATTTTTTTAAATTCTCTTTACAGGGTAAAGTCTGGAAATGTTTTATAACATGCTAAAAGGGAGAATCACTTAAATTACCAATTGATTTCAGTATAATGTAATGAATTATTAACTAAAAATGACATCATTTTTAACATCACTGTATTTACTAAGTTTCAGACAAGCTGAAGAAATTCATGGCAATGATTTGGATTGTATAAAAATTACTAGTAAAAATTTATGTACCCAAGGTCTTTATTCTGATGCTAAAACTGAATTTTTTCGTAGTAGATGTAGTGGTACTAAACAGCATTGGGGATGGAAAAAAAATCTAAAATCTGTTGATAAACTATTTAAATCCTATAAATGTGTATTTTTATCTTGGGAGTTGAATCAACCATTGCTGATGCTTTTCAGCAATGGATCAATTGTTTGCATTGAATTCAATGGTGAAGGTAATACATTAAAGAATATTGAAATCGACAACCATTTGTGTGGAAAATTTATCCCTAGTCGAATAATTGATGCTATTATCTGCCAAAATTTCATATTTGTCACATATTCTGAACCTAAGTTGTCAATAATTCATATAAATAAAGAAAATGCATCATTTTCTTCAAAAATTTTAGGTAAAAAGAAAGGAAAATTAATTGGCTCTGAGCCAAAAATTACTCATATTGATCTTATTGGATCTTCCAGCAAAAATTTAGAAAGGAAGCTTTCTCTCAACTCATATAAAGATCATCTACTCATTTGGTGGAAATTTACTGGGACTGATGTATGGCCTTGGACTCCTGTCTCATATGCTGTTGATCGTATAAACATGTTAGTATATACATTGAATGATTGTGTTGAAATATTGTGTACAATCAAAGTTCATGGTGAGCTTATTAATGCAAAATACAGTTCATGTCATTCTAATCAAATTCTTGCATTAGTAGAAGTAAAGCGTGATAATAGTGTAAGTATTAATGTATCTGTTTATGAAATTATCCAAGAACAATGTCATCATGCATTTGTAATGCAATTACCTTTGCAAGGAAAGGTAATCTCCTTTGATTGGAGTTCTACTGACAAATTACTTATTTCAGACTCAAACAATTTACTTCTGATTTATGATTTGAAAAAGAAGACATCCATTGTCACTAATCTTCTATTTATTCCAAAGTTTATAATTTGGCATCCTCAAGACTGCATTGCATTGGTAACTAGCTCAACAGGTCAGGTCCAGTGTTTCGATGCTGCACTAACATGTGCAAAGTTTAAATTATTGTATAAATCTTTTACTGATTGTGATATGTTAGAATTAAACTCACAATTTGCTCAAAGTTGTTCAGTTCAAAATGTACTATGGCAGAAATCAATTTTTAATGACAAATGTCTGATTTTGCTTGATTCTGATATGTCTTCATTTATACTTCTTAAGTTCACTTTAGGGAGTATTACTAAAAATAATTTTTCTGCTTCTGAGATCATTAGTCAATATTTAAAATCTAATTTAATTGATGAAGCAATTTTGTTACTAAAAAGTTTGAATTGGTGTCAGGATAGTGAACTTTATTTTCAATGCTTATCAAAAATTGCAAATTTTTTACTTCGAAAACCACTCAACCTAAAATGTCAAGCAGGTTTAGAATTAGTTTTAGGAACATTTTATACTTCTGTTGATGATTTACCTAAGCGAATTCTTAAACTCTACCAGCATAAAATTAATCATATTGCTAGACGATTCTTTCATCATCTCTTACGTTATCATCAATTCAGAAAAGCCTTTCTGTTAGCTGTAGACTTAGAATCTCAAGACTTATTTTTAGACTTGTTCCATGTAGCTCAGCAAAAGGGTGAAAATGCTTTAGCATGTGTTGCACTTCACAAAGCAAATAAATTTTATAGTCTGCAAAATAGTGCTTCCAATTCATCAGCTGTTTCTGGTAGCTCTATAGATGATACAGCTTCAGAAGATGGTGATTGGGAAGATCCAGTCATCCAACATTATGGAAATACTGGGTTTGAAACTGGATCTGATACCCGATACTGGTTGCCGGAGTCCGATAAGTCAAATGTAAATGTCAGTTGGCTTAATTCCTCAGAAACAGAAATGCATATTCAGCAACCTTTTGAAAAACAATACTTACATAATGGTCAATTTTTGAAATCTAATATTTATGAGCAAATGTCTTCTTATAATCGTTTATCTGTTGATGCTGAAAAATCTAATTGTGATAAATTACATTTTGTACCTACTTTAAATCATAGACCTCTACCTTCCGTTCCCTCTTCTTATTGTCCCAAATCTTCTGAACCATATGTAAGTAATAATAATTCTACTACATCTTTGTCTACCTCAATAAGATCTAAAGATATTTCTTTGCATAATAGCAAGCATTTATTGGGAAATAAACTTAATGAAAGCACTTTGCAAATGGCAGCTTCATCTTCTCTGCATAACTTATCTTATAATGCAGAAAGCTCTTATTCAAACTTGTCTCATCGTGACAAAGCATGCTTTATGTCTAATCCAAATCCCAGACCATTGCCAACTCTACCTCCTCACTATTCTATGGCCTCACAGCCTTATGTATCAGCTAAAAATTCTATAAAAAGTGAATACAAAGATTTTATGCCAAGTAATAATGAGGAATTATTATTTGCTCAATCTGCTCAGTTAACAGTTGTTAATAAAACTGAAGAAGAGAATGAAGAGATTGAAGATTCACGAATAAAATTGAAGCATTTTGGTATAATATAACGTTTTTTAATCATAATAAGCTCATTTAATTAACTCATTTTATAAGTATTTCATGTAAATATATGAGAAAAAATTTAATTGTTTATTTTATTATACAAGTTTGTTTTATCTGTGTTGTTAATTTGTATTTAAATATGCATATAAGGCCTTTTATAGTAAATCTTTTGGTTTGACCTGTTACATAGTAATTTTTATATCATTATTAAATTGGACAAAGTAAATGTACTCTCACCCCTAATTTAATATTATTTTCCTCTTATGTGATAGATTTGTAACAGATTCAGTAGAGTGCACTTTATGTATTGTATACAGGATTTATAATACTGCTTTATACAGGAAATACAATTCAACATGCTCTGATGATGTTAACACCACCATATCATCTTGGGTTAAAAGAAAAGCAACTAATTATATTTTTAAATATGTAATTTTTAACCTCTTAGCATATTTACTGCTTTATTATAAATCAAACTACCATTCAAAGCCACATTCTTAATTTAGGAGAGAAGAAGTCAAAATGGAATTTTGATTTCAGTATATCTTGCCTAAATTAAAGGTTTTGCAGTGATAAATTTAATAAGCAATGTGTGGGTTCTGAATTTTTTTTAAATAACTTAATTCCTTAATTGCATTTCAGACATTGATTTTTAAGATATTATATATACAAAAATTGGATTAGTTTAGCAATTTTCCAATCATAGATGTTTAATTTGGACATTCTATTTATTGACACTGTAACATATGCAACTCTTTATATTTGTTACATGGTATTAATATTCACTTGAATAGCTTTAAAGGGAAATTTATAATTTACATTAATATGTTAGACTTAGTAAATTGTTGAATTTGTGGAGCAAGAAAACTGTTATGTGTATATCTATTGATGATTATTTAAATTGTTTTATGCTTTTGCAATTTTTTATAGTATTTAAATTTTTAAAATCTTTTACCTTTAATTTAATTTTTTTTTACTTTTTAACAAAAATACTTTTAATGTTAGAAGAATTAAGTCAGGCCATTTATGTGTAGTTGATTTTTGATGATAATTTACATACCCCTGATATTTCCATGTAAATTAACACTATTTCAAAACATGATTTTTGTATAAAAAAGCATATAATTTTTATAATCAGCATTTACCCTGTGATTTCCTTATTCTCTCTTCCCAATACTATGTTATTAAATAAATTATTAATTTAGTTTGATTTCTTGCAGTAGAATGTAAAATTTTTTTTTAGTATAATTGTGATTTTAATCTGAATGAGAGTGTGATACTCTCAAAAAAAAAAAAAAAATTTTTTTTTGTGAATTAGAAGTACAAAATATTTCATTGTCTCTTAAGAAAATATTGCAAATTTTTTAATATCAGTTAATATCGTAATTAATAATATATGACATCAGTAAAGATTCTATCAAAAGTATTGGTAAGCAGATTTCTTGTAAGTCGATGTAAAAAAAAAATCTGCTTTTTTTATGTCTAAGAATTTGATGAGCTTATCTCCATCTGCTGCTTCAAAACATTATATATGAAAGTTCTTTTAGCAGAGTTCAAATATTATTCTACTTATCTCTATCTGTGATATTTTTTAACAAATAAATAAAATTAATCAATTGCTGTTAAAAATAAATTATAAATGTAGAATAATGGATTGTTTTGTGCATATGTAAATAAATTACTTATTCTATCATGTTTTTTTAAAAATATTTTCTTTCTGAAGAAATATACCTCCTTAAGTATTATGCTATTTTTTTCATCTGTCTTTATATATTCATAAATTAAGATATAATATTCATCCAAGGTGAAGACTGTTCTTAAATTTAAGAAAATGTACTTATTTTCATTCACAATTTCATACTTGATTAAGTTTTATGTTATAATGTTAACAGTGAATCATATGTTTATCAAGATTTAAAAAATGTTAATGACTTGCTGTGCTTTAATATTTAATTTCAAACAATCATAATTTATCATATTGTATGATCACTTTTTCTAATATAACTTCAAAATCTATTTTATTTTAAATGCATAAATTAGTACAAATAAATTTCAACTACTTTAAATTATATAATTTGGGATATGTTGTTATAGTTGTATACTTTAACTTTTGTATGTATGTTTTTGTATCTAAGATTGAATTCAAGAGGAACATGATTATAAAACTGAAGTATCGCTAAATACATTTTGCATTGTCCTTGTTTTCCATTTCTCCTTTCTTAACTAAGTAATTCCAAAAAAATATTTATATTGCTAGCATCTTTGTTTGAAACATATGAATGTGTGTTGAAAAAAAGGATGGGCAGTGGAAAATGTTAAAATTAATAATCTTCTTGAGCTTTTAAATCACATATATGTATTATAGTCAAAATGGCCAAAGATTATCTGTCTTAAAGCACTTTTTTTTCATGATTATTTTTAAGCATTGGGTAAATATTTATCTTTTTATTATTTTTCCTTTCATAATTGTTCCAAATATTATTTACATTTTCTATATATGTTGCTTTAGTAGCAAGACTTGTATATTTTATTGTGCATAATATTTATAATGTGTATTGCAATCTATTTTCATACTTGTGAGTATTGTTTTTATAATTTAAAATAATAAATAAAATATTTCTTATGCAACTTTTGGTGTCATGTGCTAATGTGTGATTATTCATTTATGTGTTCAACCAAGTAATGGGAGATTGCTTGCAAGAGGTGATCGAAATTCCCTTCGTAGCAATGAGTAAATGCTATAAACCGAAATTTCATGTCAAAAGAATTAGACTTACAAATAATGTCAAAGAGATCACGATAAAGAGAAACAAAGTTAGAAAAACTTGGCAACAATCTAGGGACCCTCAAGATCTTTTATTAACTCAAGCACAATGACAAATTTTAATTAGGTGATATGTGCAACAACAATGGAAACATGATATCGAGGCACTTTTGCCTAAGACAAGCACTCCATGGGGGGACCTCTGCTCTCGGAAAACCATATATCATTCCGCCTCTAACAGGTGCAAAAGGTGTTTTAGCTCTAACTTCTAAAAAGCCAAAGTTATTGGCGACAGTCTTAGAAATCAATTTGAGCCTTATCATTGTTGTGACAAGAGTTTTTTCAAAAACCACATGTAATGACTTGCAACTCATTGATATCTTTGAAATTCATCAAAACCGAATATGTCATCTGGTCTAGACTTAGTTTCTAATCGTATGATTAAAAGTTTCGCCTTTAAATTCGTTCTTACATTTATTCTGATTCTGATTTGACTCTTCCAATTTCGCTACTAAGTAAAATATACGAATCTTGTGTTTTTTAAACACTTGAATCGATTCTCCAAAGCAAATAATTTAACCACACCTGAACAATTTGGATTCAGGAAAAATTTAAGTATCACTCACCAGCTATTACTGAACTTATTCACGGAGCCTTTAAAAATCGGTAATCCACGGATGTATTATTTTTAGATATAGTCAAGGCCTTTCATAAGATCTGGTACAATGGCTTAATATCCACATTCATGAGTCTTTGATTTTTGCACTTAATCAGAATTACTAACTCGTATCTTTCATAGAATACATGTTGAGAATTCAATTTCCTGTCCCAGACCAATTAATGGTGTTTCTTAGGGCTCCCTTCTCGGCCGAGTTATTTTTCATCCACTATTTTAATAGCATCCCTAAGGATTCTTATTGTCAAGCTGATGAGACTGAGATTGCAACTTCACATATGTCAACTCTAGCAACCATTGAAGCACTTCAAAACGGGTTACCAACTGGAAAATAAAAATGAATCCATTTAAGTGCGCGTGTCTCATGTCAAGCCAACCTAGACATTTGAATCCTCCAATATCCACATTTTTAGCCAGCCTGTTCACATTTTAAATTTTGTATTTACTAACCTTTTTACTCCTGTAAATTCTCTCCGAGCATGGGCTCGTTTAATATTCTTTCTTTTGCTCATCTTTTGGATTTTAAAATTATGTTTTTAATAATAATTATTGATATGGAGGTACGGGAAATTCCCTGGTACCCCAACTAAACACCTACCGTTACGTTACAGAGTACAAACAAGCAGGAGTGGAAAATCTGCAACAAATGGCACCAAAATTCATCCCTTGCTACAAAAACGGGAAATTTCGCATTTCTGCTCCAAAAATATATTTCCTTTTTGGTTAATAATCCTGGAATAATAGCCAAGTTTCGATAAGTCAATCCTTAACCTTTTCTTAAGTTCGGCACTAGAGGAGATAATAATGAATGGGGTAAGAGTTCTGCTTTTATGACGATTTTGCTGCGGATAGGATTTATTGATTACATCAATAACACCCTTCGTCATGTTTTTCTTGCCATTTTCATATTAATGATGGGTGATTCGAATCATTTTAATAATTCGAACTGTTCAAATTATTGCGTATTGGTGGTCTTTGAACTCTGAGCTGCCGTCCCAGGACATACCAAATGTGTTCTATCGGATTGAAATCCGGTACGTTAGGTGGCCAGGACATTAACTGGAATTCAGCATCATGTTCCTGGAACCACTCCAACACAATTTTAGCCTTGTGACAAGGGGCGTTGTCCTGTTGGAACATTCCATTTCCAGCTGGAAAAACAGAGGCCATGTAAGGGGGCAACTGGTCCGCAATGATGTTCAGATATCCTGTAGCATTCATGGACTGCTCTACCACAACCACGGGTCCCAGAGACGCCCAAGAGAACGTCTCCCAAAGCATAATACCGGCACCACCGGCCTGTGTATGACCTACCGTACATTGAGGGAGCAACTGTTCGCCTAGAAAACGGCGTATCCTGACACGGCCATCGGCGTGATGAATGACAAACCGTGATTCATCTGACCAGGCAACTCTCTCCCACTGATCCATGGACCAGTCACGATGTTCCCGGGCCCAGCTCAGGTGCAGTTGGCGATGAGGCGTGGTCAGCAAAGGCACACGAGTGGGACATTTGCTGCGTAGCCCTATATCCAACAGTGTCCGCTGAACAGTGTGCTCCGATACTATTCGACTTGGCCCTGAATTGTATTGGGCTGTCAGCTGAGCCACTGTCTGGCTTCGGTTTTGCATCACCATGAAAGACAGTCTCCGACGACCTTTTTCTTTGATAGCGTGTGGACGTCCAACACCATGTCGTCTACTGCTGGTATCACCGTCATTCATCCACTTTGCATAAGTACTAACAACTGTAGATCGCGAACAACCCACGAGTCATGCAGTTTCAGAAATACTTGTTTCGAGCCTTCACAATCTGCCCTCTATCAAAGTCGCTTAGATCCGCAGCCTCTCCCATCACACACAGAAGTAAGTGAAAGAATGATTCTTCAGACTCTCCAGCAGCAGTTAAATGCCACTTCCAACTGATCACGTGCCTTCCACGTCATCCAGGCGAGTTCATTGCAAAATGTAGGGGTGGTCATAATGTTTTGGTTCTTGAGTGTATAATGCTAATTGTTTCTACAATAACAACTGTGTCCAAAAAGTAAGACCGGTTTTTTAATTTAAAATTCCCGGGGCATATGGAATCTCAATTTTTTTTTCTTCCTTCGGTTGCTGGCATTGTTCTCGACAGCTGTGTAAAATTTAACGTCAAAATATTCATTAGTGTTTGAGTTACGCTTGGCTTTGTTAGATGCTAAAACTGATTCCGGTGATTTTTGAAATGTCTGAATTAATTGAGCAAAGAATTTGCATGAAATTTTCTTTGCGGAAACGTATAGAATGTTTTAGAAGGCATTCCTATATCGGAAAGAAATATTTAGGAGTGGTAATCCCCGTCGGTCTCATTCACTGAGCTTCTCTTTTCGTCCACTCTTTTGGTTTGCCTAGCCCGTCTTGCCACGCTGTGTGTATGCTGTCATAACTTTAGACACCGTACCTCTAGAAACGCCTAAAAGTTGGGATGTTTCGGTTACACTTGCTCCAGCTAGACGGGCTCCTACAATTTGGCCTCTTTGAAAATCTGAAAGGTCCGACATTTAATGCGTTTGAAATAAATCCAAGATTTACAGAACTTCAATAAAGTACCACATACTACCAGAATATATACATTTCTATTTCTAAAAACAACTGGTAGCTATTATTACATTTTAATGCTTACGAAGCATATTTAAAAATATCACTTTTATTCACAGGTGTTTCTATTATTTTGATAATCCCCTGTATATCATATCACTCAAATAAATTAATTTTCATACAAAATCTACTGCTTTTATATACTCTTCCGCACCTCAGCAAGTTAAATCCGTACCAAACACAAGAATTTTTTCAAATACATTTGTACACAAGGGGTTAATTATCGTGGTCGGTTAGGATTCATTATTTTTATAGAGCATTGTCACCAGATTTGAGACTTGGTATCTCGAGACAAACAAGTTGATGAGTGGAGTTGAGTCCGAAAAGGATTCAGCCGATGAAAGTTCGCTCTTCGAAATCAAAAACGAAAACGATGCTGATCACCAGTCGAGGAAACATTCATCGTGAATTTCATCATCAGGTTCTACTGTGAAGGGGCATTCCAAAAAGATGTTTTGGATTGGTCTTTGAAACAAATGAGACTTATTTGTTGGACAATGAAAATTGGTGCCTTTTGCAGCGTCTCAGAAATCAACCATGTGCAGCAATTTTCAGCAAGAAGGCAAGTCGCATGCATTAATCACCCCCTAATCTGACTCCACCAGACTATTTTTTATTTCCCAAGTTTAAATTGAACATGAAGGGGCAGCTGTACGAATTCATAGGAAATTTAAGCGGTGTGACATAGTAACTCAATAATGTTGGAGTGGGGGTGTTACATACGCCCACGGAACTGTACACTCGTTTCAAGAAATGAATTGAATTTGCAAGTGATAAGGTATAATCTTAATATCAAATGTAAGTACATCTTCTATGTTATATGGTCCGTGTGTGATCAGTCCTGGAACGTTTTGAACGAACATACATACATATATATATATATATATATATATACTGTAACATAGTTGTATTCGTCGAGGCTAACGCATTTACAACTACAGCTTCTGTTTTTGTATGAACTCATATACATTTTTGCTGAAAATATGTTTGATTTAACTTAGAAGTAGAATCATTTGGGCGAAAATTGTGGTTGCATAAGCCCATACACTTTCCGTTGAATTAACTTCCATACCTTTCGAAGTTGGTGAAACTATTTCGGGGAAAAAAAACAAAACAAATTAAGCATCGAAGCAGTAGCAAAATCGAAAATTTTGTTTTTCTGATTTTAATTGTTGCTCAATGTCGTTGGCACCTTCATGAGCTACGTTAAATTGTGTATAACACTTTTCACATCTGAAGTCCGATGAGTTACTTTTTTGTTTTATAAAAGAGTACTAGTTTGTAAGTTAACATTAAAATGCACTTGCGTTTAGGCATTGTTAAAATAAAGGTTTCACGTACTAGAAATTTCAAATGACTATAACATATGTCGATAAAAAAATAGCCACCATCAAGAAATATGCAACATATCTAAATTATTATAAATCTGCCTAAGCATATTAGAAACAGAGAAGAAAGCGGGCTTTTTGCATCTTCTGATCAACTAACATATAGCGCATGCTTCATGCTGAACTACCTTCGGATTATTTAATTTTTCGCGCATTTTTTAAAAAAATTTGTTACCGTAGATGGCTCTATTCTGAAAACGGGATATTTTGGCGTCTCAAAAATGCGCTTGAGGACAAAGGAATAGGCTCTTAAAAGCGGGATACCCCGTTCAAAATGGAACATGGTCACATACCCATACCTCGCCTGACCTTAATGTCAACGAAAAACATTTGGGTCACTTTGAACTTAGCCGTCTAGAGGAGCTGCATATCCACAGTCACTGGCAGAACTGACGGCAAGTTAGATGGAAGAAAAGGCGAAAACCATTACAAATGTTATCCGGCTCCATGTTAATATCATATCCGCAAAATACAAACTCTGATCATGCGGACATGGTGTTGCAACAAAACATTAAGTTCCGTAAAATCTGATTTCGTAATATTTTGTACGAAGTGTTTATTCAATTGGATACTTTGATATATTCCAGTATTACATAAAGATTAAGTTACCATATGCGATGAAATTGATTTGCAATTTTAACAGCAGTAAAGAAACAAACAGTTTACTTAAACTGGGAGTATTAATTTTAAGAAAAGAATACGAACAAACAGTTAAAATGCATGCATTTTATTACAAAAACTAAATAATTGCTTTATTAACAAGTATCCAATTGTATCCTTTTTTGCATTTTTGAACATTTTACATTCGATAGATGTCTGAATAGAATGGCAATTCACAGCATTTAATACAGATTTATATCTCAAAAACTTTTTTTATCAAAAAATTACATGCAGTAGATTTACTCCGTTGTAGATACAAAATGAAGCATTCAGAATGACTAATATTTATATCTATTATATTAGGTCACAACCAGATTTCTAGCAAATTGCATATACACATGGTGTAAAAATTGCCTGGTTTCCTTTTGAATTTAATGACATTAAAAATCTTATATTACTTATTTGTTTATTCATTATTATTATTATTTTTCCTTTTGCCGTTAGGCTATGGCACTTAGTGTAGCAAAATATCTAAAATTGGACTTGTACAGATCATTAGCCAAATACTTAATTTACATAGATGTCAATCAAAATACACAAGATAAGAAAAGCTACAAAGAAAGTTAGTATTCTGCATTTCAAGTATACACATTGACTAAAGGCTATTTTCAAGCGAACAATGAATGAAATTTTTACATAACATGAAATATGCAATGACATGAAATTGAGCAAAGCTAACACACCCTAGCCCATAAATTTATGCGACGACTATACAATACAGCCAGAACTAAGCATGACTAGACCTAACATCACTATTCCTGAGGCCTTAAATACTGTAAAAGAATTAGCAAAAATACAATTCTTTGAAAATTATGCAAACATAAGAAAACCGAAGATGGTCATTTGAAATATGCAGAACAAGAATTTTTACGATAAAAATTAATCAGTCAAAGCAAAATAATAAATAAAAAAGTTTCAAACAATTACTTATAGCAATTAATTTACTAATTAAATGCATCTATAGAGACAAATATTTAAACACTAAGAGATTTGAAAACCGAAAATGAATATCATATTATTATTATGGTAAGAATTATGCTATAACAGTTGCCAAATTATATGAAATCACTACTTATATTAAATTCAATTTCTTAAGATACATATCATTTGGTTGCTTACAGCTTAAAAAAACCCCCGTTGAATGCACTTTTTAAATAGTTAATTATGTGGAAGATGTTTACATTTAATGAAAATGTAACATTTATATTTATCATCATCCATATTTATATAGATAAAAAATTGGATTTTGAAAAGCAAAAGATGGTTCAATTAGGATGCCATATTAAAATCAGTTTTTCATACACTACTCAAATTTTTAAGAGCCTCCTGCTATAACAGAGCATACAAGATGAAATAATATTTATGTGTGTGTGTGTGTATGCATATGCATTTTAATTTTTACAAAATATTAGAGGAAACTCATATTGACAGCATCATTAGTTTTAAACTATAAGTAAGAATGGATGCATTATTTTCTCAATTATTTATAATTAAGGGGGAAAAACCATTTCCCACACTAATCTGCTAACTTAAAAAAAAAAAAAAAAAAATTCTGCAAAATGTAAAGATTTGAAAAACTTCTGTGAGGTATGAAAAAAAAAAATAAAGTAGCACATGAAAAATATTTGCAGAACACTGGGCATGCATTTATTAAAAATGCAGATAAATTGGACCTGTAATTTTCATATAAAACAATTTATTCCTAACAGACAAGTCATCATTTCTGTAAAAATAAAAGCTAAGAAAAATACACACTGAAATATTTCTGAATTTCAATAGTTCTAATCTGTTGATGCCTAAACTTTTCATCTGCACTGAGGAAGCAATATTACATGTTTTAAATTGGTTAATTGTAAGCAAACGCTGAAACAATTAGGATGCAAACACACCATATGAAAAAAAATAATGGATATATAAAGCAAAAAAAGTAAGACCTAGTTATTTTTTAAAGTAGAATGACAAGTAACACATGACAAGTAAGCTCTGTTACCTGCAAAACAGTACTAATATTAAGAAATTTAATTTCAAACTTTGAAAATCCCCCCACTTTTTTAAAAAGAATTTCAATTTTAAAAAGATTACTGAACTTTTCACAATAGATTTTGTCATTATTTGCAAAAATGGAAATGTTTTATTATTATTTTAATTAATAAAGCAATCTTAGCTATCCTTCAGAAGCAACAAGTTCTTAATAAAATAAAAAGTCGTGTAGAAGGATTAAAAATTTGACACTCGTGATCAAGATATATTTCTCATACAAATCTATACTATGTAGCATAGAAATAATTTAATAAAAAGATATCCAGTGAAAGTTTATCAAGAGTATAAAAATACTCAGCTATATATTTCTAGAAGTTTTCCTGGTCTAATAATCTAATTAATAATTGTGGAAATTATAATCAAATGGGAGGGCTATTTATTCATATGGTTTCAGATATGATTTAATTGCTAATGATATAAAATGCTTTTAGAAAAATCTCATTTCTCAAACAAATTCTTTTCATAGAAACAGTAAAATTCATTCTTTTATGAATGCAAATAAATTAGAGAAGGATACTAGAAAATATATATAATAAAATATTTTGAAAGGTTTTACAGATACTACAAATGATCGTGATCAAGAACTCAACTTGCCAAATATATGAAACAGTAAAGTAAGACAAGAATCTGAATACAAAATTTAAAAAACAATTGAATCCTTTCTTAATCTGTTATTTATAGTAAACATCTAGTCTTATTTTTAAATCATGTAAAATATTTCTATATATAAAAGGATATGGTGTTCTTTTTAGATGGAAACCAGGCAATCAAAATATTTATCTTCATAATTGATACAATTCTTTAACTTAATAAGCATAAAAAACAATTAACATTACTTTTTAATATCTGAAATGTTTAAAGAATCAGCAAAAATGAAGTCATGGGATGGTTTAATAAAGAGAATATCACTATTCTCAGGCATGGAATTCATACAAAGTTTCTGAGTCATAATGTATAAACAATCCAAAAACATATGGAGTTAATTTAAAGGATGGAAAAAAAATTAAAAATGGGAAAAAGGGCTTTCAATGTGCGTGTTTTGATAATATTTAAATATATTTTTTACTAAAATGAAAAATGAACATTAGTTTGAATAATAACAAAAATACAAATTCAACAAAATACTTTCAAAATACAAATTATTGTTTTTACTAAATGAACACATGAACCTACATTAATTTACTAAAAATTAGAACAAAAATATTTATTAGTACTATGTAATAATATTATAAATTTCATTTATCTAATCTAGATGATAAATCAATGTTCAATAATTTAAGAAGTAAAACATAATACATAGAATATATGAGTTATCAAAAATTGAGAATTAAATACTATATATCATATAAGAAATCTTTTTTTTTTTTCCTTCAGGAAATAAAATTACCATTGTTTTCCATTAAAATATCTTTTTTTTAAATCCTGCAAAATATTCAGGATTATTGTAAGCTGAAAGACTCAATACTAACAAATTTATGAAGCAATAAAAAGTTATTGTACAGTAGACTCCGCTTAACGCTGTTTCAATATTATGCAATAATATTGGGATTCGCCGAAATCGCAACTTTTAAAGCTTATTACAAGAGAATCCATTATTGATATCAATAAAATTGTCAAGCTAACCAATGAAACAAGTTGAATAATATAAATGAGTAGAATATTGTGAAATTATTACCAGTTACAACTGGTGACATTCTTTCCAACCATGATCGTAAAGAATTAATAGAGCAACAAGTGTGTGAAGATGACAAAACTAGCATTTCTGAAGATGCTCAAAAAGAACTTTCAACGGAGTTTATATAAAAAGATTTCACTTCTATAACGGAAATTATGGATCAGTTTACAAAATGATTTAAGTTTTTATAGATGAGCAAAGGCAAAATGAAGCGTCATATTGATGCAATATTTTGTAATCGACAACTAACAACTTAACAAACAACTAGCTTGCTGAAAGAAATAGGAAAAGCAAACAACATTAGATGATATCATCACAAAAATGTCAAATGAAGAATTTTCCTCATCACAAGCATAACTTCTTTAAATGAAATTGTTTTTGGTCTTCATGAATGTTTTATGAATAAAAATCGAAATTAGCAATAAATAAGTCTATAACTAATGTAATAAAAAAGTAAATAATACATGTTACAAAATAAAACAAAAAAAAACCCTAATAAATTTCCTTATTTTCTGTTTTGTTTCACTTAACACTTATTATTTAAGTTTTAAGATAACCTCGTTTAACGATGTTTCGTTTAGAGCGGGAACTTATTGGAATGTATCCCCTGTGTTAAGCGGGGTCTTACTGTACATAAATTTTTCCCAGTGTAGACTAAAAATAACAACACTAATAGGAAAAAATTTAAAATGGTTTTTAACCTAATTTCAATTAAAAATAATCATGTAAAATTAATAATTCTAACACAATAATTTCCATAAGTTACTAAATTGAATGATAAGCAATAGAAAGTCATGATAACTTTTCACACACACAAAAAAATTATAATCAAAAACAAATTAAAAGAAAATTCTTGATAAGATAATGAATATATGAAATCTAAGGCCTGTAACTGTACTTAAAATGAAAATAATTTTTATAAAATTCTATGACTAGCAAATTATTTAAAATAATATATAAGGCCCCTCACTAATAATTTTTTGAAGGTTTTGAAGTTCATCCCATGAAAATGATACTTTCAGCTGAGCTCAGCATTTTACATTGATATAAGAATATATAATGTGGCAGCACTGTATTCTTTAAAGCGACTAGTTTTATAAATAATTTTTTGAAAGATATATTTATGCAGCAATATATTCTACTTATAAACCCTTTAAAAAGCATTTTGTTTCAGTGCTCCCTATGCATATTATAGAATATTTTTCTATAAAGTCAGATAAACCAAGAAATATGATATAGGATTGTCGAATATTGCATTTGAAATGTTTAGTAATTTAATTTAAAAAAAAAACAAAACAGATATAAGCTCTCTGATAGTATGGAATTTATTTAAAATTGAAAGGTATATTTTTTGTTAGAAATAATTTTATCTTACAGTCTTGCTTTATATAAATGTATAAAAAAATCTGAAGGAATATAGTGGAAATATATAGCCTCCCTTGTGAATGGGATAGTTCTATTTAACATTTGCATTTCAAAATAAGTTAAGGAGGATATACATACATATATATATTTATTTATATCTATTTAAAGAATAATTCTTACAACTGAGACTTCATATTAAATTTAAAATTAAATTTTTCTGTTAAAGTCAAGCCACTTTTTTACAATTCTGCCATAAAATATAGAGAACATATTTTTTGGTTTCTCTAGCTTTATATCATATTTTTTATTGCAATATGAAGCAATGTATAAGACACATAACAAGTTGAGCTGTTTCTGGAAAGCAGCTTTGAAAATTGTGTATTTTTCTACTTTATTAGATATTCCTGTTATAAATGAGTTTCTTTTTTAAAAGGTAATACATTTGGCTTCACAGAATCATCATATTGTGAACCATGCTTGCTTAACAGCTGTCCAGAATGATTATTCATGGCAATATTTGCAACCTGCTTAACAGAATTACTTTTAACTGGAACAGCAGAGTGTACATTATTGCCTTTATAATTAGGATTGGTAACTATTCCATTTCGCCGTATGCGTGGTTCGGTGGGTCTTGGAATTGGATGAATGGAATCTATAGGACCACTACTTCCAGATATACGTCGAGGTAAATGGGACTGTTTACTATTATTGGCAATCTCCTGAGCAACAGACGATATAACAACGGGTACATGAGTAGAATGAGGGGCACCTGAACCTCCTTGTGGACTGGTCACTTGAACAGGAGAAAGCCTTTGACCTTGCACATCACTTAATGGGCTTTGGGGTGGACTAAGTACAGGACTATGTGGTTCACTAAGAGGAGAAAGCAGTCGACTAATACGATTTCTATTTCTAGTGCATTGTTGAAGTTGTTGTGTAAAAGTCATTGGAGAGACTCTCTTTCCATTATGGATACTTGTGGTGGCTGTCAAATTTAAACTTTCCTCTTGATTAATATTAAGTGCTGGTTGTTGTGGTTGAGAATGGTTTTTAGAAGTTGACTTGTTAGTAGAATTTGTTAAATTACTGGAAGATTTTGATGATGACTGATTTGAGATGAAGGAACGTCTTTTATCCACAGTTGATTCCGGAGATTCAACTGGAGATGAAGCTGCTACACCTGGTTGGCATAAGATGGCGCTGCTTGGTTTAGTTTCAGCAGTTGAAGCTGATGTTAGAGATGTAGTACTAATGCTACCAGAAAATTATTTACCTTACCACTTTCTCGAAGATTTGCCATAGATTCTTCAAGAAGGGAAATGACACTATCATGGCCCCCTTTAGTAGCAACCCGAATTGGATTTCTACCAAACTGATCAGCATGGTTTGGATCAGCACCATATTCCAGTAAAACTTTAACAACTTCTAAGTGGCCTTCTTGAGCAGCAATGCAAAGAGCAGTGGCACCTTGATTACAAACATGATCAACAATTGCATTTCTTTCAAGCAGTAGTCTAACTACAGAAACATGACCTTGCCAAGCAGCAGACTGCAGAGCAGTACGATAATCATTATCAATAGCATTAACATCAGCACCATGATTAAGAAGTAGTTCAACCATATCAGTATGACCTTGCCAAGCTGATACATGAAGAGCTGTGCGTCCTTCTAAATCACGAGCTTCTACATCTGCACCCTGAGCAAGTAAAAATTCTGACATTTCTGTACGATTTTCGAGTGCCAAAAGATAGAGAGTTGAGCGACCATCGGCATCCTTGTAGTTTAAATCAGCTCCATGGTATATCAATAACTGAACCTAATTTAACAAAATAAAGAAAAGTTATTTTGGTTCTAGACAATAAAAAATATTATTTGATCAGATAGTGTTTATAGTTCGGATACAACGAATGTTAACTTTACAAATATTTGTTTGATATTACAAGATCTCATTTGCACTTGCTACATACAATCTTGAAATATTTACATTTATATACCTTTTACAACTTGATCAAATGATTTAATAAACACCATAAAATTATATATCAATAATATTACAGAAGGACTATCCTGTCAATTGATTTCCAAGATTTCTGTAATGCATAACTAGAGCATTTCTGAACAATAGTACTTTAAAAATATTTAGACTTTGGCACTTATGATAAAACTAAATTATTATTTCTTGATACAAAACAGAAGATAAAATATTGCACTTTTTGGCAATTTTTAAAAGCTATCTCTATCTTTAAAAAACCCCAGGAATATTTTATATTTGTTTAAGAACTAAAATCATATTTTTTTTTAGATAGCATTTTTAAAGAGTCCGAATTTCTTCAATGTAATAAAATCAAATTTCAATGAATATACAAAAGATTAAATTTCAAATGGATATGTGTGATGAGCAAAAACCATGAATATAATTTAAAAAAAATTTAAAATTTTTTTACTAAAAACTTGGTTTTGCAAGAAATAAATATTAAAAAAATACCAAAAATATACATAACTGTTTCTTTGTGCCCTTCTAATGTTGCAATTCTTAATGCTGTCTTTCCATCATGTGCTCTACAATCGACCATTGATGGGGCCTGCTCTAAAAGCTTTCTTACTAAGTGGCTGTGTCCTTCTTGGGCAGCCAGTATAAGAGGAACTCTTCCATCATTATCAATTTCAGTTATTTTAGCTCCAGCTTCTAATAACAATTCACAAGCTTCAACATGTCCCTCAAAAGCTGCATAATGAAGAGGAGTCCAACCACCATTGTCTCGATGCATTTCATCCAATCCCCGATCCAAGAGCTGTCTAACAGTATCTGGGTCACCTTGGGCAGCTGCAATGGACAAAACAGTACGTCCTTCAGCATCAATAGTGTCAACAGCAGCCCCCCAAAATAGCAAAAGTCGGACTACTGAGGAATAACCCATAGAAGCAGCAGCAACAAGGGGGGTGCGTCCACTATTATCTGCATGGTCAACATCAGCTTCATTCTCCAGAAGTAGTTCACAGACCTGTAGATCAGAAGAAAAAATACCATTATTTCTAATAAATTGAATTCATTTTATAAACTAATTAACTTTAAGAAGGGCTCAGATATGAAAAATTAAAGAAAAGTTTAGTAATTAAAAGACTATTAGCTGTTTTAATAGTAATTATGAATGGATCATATATTTTCCTTGAAAAGTTTTTTGATTGAATCGCAAAACATTAACTTTGAAAGTCTTTTTTGAAGGTGAAAAATGGTATAATTCAAATCTACAAATAATTAAAATATATTTTGGTTCTAAAATAAAAATTTCTTCTGATTTACAATAAATAAGACATGTTAATGTTGAAATGAACAGCAAATTTTTCTCACAGAAAAGGCCCACTGATTTTGTTACTAGTCTAGTTTAAAGTAGCAAGGCTATTATAATCATCCATAATTTAAAACAGTTAATAATTATTTAAAGGTACAATTAAAGTAATAAAAATATTTCACTGTAATATTTCCTAAATCAAGCAGCCTCTGATTAAGTAAGCTGAAGTATTAAAATTATTAATAAATATAAAATTTTAAATTCTATTACAATATTAGCATTGGTGATTATTCATTAGCTAATTCCGAAGAATTTCAGATTATCTGTAATCAAAATTCATAGGTAAAATTTAAAACAGACTTTTTGTCTTGGCATTTAAAAAAAAGTTGTTCATTTATTGCAAGGATTCTTTATGATATTGTAATAGCTTGATTACTTTGTTAGTTATCTAATAATTGTTAGAACCAATATATCAATTGATTTACTTATGTCTTTTAACTTGTATAAGCACTGGGAATAGATGAAATGTTTCCACATCAATAGAAAAATAGTAATTCATAGTGGGGAATGAAACAGTTTTGCTTTGGTAATTTTACTACATATTTTTTTTATATATAAATTTTATGCAATTACTTTAATAGCAGTTTTGATCCCACTACAATAAGAACTGTTTCATAAAGGAGATTATTTGTGTGTGTGTTGTGTTTAAATACATATAAGGTAACTTTTAAAAAAACTTTAAATGAGATATTTTTACTATGTTGTTTAACATACTAAAATAAACTAGTATCCAATAAACACCCTTTTATTTTTTCAATATTAATCAAGATTTTAAAAATACTTTACAAATTCTTTAAAAGTATAATAGACAAATTTTTAATTAAATCACTATTAAATTGTTCTTAATAGGTAAATATTTTTATTTACATTCAAATAAATGAATAATATATAATAGATTCTTATTATAACAACATATTTTGTCATTTTTATTTTGAAATATATTGATTAATAATAAACAATAGATTATGTTGTTAAAAACTTTGCATCATAATGTTTAAATATAAAGCATAAAATATTAATTTTTCAAACAATATTCTACCAATACAAATAAAATTAATCATATAACTTATTACTTCACTATGTCCCTCAAAGGCAGCCACTAAAAGTGGAGTCATTCCATCTTTATCACGATGGTCTACTTCAGCACCTCTTTCTAACAGCAAACTAACCACGCGTGCATGTCCTTCAGAAGCAGGAACACAAAGTGAAGCTACAGACAAAGCAGTCCTGCCATCATTATCCTCATGATTGATCTCAGCTCCATGATCAAGGAGTTGCTGAACAATCTCAGTGTGTCCCATATATGCTGCTGCAATAAGAGCTGTGCGTCCTTCATTGTCTACTTTGTTCACACAAGCTCCATGTAATAAAAGGCGAGAAACTATTTCTTCATGGCCACCCCAAGCAGCAGCCCGAAGAGCTGTTCTATGATCAGCATCTGCCAAGTCTACTTGAGCTCCATTTTCTAATAGCACATTCACAACCTGAATTTAAAAAAAATGACACATGAATGAATTAGTTAATTAAGAATTTGTTAATAATTAAGTGGCAATTTGATAAAATTTTAAATGAATGAAAAATGAAACTATTTAAATAAAATACAGTCAGTGTACATAAAAGAAAAAAAAAAAATTGCATCTACACTTTCCACATTTGAGTTTCAACAAGTAGTAATAAAACTACTTGCATTTTAAGAGGCCCAAAATATAAGACATTGAATTTCTAAAATTTGAAATTTCATTGATTCAGCCTTTTACAAACTGTTCACCAACTAAATCAAAATGTGCCTCCTATGAATCTGAACATAGAATTTAGTTTTGGTGATAAAGTAAGAAAACTATTTGTTATTTAAAAATGATATTAAGCTGTAAAGTAAAAATTTTAATAACAAAAATATTAAATTAAAAATTTACGATTTTTGTCTTACTTTACTTTGAGAAAATGTTTAATAAATTTAAAAAAAAAGAATGATTATATTTAAATCACAATCCTAACTGATTTGATAGTTATCATATTTACTAATTTTTTTTTTTAATATCAATATTCGTGGAATCAAAAAGTTGATAATTCAAATAATTGATTTGCAATATTAAAATAATTATTTTGAAATAATTAATACACAATTCTAGTTCTAAAGTTGATTTTAGAAAAAGCTTGTGATTAAATATTTCATAAAAAAAAGATTACCGTAATATATCAGTTTCAGTTGTAAAAAACCCAGTTTCCAATTGTAAAAAAATATCAGTTTCCAATTGTAAAAAAATATAATTAAAAGCAGTTATTTTAAAATAATTGAATAAAACAATTTAATTTGAAAGAGATTTTAATTTTAAAACTGTTTTATCTATATTATAACTATAAACATATGCATGTAATGCTTTTAGTTAAGTTGAAAAGTCTAAGTAAAAAAGTTTGAAAAAGCCTAAGTAATTTGCATATGTGGTTATTTGTAAAAGTTTATGTCCAAATTACACCAATACCGCAGTACAGTTTAAATTGCCTAACCAGTATATAATTAAGAGAATTTATTTTTTTTATATTCATAACTAAATCTAGAACTGTAACAGAGGGTAGATGAAAAAAAAAATATATACTTCTGTATGTCCAGCCCAAGCAGATGACCGTAAAGGTGTCCAACCATCACTGTCAGCATGATCAGGATCTGCTCCAGCTTTTAATAACATCTCAACAATTCGACCATGCCCTTGACGAGCCGCTTGAGGGAAAATTTTTTTTTTAGTTAGAGACAGGCCATGATACTTAAATATTAAAAAAAAAAAAAAAAAATTAATTAAAAAGACATTTAGGTAAAAAACAAATTCTATTTTTTGTAATTTGTAGAAGCAAAACTAGACATAAGAAATTTACTTTTAGATACCTGAATTTTGTTACATGATTTCACTTAACAGTTATAATTTGATGTACAGAAAACACATGGATATTCGAATCTGATGGCATAAATGGCTCACAGAACTAAAAATTTCTGATGTAGATTATTTTTCTTTTACCTTTTTAATAAAATCTAAATAATGGTATAATTGAGTATAAATTCACACTACACCAATAATAACATTAGTAAAATTTAATTCTACGATGATTTAAATATTCGATAAACATCCTAAAATTTATTTTGACACTGCATAGAATTTAAAACTTAAAGTAAAAGACCGAAACTTGAAAACTTTACAAATACAGTGTTTAATGTACGTATTTTTAAATTACTAATCAAAAATAAATAAATAGTAGAGTAAAAAAAAATCAATTACCAAGATTTATGGGTGTTTGTCCATTTTTGTCAACAGTTTCTAAATCGGCTCCTTTCTCAATAAGTCTTGATACAAGATTATCAATTCCTTCATGAGAAGAACGATGTAGTAATGTCCTTTGATTATTATCGACTTGATTAATATCACCACCAACAGATAGCAAGACCTTCAAGGGATCATCAGGCACCTTAGGGCTACTGTCCTTGATGGCATCTCCTGTAGGCAACTGGGCCCCTGCACTGACTAGAAGTTTGATTGTTTGTGGGTCTTTGGGAATAGAAGTTTTAGAAAGACAAGTTTCAAGAGATAAATTACAATGCATAAGCCATAATGTTAAATGATGATACTGCAATGTTGAATTCAAAGGAATTTTGCTTAAATGTAAAGCAAAGTCTAAAATTTCTTCAGATGTCAGATGAGGAGAAGCAACAGTGTATCTCATGGCTATCATACAATGTCCATCCTTTGCATGGCACAAATACTTCTGTGTACAATGTTTTACATCAAGTAACCATTCAGCAAAACTGTGATGAAATAATATTTTAGTTCCCCCTTTTCCCTCAATAAGAATTTTAGATAAAAGGCTTAAACGTTTTTGATAATCTTCCCAGGATAAATTAGTATTTCGTGTCCAAACACACTGATATAAAACTTCTTCAGTTAAAGGTTTTCTAGATGCAAGAATAACATTCAAAATTGCTTGTACTTTATTAAATTGCTTTCTCACAAATAATCTCTGACATAACCAAAGATAAAGACCATTTAGTGTACCAGGTATTTCTCGAATTTCTCTGAGCATAATGAAATTCTCAGCAACACCATCCAACACTTTTTCAAGGTACATAAAGCAGCCATTACTTTTAATATGAAGCTGATTTAACATTTCTGCAGTTTCTCTGCTCAGGTGCTGTCTAAGAGCTTCTTCTTGGTCTAACCTACATAAGATGTACTGTTGAACATCTCGAACCACATGGGATTTTCTTAAGTCATCTAAGCTGATTTTCCGAAATCCAGTAAACATTCTAGTAACACTTTTACTTTGTTTCCTTGAAGAGCACACAAGAAGTAGCCATTTTGGAAACAAATGATGGAAGTTTGACAATAATTCTGCAATGCTACGACTGTTGCCTCCATTTCTGTCACCAATAGCACTAAATATGGATTGGTCAACTGAGTCAACTAGAATGAAACAAGATTGGCTAGGAGGATCAATCTCAAGAAGAGGAAAGAGGACACCCTTTTTAAAAGCTTCATCAGGATTTCGTTCACATTCTGAGATTTGAAGAGCAGCTTCAATTTCCGGACTTTTGATTCTATCGCTGTAATCACTAATTAATGGCGAGGCTGCTAATTGACTAATAATACTGCTGATAAAAAAAGAAAGGGAAAGACTATTGACATCATGGGCTTGGCAAAAATGGTAAGCTAATAATCTTTTGCTCAGAAAATTTTGCTTTCCTTGAATGTTTGTAGGCCAAACTAATTCGCAACATAAGGCTGTTTTGCCAGATCCGGGACCTCCTGTAACCAAAGTTCCACAAGTCTTGGAAGAAGATCGATTTTCCAGGCAGTGACCAATTTTGGCAAAGGCCCATTCTCTGCAGAAAAATCTTTTACCGTGCAGAAGACTTTGGGTCATGATGACTTCCAAAATTTTCACGCTTCAGTCGGACCGCGGCAAGAGTCAACGTTTTCTTCCTTTCAACTCGACTTTTCGGCGACACGACATTCTGAAAAATAAATAAATAAATAAAAATACATAATAATTTACATAGAAAAAATATATTTATATGCAATATATGGAATTGCAAAAATAATTTTATTCTACAAAAAATGTAACAGTTAAATTATAAGAAATAGTTACATTTCTACGGTGGGACACAATACAAAAATTAAAAGCATAAAATGGTAGATATATAGTTCAAACTACAGAGAAAATGATATCATTAAAAATATTAACAGGCACAAAGAATCATTAATAGACAGGTAACAATGAAACTGGGATTTTGTTACTCCATAATATGTTGTTCATTTGCAATGTGGAAGTTTCATAATAGCAAGGCAATTATTTAATCGTTTCCAATACATCTCTTAATTACTAAAATGTAAACAATTTATACATGCCATGCCTTTTTCTTTCATCCGTAATTTATTCAAATACTAATAAAACGGAAAACGAGAGAACTTGAGCTAAAATAATAATTATAAATTCAAGTTTTATTACATTTTGCGAAAATACATTTAAAATTTCTTTTAATATATAATTAAGTAAATTATTTGCAATTCCAGGGACCTGATAGCCGAGTGACTAGCGCTCTGGCGCTCGGTGCCACAGGTTTCGAGTTCGAGTCCCGGCGGTGGCATGGATGTTTCTGGCGTTTCGAAATCCACTTTAAATTGTAGGTCTCGGTTTAATATGGCTGTTGAGCGTAGTGTTGAGAACCCTACCCAGTAAAAAGAAAATATCTCCTGTCTAGAAATCTGGCAGCAGGCAGACGGCCTTGGCCCACTATGGGGATGTTGAGCCAGTGATGATGATGATTTGCAATTCTAAATGATCTCAATTGTTTTTTTTATGATCTTCAATCGAAATATTAGGTTACTTCCTATAATCTGAATGAATATCATTGAATTTTCTAAGCAGAATAAAGTACAACTAAACCCCTACCCCCCTTTGAGAATTCCACGTGATAAGAACTTTTTGGTGAAATATAGAAAAATAAACAGAATGCCTTTCCAAATTAATTTTTTTTAAAGGAAGAAAATAACTTTCAAAATTAATACATATTACAAACAGAGAGGAAAATACACTTAATATTATAACACACTTCATAAGTAATTTGCAATGATATATTAAAAAAAAATTTTGAAAATTAATTTGTGATTTTTGTAATTTTTTATGCGGTTTTAAAATTTAAACTTGTTTCGGTTTTATACGATTTTTGAAAATTATAGGACACATACCTAATTTTTCAAGGTAGGCAGTCTTTTTTAATACGATTTTTCAATTCCTATAATTAGTTCACACTCTTCTTATATATATCTTGTTCAAATTTTCAATCGTTAATAAAATACTTTTTATTCATCCACTCAAGTTCAAAAACATTTTTTTGAACTTGTAGTGGATGACACTGGATGTTAATACAGTTTTTTCAAATATTAATTCATTAATTAAATTTAATTACTTAATTTTAGTTTTTTTTAGATTTAAGTTGCATGTGTCTAATAACAGATGCAAGAGGAAAATTTCAACTCTATTTGTAAAGGACTTTTCTGCAATATAGTGAAAAAAAATATTAATTGACTTTAATTTTTTTTTTCTCATATTACTTGTTTTATATGCGCTTTTCTATAAAAAGCGTTGGATATGAGAGATGGAGAAATTAAATTTATTTTTTTGAGATTGCAAGACAACACACGTTATATTCAATATACCAGTTACTGAAATTTATGATCACTGTTAATATACAGGATCGAATTTAATTCCGAAGTATTATAAGCAGAAAAAAAGCATAGCAAGAGCCAATAGTAATAAAAGTTGTTGTAAAAGCTCACGTATGTAAATGTGGATACGGGCTTAACAAGGCTTTGCATATGATAAAATAAAATAAAATGTACAAAGGAAATAAGAAACTATATAAAAGTATGTTTCTAGTAGAACATAATTTTACGTAATTTTATAAAATACATACACAAGTTATACATAATTTTACTGTATAACTTACACTGAAGTGACAAAAGTCATGGGATAGCAATATGTAAATTTTCAGATGGCAGTAGCATCGCGTAGAACAGGTATAAATGCGCAGTGCTTTCGCAGAGCTTTCACTTCTGTTCAAGTTATTCATGTGAAGAGGTTTTGACGTGATGATGACCTCACGACGGGAATTAACAGACTTTGAACGCGGAATGTTAGTTGGAGCTAGACGCATGGATCATGCCATTTCGGAAATCGTTAGGGAATTCAACATTCCCAGATCCACTGTGTCAAGAGTGTGCCGAGAGTATGAAATTTCAGGCATAACATCCCACCATGGACAGCGCAGTGGTCGACCGCCTGCACTTAACGACCGAGACCGGCGACGTCTGCAAAGAGTCGTAAATTCTAACAGACAAGCAACACTGCGTCAAATAACCGCAGAAATCAATGTGGGACGTACAAGGGACTTGTCTGTTAGAACTATGCGGAGAAATTTGGCTTTCTTCGGCTATTCCAGCAGAAGACCGACTCGAGTGCCTTTACTGACAGAACGACATCGCTTGCAGCAACTCTCGTGGGCACGTGAGCATATCGGTTGGTCCCTAGATGAATGGAAAACCGTGGCCGGGTCCGATGAGTCACGATTTCAGTTGGTAAGAGCTGATGGTAGGGTTCGAGTGTGGCGCAGACCCCACGAAGCCATGGACCCAAACTGTCAGCAAGGCACTGTTCAAGCTGGTGGTGGCTCCGTAATGGTGTGGGCTGTTTTTTCATGGCATGGACTTGGTCCTCTGGTGCGACTGGACCGAACATTGACTGGAAATGCTTATCTTCAGCTACTTGTAGATCACTTGCAGCCATTCATGGACTTCATGTACCCAAACAACGATGGGATTTTTATGGATGACAATGCGCCATGTCACCGGGCCACAACTGTTTGCGATTGGTTTGAAGAACATTCTGGACAATTCCAACGAATGATCTGGCTACCTAGATAGTCCGACATGAATTCCATCGAGCATTTATGGGACATCATTGAGAGGTCTGTTCGTGCCCAAAATCCTGCACCATTAACGCTTTCACAATTATGGACGTCTGTCGAGACAGCATGGCTCAATATTCCTGCAGAAGACTTCCAACGACTTGTTGAGTTCATGCCACGTCGAGTTGCTGCACTTCGCCGGGCGAAAGGAGGGCCGACACGATATTAAGAGGCATCCCATGACTTTTGTCACTTCAGTGTATAATGAATGTAAAGTAAGACATAATACTCGTGCCTTTTAGATTGTTAACTCGATTCTACACCACAGAATCGTCCGGTTAGTGCATCCCTTCCAAAAAATTTTTTTTCCTCAGGTAGAATTTGATTCGGGGCCTGATGGCCGAGTGACTAGCGTTCTGGTGCTCGTGCCGAGTCCCGGCGGTGCCATGGATGTTTGCGGTAGTTCGGAATCCACTTTAAACCGTAGGTCCCGGTCTCATATGACTGTAGAGAGTTGGGCGTAGGAATGGCAACTCTACTACGTAAAAAGTAAACATTTACTGTCTCGAAATTTGCCAGTAAACAGACGGCCTTACCCCACCACGTTGCGCCAATGATGGTGATGATGATGATGACGAGAATTTGATTCAATGTTTAATACCGACTATTATAATCATGAATATTTCTCCAGAACACTTGCGTATGAAAAATCAAAATAAGACAACAATGCACATTAATGTTTAACACCACGTTCCCATTTGAATGTATGTGCTGCGTGCATCGTTCGCAAACGTTTTTTTTCCCGAGCGTTTAAGTGTTCTCTGAGTGTTTAATTTGGTACCACAAGCTTTGGGTTCGAAATCCAACGTTACACTGTAGGTCCCGGTCTAATTAGCTAAAGTGTGCCCAAAACGACAGTACAGCTGCAAACCAAACCGAGTGTTTAAGCTTCCCCTTTATTTCGCCTTTCAGAAGGCCAATCTTTTATATGCGACAAAAACCTGCACTACACGGAGGTTTGGTTTGTTTGTCGCTCTACGGTCATCTTATGCACACTTTAGGCTAAACCGACCGGGACCTACAGTTTAAAGTGGATTCCGAACCACTACAAACACCCATGGCACCGCCGGGACTCGAACCCGAAACCTGTGGTACCGAGCGCCAGAGCGCTAGCCACTCGGCCATTCAGGCCCACTCTACACGGAGGAGAAACTTTGTGCTTTAGCTGTATGAAAACGTCAATTTTCAAATTAGATTTTCTTGAAAATTTTGAGAGGTGCATCCAACTACTAAAGCCAGTTAACATCCTAGTCGTGACCTACTTGCAGTACAAATTTCAATCAAATTAGTAATTGACAGTTCGTGACCTTTCCTTATTAATCAGGAAAACAATTGATAAAAACATAAATTTAATAAATTAGATTATAAAACTTAATAAATTGGATTTAATACAATCAAGAAGTGTAAACAAAAATCAATATTTTTCCCAATTGGAACATTTTTATTATCAATTTCACGAAACGGCACGGTACGTGGCACTTTTAGTAGTATACTAGTAGAAACGTCAAATTTTCAAATTAGATTTTCTCGAAAATTTTTGAGAGATGCGTCCTACTACTTAGGCCAGTTAACAGCCTAATCATGACCTACTTGCAGTACAAATTTCAATCAAATTGGTAATTGACAGTTCGTGACCTTTCCTTATTAATCAGGAAAACAATTAATAAAAACATAAATTTAATAAATTAGATTATAAAACTTAATAAATTGGATTTAATACAATTAAGTGTAAACAAAAACCAATATTCTTCTCAATAGGAACATTTTTATTATCAATTTTACCAACGCCACGGTATGTGACCCTTTTAGTAGTTTAGAAACATCAAATTTTCAAACTACATTTTCTCGAAAATTTTTGAGAGGTGCGTCCTACTACTTAGGCCAGTTAACACCCTAATCGTGACCTACTTGCAGTACAAATTTCAATCAAATCGGTAATTGGCTGTTCGTAACCTTTCTTTATTAATCAAGAAAACATTTGATAAAAACATAAAATTAATAAATTGGATTTAATACAATTAAGTGTAAACAAAAACCAATATTCTTCTCAATAGGAACATTTTTATTATCAATTTTACCACACGGCACGGTATGTGGCTCTTTGGTCATCATCATAAGAAATGATTAACACTTCTAGAATAATAAAACTGCTACTGGATCTTAAGTACGCGGAAATAGTTGAAACAAAAGAAGCAAAGACGAAAAGTTGTTCAAGGAAAAGTATAAGTTAGTAAGAAAAAACACGGCTTTGACCTTCACACTAGAATCAATTCAACCTCGTGGTTCACTCTCCATAACATTGTAAGCATCCAACTAAATTGAACTCTCAACAAGCGTTACTCCTACACAGAAGGAAAAAAAAGCATCGCATCTTTTTTATTAATCATGTCCACATAAAACAATTAAGAAGAATTAAGGACAGAGCCAAATTATTGGATAATTGTATTTGGTCACTGAAGAATTTTCCGGACAGTGTGTTGCGCAATTCTAATGTCGTATAAGAAATTGCTTATCTAAAAATCAAATATCTGACACAAAATATGTTTTATGCGGGAAAAAAAAAAAGTTGCCAATGAGTTTTTAATGATGAAAAGGAATGCAAGTATTCATCAAGTGATAAAAAAAATCAAGTCGTTAAGTGATTTTAAAACTATTCTGAATTCCAGCTTTTACGTATTTCATTAAAATCTTTTTTATTAATCATGTCCACATAAAACAATTAAAAAGAACTAAGGACAGAGTCAAATTATTAGATAATTGTATTTGGTCAATGAAGAATTTTCCGGACAGAAAATTTTGCAAACAATTAAATTCTAAAAATTCTAATTAATTAATTAAATTCTAAAAATTCTAATTGCGGCGCAATTCTAAAAACTCGTATAAGAAATTGCTTATATAAAAATTAAATATTTGACACAAAAAGCGTTTTATGCGGGAAAAAAAAAAAGTTGCTAAAAAGTTTTTAATGATCAAAAGGAATGCAAGTATGTAAAAAAGATTTACACTTACAAAAACAAACTGTACTATAACATTGAAATTTCGATCAAAAGACAACTTTGCGCACTTTATCATTTGAGCATAAATTTTATTGTGTAAGATTCAACAAGTGATAAATAATGTTATTGTTGTTGTATCACTCACGTAAGAAGGGAAGAGGGGTGCAGCTTTTGTTCGTGATGGAGCACCCGTAGGTAGAAGTCTGCTTTCCGCTCCGTTAAGCTGAAGAAGGAGGCCAGTGCCTTCCGGACACCGCGTTTGCGTATCGTATGGGAGAAAACACGGAAAACTCTCACCAGGTAGTCCAACTAATGAGGCAATATGCTGAACATCCCAAACGAGATCGAGTCTCTTCGTTTTTTGAAACAGTGACTGCAATAAAGCCGCCTGCGGATTGAACCTCCACCTTAATGCTCACCAGCGGCGCGCGTTGCCACTGAGCCATGAGTCGGGTCTAAAAGATAGTAGTGTTTATTAATGAACCACACCATTAATACATTTCAAAGAGAAAACAACTTCCATTTCATACCTGATAAAAATTTCCCATCATGCGCCTATCAGACTGGTAGCAACGGACAACAAGTAAAACGCAAGTTAAAATCAATAATTTTCAGCCGTCGATATGCTTTGAACAAATCCAAAATTGTAATTGAGAGAAATAAAAATAAAAAAAAACCTACAATAATTTTTTTTCGATAAATTACTAAATTATTACATTAATACATATTAATAATTTTAATATTTTAGTTTATAGAACAATTGCATACACTCACGAACAACCCCCCTTTTTTTCGAGCAAAAATAATTATAATAAGCATTTTATTATATACATAAAACTTGCATCACTTGAATTCAACACTCGCATAAATGACATTTTTAAATATTCGTTGGATAAACCGGATCTTAAAGATGATTCCTTATAAACATTTATTTTATAGTAGTTCTTCGCTACATTTAAGATTGTTTCTCAAGGCGCATGGCTGCGTGGTTAGCATATTTAACATAGCTTTGGGAAGCAAAGTGTATTTTATCATTGTCATCATCAGTATCTATCAGGATTAAAAACTGAGAGGAGATTTTTAAGTATCTGTATCATGTTAGCTATCATCCATGATAGTTAATCGTTCGAATTCAGCAATAACTATGAATAATCCGTAGAAGCTAAAAAATTAAATTAGATAGTACCTTTCAACAAAATTCTTTCTCAAGACGCATTGCTGCGTGGTTAGCATATTTAACACAGCTTTAGGAAGCAAATTGTATTTTATCATTATCAGTTTCTATCAGGATTAAAAACTAAGCGGAGATTTTTAAGTATCTGTATCACGTTACCTATCATCCATGATAGTTAATTGTTCAAATTCAGCAATAACTATGAATAATCAGTAGAAGCTAAAAAATTAAATTAGATAGTACCTTTCAACAAAATTCTTTCTCTAGACGCATTGCTGCGTGGTTAGCATATTTAACACAGCTTTAGGAAGCAAATTGTATTTTATCATTATCAATTTCTATCAGGATTAAAAACTAAGCGGAGATTTTTAAGTATCTGTATCACGTTATCTATCATCCATGATAGTTAATAGTTCGAATTCAGCAATAACTATGAATAATCCGTAGAAGTTAAAAAATTAAATTAGATAGTACCTTTCAACAAAATTCTTTCTCAAGACGCATTGCTGCGTGGTTAGCATATTTAACACAGTTTTAGGAAGCAAAGCGTATCTTATCTTATCATCATCATCTTCTATCAGGATTAAAAAACTGAGCGGAGATTTTTAAGTATCTGTATCACGTTAGCTATCATCCATGATAGTTAATCGTTCAAACTCAGCAATAATTATGAATAATCCGTAGAAGCTGGAAATAATAAATTAGATAGCATTTTTCAACAAAATCCTTAACAAAAATATTTCTACAAGAGGTTTTTCCGAGCAATATTAAATAATAAAATTTTGTAATTTAAATTTTTTACAATTTAAATTGTAAATTTAAATAAGTTTTGGGTTAGCAAGAAAGTAATTTCGGTTTTTGCCATTTAATTATATGGTAAAATCCGAAAGTACTGTCAATCCAATATATATAAGAAAACATATTTTATATCCAAATAAAAAAAAGCCACCATTGTAGATTCGAACCTATTCAAATTTAATTTTCATTTACTATTCCTTGTCATAAAAATAGTTTTATATAGACTATTTTTATGACAAGGAATTGTAAATTTCTAAAATTTATTATTCTGTTAGGGTGGAAAACATTTTTTACTCATAAAATTATGGGTATTGTTTTCGAGAGGGGAGATTTTCGTTTCCTTGATCAAAAAAAAAATTTTTTTTTTTCTGCTTTCAACGTTTCTTATTGGCTTATTTAAATTTCTTTCACAAGCGTTTTTATACATAATATTTTTAATTTCTTTCATAAGCTTTTTTATACACAATATTTATTTAAATTTCTTTCACGAGCTAATAATTATATAATTAAATAATGATAAACTGTTCTAAAAGATCGTCTGGTGAAAGCAAAGATAATTTTATTTCAAAGTGAAAATCGTTTGGAATTCTATAGTTTTTTAATACGCTTTTATTAGTTTCACCTGCATGTTTGTTTGTAACTGACTCTTTGGGTTCGATTTTGCCCTACTTTAAGAGATCAGATTTAATTTAAACGTTGTAGACTTATCAAGGACCGACGACAATAAAATATTTTCATAAGTTTATTATCTCATCATGATTAGGATCGCCAGGATTAGTGATTTTATTTTAACTTATGAAGAGCAATTTAACCCATGTAGAATGAAAGTACCTAAGACATTCAAACCTACGTGGGACAGTGGCACAACGAATAACGCGCCTGACTACAAATCAGGAGATTCCCTGTTCGAATCCTGGCTGGCTCGACATATTCGCATTTAACCTTTGTTTTACTCACAATTAAATTATTGTAAGAACTATAGTTCCCGCCCTCCGTACCGGGACCTCATTTAAATATTATAGCTTAAAAACACTAAAAAACATGCTTTTAGAGTTAATCAAACTAATAAATTATAGTTTAAAAAAACTAAAAAACACGCTTTTAGAGTTAATCAAACTAAAAAGTAAAAAAAATTAAAAAACAAGCTTTTAGAGTTAAATTAAACTAAAAAGTAAAAAATAATTGTTAACATAAGAATAAAATTACTGACAAGAAAATGAATGTCACTGTTCTAAAAGCGTGGGGTGCTCGATATCAATCGTTATAATTTTTCACTAGTTTTTCAGTGACATTCATTTTCTCGTTAGTAATTTTATTCTTATGTTAACAATTATTTTTTACTTTTTAATTTAATTAACTCTAAAAGCGTGTTTTTTAGTTTTTTAAACTATAATTTATTTAATGTTTAAGATGGCTGTAATGCGTTTTGTTCTTGCATTAAATTCTAAATTTTATGGGTAACCTGTATATCGGTCCATCCGATTATATATTTTTTATAGACCTGTGAGTTTTATTTTATTTTACTTAATTTTTTCAATCTACTTCGTGGAGAAACTCACATTTGAAAAAATTAAACCAATTTTTCTTTCGCTCTTTTTAAAAAAGAGGAGGGGGGGGAACGAAATTACATTTTGTCACGCGGTAGCAAAAATCGAAAAACAAAACTGGGAGTTCAATTATAGCAAAGCATTTTCGCCACAACGTCGCCAGTCTATCATTTTCTTCTCCAGTGCAGCAATCTCCAAACTTTTTTTTTTTAATCTTGTAACCCCAAAGACGAAAATAATTAAAAGTTGTACCACATATAGTGTGGTCAAAAATCAAATTATTTATTATTTATTTGTTTTAAACAATATATATACAATAAGATTAAATTACAAACTTGCATTTATAATTATAATTTTATGTAAACAACGTGATTACATTTGTTTAGTAATATTGAAAAATATTTTTTGATTATCTCCGTTATTGTAATGTCTGGTTTTAAGTGTAATTTAGCTAACGTCTTTGACATATCCCCAAGCATAAATTTGCGTACCCCACTTTTGCAGTTTGGTTTGGTTTTTAGCTCAACGGTCATTTTTTGCACACTTTGGGCTATTTAGACCGGGACCTACAGTTCAACGTGGATTCTGAACCACTAACATACATGCCATCGCCAAGAATCGAACCTGAAGTCAATGGTACCAAAGAACAGAGCGCTAGTCAATTGGCCATCAGGCTGCACCCCACTTTGGTTTGTCGCTCTACAGTTTAATGTGGATTCCAAACCACCAACAAACACCCATGCCACCGCCAGGATTCAAACCTGAAGCCTGTGTTACCAACGGCCAGAGCACTAGCCAATTGGCCATCAGACCGCGCATCCCAGTTTGGGGACCACGGCTTTAGTTAAGAGGATCCAGTTGCCAACCAGAAATATTTTCTGGCTCTAACAATACAATAACCGACCGAATAATGATGAGGTTTAAAAACAAAGCTCTCTCTCTCTCTATATATATATAGAGAGAGAGAGAGAGAGTTATTACTAGTTATATTCCTATTTTTAATAACTTAATTTAATTTAATAACACCAGATTTAATTGAAAATCATATGCATAAACAAAATATAAAAAAGACATGTCTAAATTTAATCGATTTTGATCATTCACTATGAAATGAGTAATATATCCATGTATTAAATGGATAAATATAAATTAGTAGTTTCATAAACAGTTTGGGTAAATATCCTATGACCAAATGTTGTTTATTTTCATCAAAAATATTACAACGAGTTTTTAAATAAACTGCTACCGATAGGATCAAGGAATTCCTTCATTCATAAATCAAAATGATTTATGAATCAAGAAAATGACGCACATCCATCTACCTAGTAGAATCCATTAGAGAATTACTTAATGCAAAAGCACTGCCAACATAATCCTCAGTTAAATGCAGATTTCTTTCAGCACACCAATCACTTGTTTAAAAAAAAAATCACAAGCTTAAATAAAATGGGAGCATCTCAACAAAATTGCATATTCTTCACACTTGCACTTTCATTCACAGCAAATATTCGCTTTACTTCATCCCCCCCTTTTTTTAGACCTATCCCTTCCACTGGGAATATTTTGACTTTCGAACGATCCAAAAAGAAATCCAAGGGTTTAAATTAGATAATCCTGTAGGCTTTGCTACCAGAACGGCAACCCAGGTCACCATCGTTTGCATAAAAAAAAAAAAAAAGTCAAAATAAAATAATAAATAAATAAATAAGGCCTCGTATGCAAAGGATGGTTTTACGAACTGTGAAAGAAGTAGCTTACAATCCTTTGCTTCCACTTTATATTTCGTCAGTTCCTTTTTAAACAAATCCATTTTATTTTATTTTATCTAAAAAGTTTTTTTTTTAATTTTATTTAAAAGTTACTTTATAGAAGTTTTTTTTAAGTTTATTTAAAAATTTTTTTTTATTGCTTATAGTTTCCTAGATGCGAATGATAAGTTAAATTTTAAGATTCAGAGGAAAATAGGCAAGTTTGACAATAATTATCTGGTTTGATAATAATTACCCAGGCCACCATCGTTTGCATAAAAAAAGTCAAAATAAAATAATGAATAAATAAATAAATAAATAAGGCACGGCTCATATGCAAATGATGGTTTTACGAACTGTGAAAGAAGTAGCTTACAATCTTTTGATTCCATTTTATATTTCGGCAAATCCTTTTAAACAAATCCAGTTTTATTTTATTTTATTTAAAGGTTTTTTTATTTTATTTAAAAAATTTATTATTTTATTTTATCTAAATTTTTTAAATTTTATTTAAAAGTGTTTTTATTGCTTACAGTTTCCTAGATGTAAACCAATTTTGACAAGTTAAATTTTAAGATTAAGAGGAAAATAGACTAATTTGACAATTATCTGGTTTGATAATAATTACCCAGGCCACCATCGTTTGCATAAAAAAAGTCAAAATAAAATAATGAATAAATAAATAAATAAATAAGGCACGGCTCATATGCAAATGATGGTTTTACGAACTGTGAAAGAAGTAGCTTACAATCTTTTGATTCCACTTTATATTTTGGCAAATCCTTTTTAAACAAATCCAGTTTTATTTTATTTTATTTAAAGATTTTTTTTTTTTTTATTTAAAAAATTTAATTTTATTTATTTTTATTTAAATTTTTTTTTTGTTTTATTTGCTTAAGTTTCATAGATGTGAATGACAAGTTAAATTTTAAGATTTAAAAGTGTAATTTTTTTATTGCTTACCAGTTTGCATAGATAAAACAATGAATAAATAAATAAATTGACAAGTTAAATTTTAAGATTAAGAGTAGCTTACAAAAATAGACAGTTTTATTTTAATTTGATTTAAAAAAATTATCTGGTTTGATAATAATTACCCAGGCCACCATCGTTTGCATAAAAAAAGTCAAAATAAAATAATGAATAAATAAATAAATAAATAAGGCACGGCTCATATGCAAATGATGGTTTTACGAACTGTGAAAGAAGTAACTTACAATCTTTTGATTCCACTTTATATTTCGGCAAATCCTTTTTAAACAAATCCAGTTTTATTTTATTTTATTTAAAGATTTTTTTATTTTATTTAAAAAATTTATTATTTTATTTAAATTTTTTAAATTTTGTTTAAAAGTGTTTTTATTGCTTACAGTTTCATAGATGTGAATGACAAGTTAAATTTTAAGATTAAGAGCAAAATAGGGTAATTTGATAATAATTATCTGGTTTGATAATAATTACCCCGGCCACCATCATTTGCATAAAAAAAAGTCAAAATAAAATAATAAATAAATAAGGTACGTCTCATATACAAATGATGATTTTACGAACCGTGAAAGTAGCATACAATCTTTTGCTTTCACTTTATATTTTGCAGCTCCTTTTTAAACAAATCAGTTTAATTTTATTTTATTAAACAAAATTTTTTTTTATTTTATTAAAATTTTTTTTTTTATTAAAATTTTTTTTTTTATTGATTATAGTTTCCTAGATGCGAATGACAAGTTAAATTTTAAGATTCAAAGGAAAATAGCTTAGTTTGATAATAATTACCCAGGTCACCATCGTTTGCGTAAACAAAAAAAAAAAAAAGTCCAAATAAAACAATAAATAAATAAGACACAGTTCATATGCAAATGATGGTTTTACGAACTGTGAAAGAAGTAGCTTACAATCTTATGCTTCCACTTTATATTTTGACAGTTTCTTTTTAAACAAACCAGTTTTATTTTATTTAAAAGTTTTTTATTTTTAAAAAAAAAAATTATTTTATTTTAAATTCTTTTTTAAAATTTTATTCAAAAGTTTTTTTATTGCTTATAGTTTCCTAGGTGCGAATGACAAGTTAAATTTTAAGACCAAGAGGAAAATAGGCTAGTTTGATAATAGTTATCTGGTTATTTTACCATCGCTAGATCTCATTTACATAGCATTAGGTCATTCTTTTTTAAAAATTTATTTCAATCAAAATAAACAATAAAATCGCATTAATGTCTCATAATTGAATCTAATTCTAGAAACAAATGGCGTCCAATAATTTAATTTGTCACAGAATTTAAAATCATATAATGTTATATATATTAATTAAAATAACAATTGCAGATTCGTTTGTTCAACGCTATAACTTTTTTGATTGCATCTTTCCACCAAGTGAGTTTATGTGGTGGATAATTTTTCCAATTTTTCCGAATAGTTGAATTGAAACTTCATGGTTCAAAGATGTAAAAGAGCCTTAAAAGTGAGTATTCAAACTGTGAAGAGCCTTAAAAGAGAATATTCAAACATTTAATTCTTAAAAAGGATACAACGGATGTATCCCAAATATCAAATGAAAATCTAAAACTTAATCTACAGCAAAAGTTCAAAGATTAGTTTCATCACATTATAATAGTTATTAATATATAATCAACAGTTTCTGGATTGCAACTTTTTAATTATTACATTACAAAAAGAAAATCCCCATGGCTAACGTATATATTTTTGCAAAAAACATCTTAACCTTTTTTAAAAAAAAGGTTAAGATTTATTTTCATCTTTGTAGTACTAAAAAAAACTAAACATTCTGTACCTACGTAAAAATAACAATCAAGGATTTCGTAGAAGATCAAAAGTTGAAAGATCAAAGTAGCATACAGCAAAGCTATGATTGATTGATTTCGTGAGGGTATCAGTTTCATTTAAGGCATAGAGGCACCATATGCCCGATTTTTGACTAGTGAAATATGAAAAATTAGTGTGCAGTCCACTGGTAGAGCTCATTACAGTCACTTCTGAAGTGAGAAGATTCGATACCGATTGTGACAGCGTGTCGCATTGACAAGAGGCTGCCTGGTTGAATTTTCCCCATATATAAAGAAAATAATGCAGACATGTTACCTCTACAAAGCCTAGCGGGAAGACAATCTCCTATCATTATTGCCTATCGGTGGGCTGTTCGTTGCATTCACAAGTGGAACACGAGGTCCACAGATGTACAAGGAGGAAGAAAGAAAGAAAAAAAAAAGATTTTCCATATTAATAGCAATAAACCGAGTGACTTCCATATTAATGGCATTATACCGAAGGATAGTAGCATTTTAGAAGATGTTTGGAATACGACATAAACAGACACAGCTATCATTATTAAAGTTCCAACCATCACAATACGAGGATAATGTTGTCATTTTTACATATGTTTAGAAAGTTTATTTAGTTATTTTTAAGAATTATCAATCTTTTGTTTTATACTTCAATTGAATTTTAATTTCTTTTGGATGCAAGTGATTTAACAAAAATCATGAATAAATTTACAAAAATAAGACTTATAAAAACCTGGATAAATTATTATAACGGATCTATTTATTATTTAAACGCTTTTATTCTTTCAACTTAATTTTCTGTTTTCATATCTTTTATAACGATCATATATTCATTCATAATTATGTGAGTGCACCAATCTAAGAAATTTTTACAATACCATGATGTCAAAAGTTTGAGATAAAATTTGATTAACTTCACATCTGATTTTTTTCGTTGACATTATTAAGCATCGATCAGCTTTTGCACACGCAAACTAAAAAAAGCGACGGAAAAAAAAAAAAAAAAAAAAAAGCGGTCAGACGAGACGTTTGCGGAATGTACTTGACCAATTTCCAAGGTTTACCAGTGACAAATCGTTTCCACCCAGTATCGTATAATTTCGAAATTATGGAAACACGATAAAGTCACGATACTTTTATTCTTCATACAATCGAGCAATGGGTCCCATTACTATTCTTTCACTTCTTTGAATAGTAAATATGCTTTTTTTAAAGCTCAGAGCCATTCTCAAGGGCATAAGCAATTCAAGGCTTGAATTCTAATTTCGAGGCTCTTCTTACAAAAATCGATACGATAAATTAAACAAATATTTCGAATATATATTTAAAATATATAAATTCGAAATTTTAAAAGAATTGTAAGCAATATTTTAAGCAGTACATTAATGTCAAAAAAGAAATAAAAGTACAAATTAATGTTGTTTTGAGATCAAGGGTATCAAATACTTAATACTGCAATTTCATTCACCTGTAGATAAATAATCCAGTAAATAAAATTTTTCTTATTAAATGTAACAGATTTACAGATTTTTATTTACTATTTAAAATTTAATTTTATAACAACTTACTTTTTATAAAGTACACAAACTTCGATTTTTTTTTCTTTCTTCTTCTTCTTCTAAATAGGGGAGGAAAAATGCATATATTTTTGGGCACATGAAAGCCCATTAATTCTTGCACAATCGGTTGTTTTTGATATGCACTCTGGCCTTGATAAATTTCATTAAAATTAGTGCAAGAATGCACTAAAATCATAAATCTTTTTTTATTCTTTATAACGTATAAACAGAGAAGCTGGAAACCCATTGCTAGTTTATTTCTGAACTAAATATTTTTGAAATAAAATATTTATACTAAAATAACGATAAACAATATAAACTTTACGAAAGAATTATAACTTACTTCATACAATAGGTTAATATTTTTAAGATGTATAAAACTCTCCTGACTCGAATAAATCCAGCAATAAGCAATTTTTTTTGCTATAAACTTGCTTATGCTTTGATATGCAGCTCACTGATGTTTCAGGGAAATGTACTTAAATGTCAAGTAGGAGTACACAAACTTTCTTTTATACGCGTTTAATAAAATAAATAGTACATTATTACTGATATTAATTTGTTAATCTTTGTTTAAAATTAAAAATAATTTCATTAACAGAGATTGTTTTTGTAAGTAATCTTTGTTAAATGATTTTCGTATATAATAAAATGTTTACACATCAGAATATATTCTGCGTAAATTAACTTTCAAATAAATTGAAAAAATTCACGAATACCAATACAAGATATGCTAGTTTAAATTCTATAAAGTTAAACGAATACTACAGTACGCCACTTACAGCGTTATGAGTTGACTAGAACAGGTCAACTTTCGTTTCTGATATGAAGATACTGGAAGCAATTTTGCTATGGTAACATACCCTAACCAACAGTCAAGTAGGATGTAAAAAAACTTTCATTTTTCTTTTATATTCGTTTAATAAAATAAATAATATATTATTACTGATATTACTTTGTTAATGAAATTATTTTTAATTTGAAAACAAAGATTAACAAAGATTGCTTACAAAAGCAATCTTTGTTAAAATGATTTTCATATATAATAAAATGTTTACACATCAGAATATATTCTGCGTAAATTAACTTTCAAATGAACAGAAAAAAATTCACGAATACCAGTATAAGATATGCTAGTTTAAACTATAAAGTTAAACGAATTTTACAATACGTCACTTACAGCGTTATGAGTTGATTGGAGCAGGCCACCTATCATTTCTAACATTGAAGCAATTTTGCTATGTAACATTTCCCATCCAGCAGTCAAGTAGGACGTACAAAAACTTTCATTTTTCTTTTATACTCATTTAATAAAATAAATAATATATCATTATTACTATTACTTTGTTAATGAAATTATTTTTTAATTTGAAAATTTATTGCTTTTGTAAGCAATTTTTGTTAAAATGATTTTCGTATATAATAAAATGTTTACACATCAGAATATATTCTGCGTAAATTAACTCTCAAAGGAACTGAAAAAAATTCACAAATACCAGCATAAGATATGCTAATTTAAATTCTATAAAGTTAAACGAGTTCTACAATATGTCACTTACAGCGTTATGAGTTGATTGGAACAGGCCAACTATCGTTTCTGACATGGAGACACTGGGAGCAATTTTGCTATGGTAACATTCCCCATCCAACAGGCAGACAAAACGAGTCTTGCATGAACCATGGCATTGTTCGCTGTTAAGTTTCATCGTATTTCTTGGCAGAAGGTATGCATTGCTGAAAAGAAAAAGACAATTTTAGAATATTTGAACGTTGTAAGTAATTTGAATACAAAGGTACACAAGAAAGCATATGAGGGTAGAGATGATGGCATAAGGTAATTTAAATATTTTTAATGATAGTGAATTCGACGAAATAGATTCAAAATTTTGCATGTAGATGTGTAATGTAACATCTTAGTAATTTAATCTGGTGAATACTGAATAACCTACAGTAAAGGCAGAATACATAAAATTATTTTATATTTTCTATATTTGAAATGTCTGTTTTATCCATTCGCCAAGTATGGGGTATAGATGTAGCTTTTAAATAAATAAAATAAGTATGGTTCATAAGATGAAAAGGCAAATAAATATTATTACATATTAGAGAAGAGTTATATTATTCAACATTATTATGTAACATTATTCAATACCTATCTTAAACATAAGAAAAATAAATGAAAGAACTAAGAGTCAAAGTAAAAAAAAAACTTATTACTATTTAAAATTTTTGAAAAATTATATTATTATATAATCTTTTGAAACTAAATATAAATAGCTATATTAATTCTTAATGAAATGCTTTATAACTGTTTAATTATATTTAAACTTCCAATTCGTTTGCATTGAATAAAAGAAAGGAACAAACATATAAAAGTACTGTATATTTAACCAAAAAATTAAACTACATTGATTCTTAATGAAATGCTTTATAACTGTTTAGTTAAATTTAAATTTCCAATTCATTTCCATTGAATGAAAGAAAGGAACAAACATATAAACGTATGGTATATTTAACCAAAAAATTACATATAAATAACTATATTAATTCTTAATGAAATATGCATTATAACTAACTGTTTAGTTAAATTTAAGCTTGCAATTCATTTCCATTGAATGAAAGAAAGGAACAAAGATATAAACGTATTGTAGATTAAATCGAAAAATTAAATATAAATAATTATATTCCTATATATAACTATAAATTTCACTTCCAATTCATTTCCATTGAATGAAAGAAATGAACAAGCATTTAAACATACTGCATATTTAACCAAAATATTAAACATAAATAGCTATATTAATTCTTAATGAAATGCTTTATAACTGTTTAATTATATTTAAACTTCCAATTCGTTTGCATTGAATAAAAGAAAGGAACAAACATATAAAAATACTGTATATTTAACCAAAAAATTAAACTATATTAATTCTTAATGAAATGCTTTATAACTGTTTAGTTAAATTTAAATTTCCAATTCATTTCCATTGAATGAAAGAAAGGAACAAACATATAAACGTATGGTATATTTAACCAAAAAATTACATATAAATAACTATATTAATTCTTAATGAAATATGCATTATAACTAACTGTTTAGTTAAATTTAAGCTTGCAATTCATTTCCATTGAATGAAAGAAAGGAACAAAGATATAAACGTATTGTAGATTAAATCGAAAAATTAAATATAAATAATTATATTCCTATATATAACTATAAATTTCACTTCCAATTCATTTCCATTGAATGAAAGAAATGAACAAGCATTTAAACATACTGCATATTTAACCAAAATATTAAACATAAATAGCTATATTAATTCTTAATGAAATGCTTTATAACTGTTTAATTATATTTAAACTTCCAATTCGTTTGCATTGAATAAAGAAAGGAACAAACATATAAAAATACTGTATATTTAACCAAAAATTAAACTATATTAATTCTTAATGAAATGCTTTATAACTGTTTAGTTAAATTTAAATTTCCAATTCATTTCCATTGAATGAAAGAAAGGAACAAACATATAAACGTATGGTATATTTAACCAAAAAATTACATATAAATAACTATATTAATTCTTAATGAAATATGCATTATAACTAACTGTTTAGTTAAATTTAAGCTTGCAATTCATTTCCATTGAATGAAAGAAAGGAACAAAGATATAAACGTATTGTACATTAAATCGAAAAATTAAATATAAATAATTATATTCCTATATATAACTATAAATTTCACTTCCAATTCATTTCCATTGAATGAAAGAAATGAACAAGCATTTAAACATACTGCATATTTAACAAAATATTAAACATAAATAGCTATATTAATTCTTAATGAAATGCTTTATAACTGTTTAATTATATTTAAAAATTCGTTTGCATTGAATAAAAGAAAGGAACAAACATATAAAGGTACTGTATATTTAACCAAAAAATTAAACTATATTAATTCTTAATGAAATGCTTTATAACTGTTTAGTTAAATTTAAATTTCCAATTCATTTCCATTGAATGAAAGAAAGGAACAAACATATAAACGTATGGTATATTTAACCAAAAAAATTACATATAAATAACTATATTAATTCTTAATGAAATATGCATTATAACTAACTGTTTAGTTAAATTTAAGCTTGCAATTCATTTCCATTGAATGAAAGAAAGGAACAAAGATATAAACGTATTGTACATTAAATCGAAAAATTAAATATAAATAATTATATTCCTATATATAACTACAAATTTCACTTCCAATTCATTTCCATTGAATGAAAGAAATGAACAAGCATATAAACATACTGCATATTTAACCAAAATATTAAACATAAATAGCTATATTAATTCTTAATGAAATGCTTTATAACTGTTTAGTTAAATTTAAACATCCAATTCATTTGACTAATGAACGAAAGGAACAAACATATAAACGTACTATATATTTAACCAAGTTTTAATAATAATAAAAAACAAAAACAGTGAAATAAAATGTTTTCTTAAAGGAAAAATACGTGCCTAGATTTATTCTATAAATGAGGAAACTATTTCAAACAAAAGCCATAAAATTTTTCAAAATACGAGATATAAATAGTTTTTAAAAAGCATTATTTTCCGGTAATATACTTTTGCTTTAAAAGTTTAGACGTAAACATACTTTAAAGTGTACAATAATCTAAGATTCCACGCTCAACTTGTGTATCCACGATAATTGCAATTAAATTTTACATGCCTAATTGGGCAAAACCCGCTAAGAAATAACGGAGATAAAGCGAAGAAATTTTTATTTTACTGGGATTCTATTCACACCAATAGCGTATAAGTGGTTGGCAGAATCAAGTTTAACCAACATAAAACTTTCAAAAAGTCCTTTTAAATGAAAAAAGAACTTGACACTTAAGAACTTATTAGATAATGCGCGGAACAAGTACTTAAGTGACAGAAATTGGTGAAAAAAATAGACAAGACAACCCGTAAAGAATCCGGCTGCAAAGTGAAGATAAGGCCATTCAACCTTCTCTTAAGCAGAACAAACGAGGGACTCATGGGATGAAATTTTCGAGAATAGGCACTACAATTTACACTTAATAGTGTTAAATTCTTCACAACAAGTAAGGAGCATATTTTTCCAATAGAAAAATTTATTCAGCGTGCTTAATGTTAACATCACTTTACTTTTAGGGCGTATGACATACATTAATAAGATATAATTTCAAATTAACTTATTATAAAATAGCTAAGATGCTAAAATAAATACAAGACAAAAATAAATGTAATAAACAAACAGTTTAATTATTTTAATTTAGTTAAAATTTAAATTATAAAATTTTCATTATAAAATAATGAAAAAAAAAAAAAAAAAAAAAAAAGGTTCAAAATCTTGATTTAATTATATCTATATACACATAAATCAGGGCCTGAATGGGCGAGTGGCTAGCGCTCTGCAGCTCGGTACCACATGTTTCGGGTTCGAGTCCATGGATGTTTGTAGTGGTTCGGAATCCACTTTAAACCGTAGGTCCCAGTCTAATATGATTATAGAGCGTAGCGAGGGTAGTGTTACTCCGCGTCCGTAGCTTATCTTCAAGCTACACACACTTCCTGGGTAGTGCTAAGTGAGTAACGTCGGTACACCGCTTGCCTTAAGGCATCAAAGACAATTGTCTAAGTGTTTACCATCTCCATTAGAACAAATATATATATATACATATATATAAATCAATTACAGGGTAATTTTTTATATTAATATCTAATTTTTAAAAAAATTTATTTACGTCGAGGCCTGAATCGTATTGATCATTTCCCTGTGAGCAGGAACGATCGCTGTTGCTCATTTAGCACTACCCAGGGGGCACGTGTAGTTTGAAGATATGTTACGGAGTAACACTACCCCCACAATGCTCTATGATCATATTAGACCGGGACCTATGGTTTAAAGTGGATTCCGAACAACTACAGACATCCATGACACCGTCGTGACTCGAACCCGAAAAACCTGTGGTACTGAGCGCCAGAGCGCTAGTCACTTTGCCATCGGGCACCGATATTAATATGCAAGTTAAAGCATGTGTATTATAAATGGTATTGAAAAGATTTCCTGTTTTATTCAGGAAGGAAATAAGTAAACAAACTAAGATTGTTCTGCGTTTGGATTTTATACTAGTAATTTCTGTCTATTTAACTATATTATGAAACGCATAAAATATTTTTTACTGCCTTCAAAAAAGAGTTAACTTAAAATTGGAGAAATGGAATTCTTGTTTTCGGTATTTTAGTAATTCATTGTTTAGGAAAGACTCAAAATTCTTATCGCCACAAAATTTGCTTACAAGAAGTTGAATTGCCTGGAAAAAAAATAAATAAATAAACAAAATCAGATAAACATTTTAAGAGTTCTTAAGATTACTGAACTCTGATACCTGGAATGAAAAACTGATAGAAATAGAAATACGCTTTGTGTACCTTTGTATCTGAACAACAGCAAAAAAAAATATATAAATTTTTGTTATAACTTTAACATTAATAACAAGAAAAGTCTAAATTTAACAACCAATAGTTATAAAAAAAATTAAATATTATTGTTTGCCGATTGATTTACTGAAGTTGACCTTTAAAATAACCGTAATCTGCATCCAGTTATTTCTAAAATCGTTCAACTTCAAAAAAACATTTACTCTCGATATAAATATTTATTTATTTACTTTTTTTTTTTTTTTTTTTTGTGAAGAAAAATATCGAAGTTACAAAATCCCTCAACTGTTTTTTGAATACAGAAAAATTCTATTCCGAAAGCACAACGCAAACTCATTTAATCTCTATTCAGAGATAAAACTAAAAAAGAATTCCCTCAGCGAGTGATTGAATTTTTCGAAGAATAAACGGATAAATTTTTCTTTTTTTTTTTCTGCTTTTCCTAGAATACCGAAAAATATATTAGGGGCATGGAAATGGCTAGAAAAAGATATTTTTCGTTCAAAATTTTAGGCTAAAGGAAATATATTTCTTTAAAAAGTCTTTTAACTTACTTTTAAAAATGTAAAGCCTTTCATCAGTGAATTTCAATGCATTATATTCGATTTGGATGAAAAGTAAAAATGCCGGAAAGAAAATGATAAGCCTTGTTTTTTTCTTTTTTTACATTCAGAAAAAGAGATTAACGAAGTTCTTGACACATATTAATGATCAACTTGTTTCCGTTCGATAATTAAACTCATAAACTTTTTAAATAAATAATTTAAAAAAATTTAATAATTAATATTTTTAAAAACCACAAAAGTTTTAGAAATAAATAAATAATTAGTTAATATTAAACACATACATACATATTACTTGCTAATAGCTTAAAATAAAAGAAACGCAAAATTCGAACCAAAATTTATAGACAAGTGATTTTTTAAAATATATTATTGATCTTCAATTTCCCACACACACATACATGCCATTAATTTTAATCTGTTTAGAAATACGTCAAAATTAGGGAATATTTGAAAAATTATATACATATTTAATATTTTTTTTAATAAAAAAAACAAAAAGTTTGTTTTAACTCATAGCCTTTTTAAATAAAATAAAATAATTCGTTAATATTACACACTATATATTATTCGCTAATAGTTTAAAATAAAAGGAACGTAATATTCGAACCAATATTTATAGACAGGCATAAGTGATTTTTTTAAATATATTATTGATCTTCAATTTCACACACACATATGCAAGCACACACCATTAATTTTAATCTGTTTCGAAACACGTCAAAATTAGGCAATACTTAAAAAAAGAAATTGACATTAAATAAAAACCGAGTCGTAATTAATTCTTTAAATACTTCTTTTTAACCATACGTTTTAAATAAAAAATAAAAAATAAAAAAAAGCAATATTTTTTAACGTTTAAGTAGATCAATCAAATTTTTATTAGTGTCAAATGTTTTAAAAGTGGTTGAAAACTACTTCACATAAACTTTATTAAAAATTATTACAAAAGCACGGGTTAAAACAGCATAATCCGATAAACTACCGAACTAATTCATATTTTATCTTTCTTTCAAAAACAAAGAGACTCGACAGAGAATGTGGCAGCTTCTATAAAGTGTCTGACATCGAGAGTCAGGCTACTTGGCGGAAGTTTTTACGGTTTTCGCTCCCACAATAAGCAAATGCGGGACAGCAACCCTAGTCCCTGCTAAAAGGCAATATCCTCCATTTATCGCATGTTGGCGAGTTGTAAATGCCGCTATTGTGTGTTTGATCTGATAAGGATCAAACGATTTTGTTGCTAAAATAAATGCTTTTACAAACCCCCCCCCTTTTTTTTTACGGTAAATTACTTATCTATACACGAAAAAGAGATGTGCAAAGATAAAAATATATTTAAAAAATTTGGATCCATTCATTTGTAGAATAAGTAAGATTTCTCCTTTTACAGTAAGCAGACAGATTTTTTTTACTGCCCTAATGAAATTATAAATTTAACTTTAATTAAATTTTAAATTTATAATTCACAACGTCGACGAATGACCGCTACGACGTTAATTGAATAATTCTCCAATTATAAAACTAGTGTTTTATTTGAAATCAGCTTATATAAATTTCAAATAAAACTGTCTAATTTTGAATACGATAATTCTACAAATATTTAAACATAATTTTTTTAATTAAAAATATTCTGAATTAAAATTGGCCTTCCTCTTTCGTTCTTTAACAAATATTTGTAGTTTTGCCTAAAAATGTACAACTAAAAAATAATTTAAGGCTATATTACGAAAAACAAACAGACGAATTGAAACAACCGGTTCACCAGAAAAACAAACTCAATCCGTATGACAAAAATCATAATTAAGAACGAAAGAAAACTAAAAGGTCACTAATTGTTTTTAAAGACATGGTAGTCTTTAAAAGTATTAAATATAAACACAATTTTATTTGTTATTATTTAAACGTAAATACAATTTTATTTGATATTATATATGCGTATTCTTTTCGTAACATTAAATTTTTTACTCAATATTTAATTTCTTATCAGAAACATATTCTTAAAATTTAATACCTTTTTCTTACATTTGAATACAAAAGGTTTTTATGTAATCTACATTAAAATATTCAATATATATAAAACAAGTATAGTTCCCCATTAAGTAAGTTTTAAACTAATTTAAATATATTATATTGTCCACGATGATGTATACATCGGGCCATCGTCAAAAGTGTATAGCAGGGATGTCCAATCTGTAGACGCATGAGTTCCAATATTGTTTCGACTGCGATCCAACAAGAAAAAATATATATTCTTTAAATTCTAAGATTTTGATGCAGTTATTTTATTTATTTTTAGAAATTTTGGTTACATAAAAAATAATTAAACATAATGAAGTTAAAAAGTTTTTGTTTTATTCAAAAACAAATCCTGTTTTTATTTTCTATGATAAAACTTCGTGACTTGTTCAATGATTAATATATATATATATATATATATCTTTAAGAATAAAAATTAACTATTATTATGGTAGTAATCTTTATTTGTCATGATGGATATTTAAGAATCTACATTTTTTTAATCTTTTGCTTAATTACTACCATTGCATAGTATATTTTATGTGCAGCCCGAGAGGTTTTTTAACTTCTTCAAATGATGGCCAAGGATGATAAAGAACCAGACTCTCCTAGTCCATAAAAAAGTTCTAAGGCGAACTTGGAGAGTAGCTACCTATACCTGTATAAAATCCGATATCAGGCACACTGCTTTTTTCATATTATATATATGTCATCATATAGCCAATCTGTTTCCAGAATAATGAAAAATTGTTACATTATATGAATATAATAGAAATAAACAGAATAATAAGAATAATTAAAATTTACCTTTTGTTTCTGTATGTAAACGATTCTAAATTAAAAAATTAGATATACAGCCATTCAGAAACTAGGACAGGACAATTTTAAATGAAATATCGAAGTGAACCTACATTTAAAATGTTATATAAAAAAAAATGTCGAAAAGATTATATATATATATATATACACACACATCTAAGTGTGGCGATCTTCCCGCTTAATGTTGAAAGTCATTAGGGGAAAAAAATATTAAAAATAATATAATTTTGCGGTGTTAAAATAAATGAACATCACGAAAGAATAATTACAAATGTTGAAAATATAGAAAAATGGAACTAAAATGAACCAGTAAAACCATTATCGATACAATTGCGAAAAACAAAAATAAGACTGCAATTTTCCTATCTTGGTAAAACAACTAGAAATGGGAACGACTGTAATCACAGATATCGGAGATTCGAAACCCCGCCCAAACAATACTTCAATGTTAGATTGAACAATTGGGAAAGCAGAAAGAAGGGGAAAAAATGCAGTTGGAAGGTGACTAAATCGATTATAAGGTAGATTCTTCCATGGAGATCCCCTACGCACACCCCAAAACACAAAGGGGGTGGTGATGCAAGGGACCATTTCCACTCATAGAGATAGGAACTCTTTCGTTTTCAATGGCACGTATGGTACCATGCACTTTCAAGCTTAGTAACCCCCTCCATCAAGGTAGTAAGCGCAGTACCAGTCACCAAACTCGCAAAAAACTAACGCTAAGTCACGTTATCGAAAAAGTCTTTCCAGATAAAGCTTTTATATTTCTACAATATGTCGACTAGGACGAAAAAAAAAAAAAGATACTACACAAAGCTTCTTGTTACTACATAAAAGAAAAAGGAAAGAAAGATAGTAGAATAAAATATGAGACCGAAAACATCCATCATGCTTTGTGACACTTTCTTATTGATTGTTCGAAATGTCAGCTTCTCTAAGCCCCATAAACAACAGTCCAGTGATGTGCACAGGTACGTTCTCTGTAAGGCAGTTCAATCTTGGTAAAAGCATACTTGAACATCTCGCATTTCTTGAGTGGTTTTCTCTTTTTTTCTTCTTTTATTTCAATAAAATTTTGAAAGAAAGAAATGACAGCTTAAGCAAAAATATGGAACAGGCGAAAAAGCATTCGACTAACGGAAAATTATTATTATATTTTTTTTAAATTGGGGTTAGAAAATAACATTTCCTTGAAAACAATAGAAAAGTATAGAAAAAGCATTAGGATAAATTTAAAATGATACTGATAGCATATTATTGTTACTGCATTCAAAATTTATTGAATTCTAGTTATTATTGAGTTCTTTTTTACGCCATAAAAACAAACTTACAATTGAATCGATTCTCAATAAAAACTATTACTCTGTATAACAAAAAATAAAAGAAGCGATATGACTGTTTTATAAACTTTTTATATGTTCTAAAAAATAATCTCATATGATTGCATCTTATATTTAAAAACGATATGCAACTATATGTTTTTGAAATTGAAAAAAGCTTATAATTTGTTTGATTCAATTTAGATTATTTGTATTTTAAAATCTGTCATCTTATACACACGCTATATTTTGTTATTTTTTTTTAAAATAATTTTCATTAAAGAATTAGATTTATTTTATATGACAAAAAGTATTTTTTTTTTTTTTTTTTAAGCACGCGAAAATATGATATCCAATTTCAAAAGGGTATATAATACAGAAATAAACATCTGAAAAGGTTGCCTTCGTAAAATAAATAAATAAACAAAAATAATAAAAAATAAATAAAAATAAAATAAATAATAATAAACAAAAATAAAATAAATAAATAATAATAATTAAAAGTAAAATAAATAATAATAAATAAAAGTAAAATAAATAATAAATAAAAGACCAGTCTATTCAAATGGTCAGAAAGTAAATATTCGCAATAAATGAGGTTTTCAGATGCAAACAAAGAAAGCAATCGACAACGAAAAAGATTTTGGACTAGGTTTACAAACCACGATATACAGCAAACAAACAGCTTCAGAAAGAATAAATGATTTTTTATATATTTATCTACAAACATATAAACAGGCATTAATTTCACCAAGATACAACAAATCAGAAGAATTCGGTAAACAGACAAGAAAAAAAATTATCCATTTCGCTATCTAGTTCTAAGACGCAACCTAAATTAAGCACAAACGATTTATAAGGATATAATATATTAATTCATTTCACTGTAAATGCTTTAATACAAATTTAACAGGGTAATATGAATGTCGAAGCCTGTTAAAATAACATTTTAATCTATTTAAAATAGTTATACATACATATGCATCTTATCTTTTCCAGAAAAAAAGTTAAATAAAAAGAAGTCATTTTTTAAAATTAAGTTGCATTTTAATATTATCAAACGAATCCTCCTTAAATATCAACTCCAGTTTCAAGTCCCTGCGTTTTGTTTTGTATGTATTATTTTTATTCACCACGCATGAGAATCAATTAATTTTAAACATATCCAATATACATATGATTTAAATACACAGAAATATCACTTATGTCCCCCTTTAAAATAAATTATGCTTAAAAAAATAAAAGTTACTTAGCCTTATAATGGAAAAGCAAACAAAATATATATACCAGATTACAAAATCATATAACGTAAATAAATAAAAACCTCATAACCGTCACGAAATAATACCATTATAAGTTAGGGAGGAAATATTCTGGTAATCTCAGGATACCCATCACTTCCTAAGTACATGTCATTCCCGTTGCGTGGTCAGTCTCCCCTACCGGTAAGTAGCGAACTATTTTATCCTAAATGCGGAAAAAGAAGAAACCATTGACCAAATAATGATCTCCTCAGTGTCCCAGCACTCCATATTCCTGTAGGAAGGTCCTACACTTCGGGTATGCCTGTATCGATTTCATATTGATCGGATGGAGGCGCCAAGAAGGCAGTCGCCAGCAATCCTTTCAACTTAGCAAAGACGTAATACGCACAATAACCCTAAAACACGTGCATTCACATCAGATGGCCAGTGACTTTTATTTCCATTTCAAGTAAACAGAAAGGATGATCCATGCCAGAGACTATTTTCCTTCTCGGTTTAGCCCCATCTTAAAAGATATCGAATAAGATTTTCCCCAACAGTATTCGTACTTACTAGAAGTCTCTGAAATTTGAAAAACAACTTTTTATTTACTACAGATATATGAAAGATAAAACTACATGAATAGATTAAAATTTGTACGAACAAAGTAGCAAAGTTTTACAGCTACAATGGTATTAAAGCTAAATTTTAAACTCCTTCCTTGCGAATGTGTTTATTTAACTGAGCTCCCTAATGGTACCGAATATTTTAAATATTAATACTTACAGTATTCATACTTACTAGAAGTATCTAAAATTTGAAAAACAACTTTTTATTTACTAAAAGCTCTATGAAAGATAAAACTATAAGAATATATTAATATTTATGAGACGAAGTAGTAAAGTTTTACGTAAAGTTACAATGGAATTAAAGCTAAATATTAAACCATATCCTTCGCTTTGAATGTATTTATATAACCGAGCTAAATATTTGTTTTAAAAACTCTCAATAACAAGAATTTATTTTTCTGATTATTTTTAAATACTAAATTCTCACACTATAACTTAATTAAAAAGCAGAGTGAAATATCTTTAAGCATTTAAATTCTGAGGAGGAAACTGAGTAGTTTTTAGAACCACATAGCCACGGTCAAATTTTTATTTACTAAAGCTATATGAAATATAAAACTACACAAATATCATAAAATTTATGCGACGAAATAGTAAAATTTTACGTACATTTATAATGGTATTAAAGCCAAATTTTAAACCTTATCCTTTCCAGCGAATGTGTTTATTTAACCAAGTTCTCTAATGGTACCGAATATTTTAAATATTAATACTTACAGTATTACCCACCAGTATTCATACTTACTAGAAGTATCTAAAATTTGAAAAATAAATTTTTAATTATTAAAGCTATATGAAAGATAAAACTACATGAATATCATAACATTTATGCGACAAAGTAGTTTTACGTACAGTTACAATGGTATTAAAGCTTAAACTTTAGACCTTATCTTTCCCAGCAAATGTGTTTGTTTAACTGAACTTACTAATGGTACCGAATATTTTAAATATTTGTTTACCAATTTGCAAAAGTTTATCAATTTTCAAAACTCGAGAAACTTCAAGAATTTTTTATTTTCTGATTATTTTTAAATACTGAATTCTCATACTAAAATTTAATTATAAAGTATCTTTAAAGATTTGAATTTTGATGAGGAAACTGAGCAGTTTTTAGAACTACATAGCGGCGGCCACATTTATCTTTAATATAGTTTTAGTACATAAAAAATCTACATAAATATAATAAAATTTATACGATGAAGTAGTGGTTTTACGTGCAGTTACAATGGTATTAAAGCTAAATTTTAAACCTTATCCTTTCTTGTGAATGTGTTTATTTAACTGAACTTACTAATGGTACCGAATATTTTAAATATTTGTTTATCAATTTTCAAAAGTTTTAAAAACTCCTCTATATCAAGAATTTCTTATTTTTCTGGTTATTTTTAAATACTGAATTCTCACACTAAAACTTAATTAAAAAGTGGAATGAAGTATCTTTAAACATTTAAATTCTGATGAGGAAACTAAGTAGTTTTTAAAACCACATAGCCGCGGCCACATTTTTATTTACTAAAGCTTTATGCAAGATAATGAATATCATAAAATTTATGCGACGAAGTAGTAAAGTTTTATGTACAGTTACAAAGGTATTAAAGCTAAATTTTAAACCTTATCCTTCCTTGCGAATGTGTTTATTTAACTGAACTTACTAATGGCACCGAATATTTTAAATATTTGTTTACCAATTTTCAAAAGTTTTAAATACTTCCTCAATATCAAGAATTTCTTACACTAAAATTTAATTATGAAGTATCTTTAAGCATTTAAATTCTGATGAAGAAAGTGAGTAGTTTTCAGAACCACATAACCGCGGCCACATTGGTGCGTGAAAGATTTGAGCGATCGACACTAAATGAGTTCGCTGCAGTTTATTATTTAGGATTTGCTGCAGCTCGATGGAAATCAAAACGCATGCGATCTCGTTCATTAGCTTTCGGGTGAGGAGAATAACTGCTCGGTTTATGGTCGTTTTTTTATCATGCATCAAAGGATTTATGACGTTCTAAAAGACGACTGGATGCGTTCACGTAAGAGGATATAATGGGACTTGTTCTCTGAGTTCAAACTGTAATGCCCGTCAACAGACGAATGTTCGAACAAAATTTTCAAATCTCAACGGAGCGTAACAAGTAAGGTTGTTGAAGTTACCATTTAACTGAACACATCAAACTATCAGATTTAACGAGAGGAGTTATTATCCTTGTACTGATGTGTAAAAATCACCTAATAAAATATCCAAGTAGTTTGATGAAAGCATTGAATAATTGAAAAAAGTTGCATATTATAAACAAATTAGAAGCATAAATTCGTTCAAATGCAATGAAAATATTTTCACTTTAAATTTGGTTCTAAAGGTTAAAAAAAAATAAATAAATAAATAAAAAAATTCAAACCTATTAAGACTAAGTTTTATCATAGTTTGAAAATCATTCTTTAAAAACTAAATGTAGAAATGTTTCTCTTTTTAAATTAATATGATTGATATACTTCAAAAACACGGATGATTTTAATTTTTCTTTTTATCGTCTAAAAAAGGGAAATAATTTCAAAGAACAATGAGTTCTTACGTTATAAATTCAATCTGCTAAACATTATACAAATTTAAATAAAATAAATAAATAAAACAAATTTAAATCAACAAATAAAATAAACTATTTAAATCAACAAAACAAAATAAATAAACAAATAAAAAAAATAGACAATTTAAATAAACAAATAAAAAATAGACAATTTAAATAAACAAAATAAATAAACAATTTAAATAAATCAATGAACTTTATATAAATACCATTGAATGAATTTAGTTGAACAATTAAATATCTTCTGCTGCAATAACTACTGAGTGACTTTTTGATAATTTTACTGAAGAACTTCAACATTTAACTATTTTTAAAAAAAGTTCAATTTATAATTTATATGTGCTTTTTAATACATTGAAATAATCCAAGAAAGACGTGAAAAATTTTAATAAATAACGGATAGATATGAAATATTATAATATGCATCTATACATATATCTTTAATAAATATGAAGAGGGAAAACTGATTTTCGTTATTTTCCGAAGAATTGAAAACAAAAATATCTTCGATTAAATAATATTACTCAACAATACTCGTATATTACTACACTCAAAAATATTCGTACACGAGGAGCTGATAATGATTTTAGTATCGAAAGTTTTCAAAACAAATTCTCTTATATTGAGTGCAAAGCATTGATAATAAATGATAAAAGAACGTGATTTATGTATTAAGTATACATGTGTATTTATTGTATTAAATTTCTTCAAACGTTCAAGATATGTTCACACAAAAAAAGAAAGCATTAGTAAGCAAATAGGGGGGAAGCAGGGATACGTAGTTAAGCATCACTAATCCGGAATAAATAAATTTTTATCTAGTAAATAAACAGAATATTTTAATAAGATGTTTATATTCGCAACGCATAGCTAACATCATATATTTAAAATGCATAATCTAATTTGTAAAAATATGACTGATTTCAATTTTCACTTATATACAGAAATGCAACGATCAATATTACAGAAGAAATAATTAAATGAGAAAAAAGCACATATCCCATTCTCAAAAAAATTTACATACGAAATTGAAAGAAGTCAACCAAATTTCAAATATATAATAATAATTGTCAAAATCAAGGCACACATATACTATTAAATTAACTATATACACCTTTAATCACGGAGATGAATTCTAAAGAGATTAAAATATATATATATAGGAGATTATACATTCGCTTGCAGGAAAAACTTTATATAATATTTAAAGCACTTTTAACGAAACAGTAAGCGAACCATTATATCACTATCACGAGTAGTATTTTAATTTTATAAAATTTACGATGAATTAGAGAAATACATGCTATTATAGATGAGTACCAAGAGGTAATTTGTGTTCTGAAATTTCAGAAAATTTGACACAACCTATTCTAAAAATTTCACGTTACCCATAACAAAAACCTATCTTTTCCTAAAATACTTACTTCTCCATCTCAAATAATTATGTTTAAAATGTTCAAATAATTAATTTAATTAATAATATAAAAAAATATAAGATATTTAACGAATAATATGGCGCTTCCTTACAAAGCATGCTTATCATGTACTATAACGGATAACAGATAAGACAAATCATAAAACAGATCATGTTAAGCACTATCTAATTGAAAGGTATTGACGAAATGCAGTATAGGGTTCAAAATGGATCCCTCAACAAATGTTATACTGCAAAGGATACAATTACTGAAATAGACTGTAGATAATAGATTACTGATATTCTTTTTCTTACCATATATTCTATCCCTCTTATCTAAAAACGAAGCAGGAAATGTTTTCTCAAGGACACTAATTTGTTTAACACACAGTTTCAGAAAATTTAACATGCAGTTCAGAAAACTTCAGAGGTATCCTTAATCACCAACAGCGAGCAGTGTTCATAGGTCAAAAAAGACATGAAGACACTAGGATACAAATGTCATTACACTGATTTCGATTCGAACATGAGATGCTAGAACCCCTACGCTCGAGGCAACGGCACCAACAATATGCTAACATATCTCGCTAATACTCCCCACTTCCGCGCATAAAGAGTAAACAAGAAGCTCGCTAAATCCACAGATAATTAGATAAGCAAATTCTGAAATTCTTCTGTTGAAGTTAAGCACAGTTTTAAGCCAGATCTGATTATCTCAAACAGAATCGGATTATTAAAGCAGGAGGGCTTCTTTAGCCTAAGTGTGTTAAGACCCAGGAGGAGAATTCATTAAATTGGCGAAACCAGGTAAGACCCTTTCATCCCTTAAATTAGGATGCGAAGCATATTCGTTTAAGTTTTAATGAAAAGACAGCCTAAAAGCATGCAATATGGCAAACTAAACAAATTTATGGAAATCGCATAAAAGCAGAGCAAATCAGATTAAGACAGAAGTGTGAAAGTTAACAACATCAGAGGGTATGTTAAATAGAAGATAGAATTCTTATTATAAATGGTAGCACAGAACAAGGAATTTACAGACTGACTATAAGTGGCTTTATCTTCAGATTTCTTCAAAATTAAAGTTCATTTTTTGAACAAAAATGACAGTAACCCACATAAAAACTCGATGGAGTAAGTATATGAGAGCAAATATTATTATATTTTTAATTTTAAATATTTTATTAAAATTCTTTTTATAATATTTGCTCATCAAAATTAAATGAAATAAAATAATAAATAAATGCCTTTTTTCACTTAAAATAAATGAAAATAATTAAGCAACAATACTTTCTCCAAAAACTGTAGTACTTACAATTGCGAGAAAATGAAAAGCATATGCATTATATCACTAATAATACTTTATACTTTGAAGAATATTTTGATTATGAAATGAAAATCACAAAACAAAAATAATTTTTAAAAAAATGAATGAATAACTGATAAGTTTAAACACTTTTCCGAATTCTCAACCATCTTCACCAAATCTGTACCGGAAAAAAAAAAATTTCCAAAGATAATAAAAAAAATAGACAATTTATAAGAATTCTTCATGCTTAATTGGTCTTGATAAACAAATACTTGTAATTTCTATATTACTTAGTTAAAATTAATGTTAATCTGCAAATACTCAGGAGAGATTAATACTTATATAAATAATTTTCCGAATTCTCAACCATCTTCACCAAATCTGTAAGGATAAAAAAAAAAAAGAACAGAGAATTACAGAGATAATAATAATAATAAAAAACAGACATTTATAACAATTCTTCATGCTTAATTGATCTTGATAAACAAATACTAATAACAACCGTATTACTTAGTTAAAATTAATGTTAGTCTGCAAACGCTCTGAGATATTAAGACTTATATAAATACACTGCAATACATAATTCGAGCTTTCTTCAGAAACAAGCGCACTGTAGTACAAATCAAAGGTCATTTACTCTATATCACAATTATTAAGATGCTTAAACAATGAGATTAAGTCTGAAAGCGTGGGAAGTCCTTTGATCATATCGAATGAAGAATCGACAGCCCTTCAAGGTCCATTGCATACGTGACTACATATTAGTGTCCATTCATCCTCGTATCAAATGTTTAAGAAAGCAAGTTTATGTTGATATCTTCCGTTGATAAGTTAGAAAATTGAACGCCTGAGCGCCAACTGACAGAGTAATAAATATATCATATCATTCATGCCTTATGGTTCTAGTAAAGGAATTTAAGATACTAGGATAGTAAATATGAACTTAGTCTCACAGAAATCCAACTTAAATAAATCACATGATTTCCATATTTTGTTTTCTTATCATAATAAATTTATTTTTGGATTAAACTTTCATGTACATGCAGATCTTAAAGATATGAATACTGCAATAATTTAAAAAATATGAAAGACGAGACCTTTTCCAACATTATGCAAATTGGTAACAAAGAAATTCAAATAATTGAAAGCCGCAGGCGCTACTGCCTGACCCGAATGAATGGGTTTTCAGTGTTTTTAAACACACCAGATTCAAATGTTTACGAAAAGTTTTAAGATATTAAAAATCTTAAGTACAATTAATATTTTAATTGAGAGAATATCACATATTGGGTTGAGCGGAAAGTAATGAGGGATTTTAATTTACCTAAATTCAAATCAATATCAATGCTCCAATTCTATTTTGATTCAGTTTTATTAAAATTATTTTCCACTTAATACCATGCCCTTTATTCTACTATGCATTACACTTACATTTTAATTTTTATTTTACAGAGAAGTCATGGAATATGATTTGCATATTTGCCATATAATGTTTTTTGAGTTTAATCTGCATGGAAATGCTACAGAAGCAACTCAAACATTTTTTTTCGTGTATCTAGGATATATAAGTGAAAGTCAAGTTCAAGATAGGTTTAAAAAGTTCCGAGAAGGGAATTTGAGTCTTGAAGATGAACAGAGAAGTTGACAATGATGATTTGAAACACTGGTGGAATTAGAACCCCATGTAATAAGTAGAGAACTAACTTGCAGACTCTATTGTACACAAACAAAAGTAGTGGAACACCTAAAAATGAAACGAACTGGAGTTTGGGTAACACATGAGCTAACAGCTCAAAACAATCAGCAACGAGTAAATGTTTGCAAATCACCAGTCACAAAAAATGAAATTAGTCCTTTTTTAAAGCGTGTTGTGATTTGAGACCAAAAATGGATACTTTATTCAAATGTTACTCGAAAGAGACAATGATTAAGCCCAAAAGAAAAACTTATTCCCACAGCAAAGCTAGGATTGCAACTTAAAAAAGTTTTGCTTTGCATTTCACCAGATATGGAAGGGGTGGTTTATTTCGAACTGCTTGTGAATAACCAAACTATCGTCTCAGAATCTACTGTCGACAATTACAGAATTTAAAGCGAACTTGACTCACAAAGCGACATGCATTACTCAATAGACGGAGTGTAATTTTTCAACAAAATAACGCCCGGCCTCACAAATATCTCAACGAATAAGGATGGGAAATTCTATATCATCCACCTTACAGTCTAGACACAGCTTCATCAAATTATTATCTATTTTGATCTCGGCAGCATTTTCTTGATGGCAAAAATTTCAGTAATAAACAGGAGAATGAAAAATCTCTAAATGGACATTTTGCTGCAATACCAATAAGTTATTTCAAAATGGAATCATGCAGTTGCCCAAAAGGTTAAATGTCATAAAAAATTATTGAGAATTTATTAATAATTCAATATGCACCAATAATTTTTTTTTTCATTCAAAATTGTCTATCTAAATACTGCGTTACTTTTCGTTCAACCTAATATGTCGTACTCCAAATTATAATATCGTTCATTGGAATCATATATGTTCTACTTTATTTAAGTTTATTAGACGACGAAGTGCAAGAAAATTTCAACACATTTTCTTATCAATGTAATACGAAATTAAATTTTTTATTATTATTATTAAACTTTCATTTCTCGATATATATAATAATATGGTAATTATTAATGTAAATCCATAATAAGAATGAAGTACTTTAAATTTCTTTTAAATTAGTTAATTATTTATATAATTAACGCTAATAACTATACATAGCTATATTTTTTCTAATTTTAGACTCTTCTAATCAATGACCATGAAGTATTTTCTCTAGGTTTCGTACCGTATATTCTATCCTTCTAACCTAAACAAAACAGGAAATTTTTTTCAAGGACACCAACACATATGTTCTTTAAGAAGGACAAAAAATTTCTTTAGCGGGAAAAAAAATCTGTCACATTTTTCATAAGTATTTTATTCCATTTCCGAAAATTAGATTACAGTAATAGCAACTGGCAAGCAAATTTAACTGTTTAAGGACACTGACACATATGTATAAGCTTATTATTTTTTTTTCAAGTTGGAATTAGACTAATTGAAATACCTTAAATGTATAAAATTGTTTCATTCTAATTCATAGTTAACACTCAAACATATAACAACTACGATTATGTGTATTTATAACTTTTTTTCTGGTTCGCTGTATTGCTGTTTTAATGAAACATAATTAAAAAATTAAGCCATTTTTTTTTTTTGCACTTTAAAAAGAATTATCCTTGAAGAGATTCAAAAGAAAGAATTTTATAATAAGTAAACAATTTAAGAGTATGGTATCAAATTTACTAACGGAAAAGAAAAAAGTTATCCATTACAAACAGGGAAGTAATTAAATTGTGTTACACATCTAGCAGTGGAGAATAATCTCAAAGTCAAACTCTTTTTTTACTTTGTTTCAATTAGATAACTTTAAAAAATAATACATATGTTTCATTTCATGAAATTTTTTTAAATATTACTAAATAATGTTTTCATTCAATAAAAATATAGCTTATAATAAAGACCTATAATTTAAATTCATTTATTAATAAATTACAAGCCTTTAAATTCATTCAATAACAAATTAGAAGCCTTTAAATTCATTCAATAACAAGTTATAAACCTTTAAATTCATTCAATAACAAGTTATAAACCTTTAAATTCATTCAATAATAAATTACAAACCTTTAAATTCATTCATTAACAAATTACAAGTCTTTAAATTCATTCATTAATAAATTACAAGTCTTTAAATTCATTGAATAATAAATTACTACACGTCTTTATAAAGTGAATAAGATAAAAAGAAAAGCCGTTTTCTAATAAATTGACTTTTCCATCCCAAAAGTGGACGCGTCTCATTTATTCTAGACAATCCCCCCTCCCCTTGGAATGCAGCCCAATTTTACCCTCTTTCTGTCTCAGCTGGGGTTTACCAATTTTGTCCGTCCGCTTCTCATACTTTCAAATAAATGAAGAGGTGATATTCATAATGTTTATTACTTTTCTTTTTCCCATTCCTCCTCCACTCCAAAATAATGTAAATTAATTATTTGCTGAGATCAAAGAAATGCTTTCAGAACAAGAATTTACTCTTGTTTTTATCACTCTCGCTAAAAATGAAAGAAATTTTTCCTAAAACTGCATCTATGACATTACATATTACTGTAAACACAAACCTTGTTTCCCTTTCAATTTTACATATTAGGAATGGGGGAAATAATAGTTAGATAACTAACATAATTTACTAGTAATTATCTAATAATTTACTTTTACAACAATCAATTTAATTTTAGCATTTCAAATATATTGATAGAACATTTAGATATAATGTAATATATAGATTATAAAAAATTTAAATATTTATCATATAAGAAAATTCGTTAGAATGACGGCATGAATTAAGCCCATACCTTTACCAAATTCATGATGATATTCAACAAATTATGATATAATCCTCTTTCCAGTAATTAAATTTTAAAATTACATATACAACTTATATGTTGAATCACATGCCAGTTTAAAACTTCTATTAAATATTTTAATTTTACGTGCCCTTAATAAGAAATTTCTTATTTAATTCCATTTAAAAAAAAACATACTAAATGCCTCAGCAGCAATGGTTATATTTCATTAAGATAACAACAGGAGAGTTACATAAATGTGGATATGCTTCCTGGAAATATGTTCTTGGTTATCTAAAGAGATTAAATCCGGTTTATAAACCAACATCAATATTTGAAGAACAAAAATAAAGCTTAATCTAATTATTATTATTATCATCATCATTATTTCATCTAGTGCAGTCATGTGAAAAACTCGTTTGAACCCTAAAACCGAAACTAGTTGAAGTACAGTAGAGGTTAAAACCATGTTATTCAAGTGTAACATGACTGCTAACTAAGCAATTACTCACAATTTCATATAACATGCAGAAAATGTTCTGTTTGAATTAATTTAGAATTGTTCGAGGTTTTTTTTTAATTAAATGTAACTTATTTAAGTATGTATGCATATAATAGTTTGCAATGAAATTGAAGAGACACATTCTTCATACAAATTCGGAAAATTTATTCTGTACATCACATGCACATGATAAATTGTTGGAAAGAGATTTATGAAGTCCCGGATATCATGCATCACAACTTTTAATTAGACTAGAATATTCAGGACATTTCTATACATTAGAGTAAGTTATGCAGTTTTGATAAAAGTCATGGAATTGAAAGAGCTAATTTATTATGGCTAGAAGTAGTTCGCCAAACAGTCATATTTAAAATAATGGTATTTATTTCTTTAAGATATTACACCTCTAAAGACAAATTAAAATATCTAAACGTTTCTTGTTTTTTCAAATATACATTTGGTACTTTTTAAACTCATTTTAAAAAAAGTTTACGAAGTTGAAGAATAAAATGAAATGTCTTTTATTAAAAGTTATATTTTCAAATGTGTATCAATATCAAGACCCATTATTATGTTCGATTTCTGAAATGTTAATGCTTTGCAAATATTATTCTCTGAGTCCAACAAAGCATTTTTTTAAAAAAAACAACGAATTTAACTGTTTATCATTCAAATATACTTAATTTTATGAGTCATGGTTTCATTCGGAAAGTGTGTCACAAAGGTGATTTTGAGTTTTGAGAATGATCGATAGTTGTGGAATGAACCCCATAGTGGTATAAGTCATATATTTTGAAAGAGCATAAAGCCAGGGGAGAAAAAAAATAATAAAAAGAAATAGTTCATGTGAATCCATCATCTTGTTGAATATGTTTTGCTACTGACAGTTATGTAAAAGAGGCATTCAGGGATATATATATTTTTTTTTTCTTTTCCTTTGTATCGAATTTATTTGCATATATCATTATACATATACACCTAAAATAAAAGTTTAAAATTTTTAACTTAACATCGCAAAAAAAAAAAAATCTTATTTTTCAGTATCTTTATCAGTATTGTTATCTTTATTTACAGTCTCTTATTTTCTTAAAAAAGTAATGTCTGAAACGGTTAATTTAAATAAAGCATACACTATTATTCAACAACTACAGTTTAAATTTTTTTTCTTTTCTTTTTAATATATTTATGCCTTTTTTTTTCCCCTCCCAAAAAAAAAACATTACTATGAAATTATCATCATTATTATTTCTTTTTTAAAAAGAAGACATCATTATTATGAAATTATCATCATTATTATTATTATTTCTTTAAAAAAAAGCACCATACTTATGAAATTATCATTATTATTATTTCTTTTTTAAAAAAAGGCACCATTATTATGAAATTATCATCATTACTGTTATTTCTTTTTTAAAAAGTCATCATTATAATGAAATTATCATCATTATTATTATTTCTTTTTTAAAAAGTCATCATTATTATGAAATTATCATCATCATTATTACTATTTCTTTTTAAAAACAGACATTTTAAGAGTATTGCCGATCTTTAAGAATACCATTAGTTAACACATATTACTGAGGAATTTTAAAGCAAAAATTTATAATACCAAAATATAGACAATAGAATATTTTTATTTATCACAAAAATTAATTTAAAAAACAATAATTATACTTAATTTCACAACATATCAAGACGCAGTGGTGCCAAAATGAAAAAAAATTCATTATAAAAATTATTTTTACGTCAATTTATTTTAATTTTCTTAGTCATAAACAACATTAAAAGAAAAAAAAAAGTAGAAAAAGAAGAGAAGTGGAAAAGAAGAAGTATTTTTCTAAGTAAGTGACAAAAAAAAAATGAAGAAAATATTTCATGGCGAACACCATAATCCTCTATCCGATGAATATCTTCCCGCTTTCATCTACGACCGGAAGTAGCAGCATCTAAAATTACCATTTCCCAATCTCTCGAAGGCTATTTTTATCTATGAATTACTTCATAAAGATACGCTACTCAAATGGGTTTCCATGGTCGAGAGAATGTGGAATCTCGGCTCGAATGGTTGTTTGTTCATTAAGAGGTCGTTAGAAGTAGATCTGCACTTCACAATCAACTCCTTATATTTTGGTTTTTCCTACTTTTATTCAGAAAACTTTAATGTAAATAAACAATGACCTACAGCGTAAAACCACGGCGCTTTATCATAGAAAATTCAGTGAAGATTGCAATCAAAATTATAAGTGTGTGAACTTGTAAATTCCAAGAACTATTTAAGCGGAAGTGTCGAGGTTATCTATATATATATATATATATATATATATACATATATGAATCATAAAAAGAAAATAAAAAATAATTCTTTTACAAGATAAAACAGCAACATTCTTGAAATAAAAATAGTTTTAAAAACTGCAGTACATGATCATAAAAAGCGGGAAAAAAAAAAAAAAAATTGAAGAGACAAGATAGTTGACAGCGACATCTTTATGAGTACTTTTTTTTTTTCTTTTTGGAAAAAATCAGCATAATTTTTTTTTAACGATATAAGAAATATGCGCATCAAAAATTAAAGGTCAGCTTTAGCAAAATGTAAAATAACTTAATTTTAAGCAATAGAATATTCTGCATCGAATAATATACTAGTACAACAGTTCTTGAACAACTTTTCAACGTTAAATTATGAAAAGAATAAACTTTGGCCAAAACTTCTAAAACATATCGTTCAATTTTTTTAAATAACTTATACCACCATTTGAAGCAATATTTGAAATCAACAATGTAAGCATTCTTGAAACAAAAATACTTTTATAAACTGGTGTACATGATCATAAAAGCAAAAAAAAAAAAAAAAAAAAAAAAAAAAGATTTGAACAGACAAGATAGCTGAAAATGACATCTTTAAAAATATTTTTTTTTTTAAAACAGCATATTTTTTTAATAATATAAGAAATATACGCATCGAAAATTAAAGGTCAGGTTTAGTCAAATATTAAATAACTTAATTTTAAGCAGCAAAATATCGAATAACATACTAGTACACCAGTTCTTTAACAATTTTTCAACGTTAAATTATGAAAAGAATAAACTTTGGCCCAAACTTCCAAAACATAATTTTTTTTTAAATCTTATACCACCAATTGAAGCAATATTTGAAATCAGCAAAAGAAGCAATTGAAGTATACATTTTTTTAAGCAATTGCAACATATTGAAGTATATATTTCTTTAAATAGGTCAAAGGCTTTATTGTGTCCATAACTTGAAGAAACCAACAGTTTAGAAAGCAAAAAATATGAAACATAAAACCCGCGGCAAAACACGTAAAACTGATTAGGTCAGAAGATGAAAAACAAGATGATTAAAGGGTTCAAGTAACCACCGGCAATATTTGGAATCCTCCACCCAATTCAGTGGTCAAATAAGTGGTAACCACAGATCAGTGAGTAATATAATTTCAAAACTTTTAAAAAGTTATATGACATCATAACACAAAAATGCAACTTTTACGGAACAATATCTTAATAATAAAAAATTATTATACATGTATAGATTTATGGATCAAAATTTTTTTTTTCTTCTAGAAAAAAATCCTTATTCTTAAACATTTCTGTTTGGTAAGTTAAGCAATACAGAATCAGATAAAGCAAAATCTCATTAGATTTCAATTCATGATTTTGGCTAGTTATTCATGATTAGGTTGATAGCAGAGCTAATTTAACTTTTAAAACTTTGTTTTTTCTACCTAGGACAGCCATACAATAGATTTTTTTAAACAGTTTATAATAATTTTTTTAAACAGTTTATATAAAATTTTAAAAAGAAGAAGAAAATAGTACCCTGAAGCTTTTTTATTGGAAAAAATGTGGAGAAATATTTCATAAAATGAAAAAAAAAAAAAAAAAACACCCCAAAAAATTAAGAATAAAAACCAACTAAATCAGGAAACAAGAATCAACCAGGCAAAATAATATCAGCTTATAAAAGTTGTCAAATTACTTTATTTACATTAAACGCATCCGTGGTTCAAGTAAATGCAAGTTAAAAAAAAATATTATAATTGAGAATGAATATTATGCCTAATTTTTTTTATTTGTATATTTAATCAATATACAAATCAAATAAAAAGAATTCATAATCGGGACAGCAGGATTTATAATCAAAGTTATAAAAGTTCAAATCAAAGTTACTATGCTGAAGTATTTTCTTTGTATTAATTTGCATAAATGACCTTGTCAATTTTAGTGATACTTACAGATTTTTAGTGCATTTTAAAAATTGTATTGATACAGTTAATGGGAATTAACCGTTAAATGAAGCAAATATTTGACTAAGTAAATGCATAAGATAAAAATTCGTGGCAGAAAAAAAAGGGGGGATTTGAATACTTATTTTATGTTCTCTCAGAAGGCAATGTCCTCTTCAAATTAACCCGTCGATGGGCTGTTCGTGTCATACGTAAGTGGAACACAAGGCCCACCGACGTTCAACAACAATAAAAAAATAATAAATAAACCTTCTATATATTCGCAAATTATCATTTAGATATACTCTCAAAAAAGGGTAATTAACCCCCTCGGGGAATTATTTATATACGACTCCTACAATGTTGTAAAAAATAATCCACGTCATTTGGACCGAATCCTAATTTTGTAACTAATGTGTTTAATGATTTTTTTTAAATGTTTTGTTTAAATCTAATTTGGCTGTGAATATTGTTCTTCGAATAATATTCTTACTTTTTAGTTTTGCTTACTTACAGGCGGTTGACTTTCAATACAAGTTACCTTATTGTATATTCCATGTAATTTGTGATCCCCTCACTAAATAAGCATAATGATCTCTATATATAAATGTACAAAAGAATGGTAACTTCGTCACAATGTTTAGACACACACGCACAAACATACATAAAACAAGATAGTTAAAATATAATTTACAATTACAAATTTTGAGGAATAATAGTTAACATATATTTAAATTGTTTTCTTATTTGACAAAAAAATATTTCTAAATCACATTGTCCAGGGATTATTTTCCTAAGAACTCTAAAATTTAGTATTGCATGCTTGAATTTAAGTTCACTATAATAAACATTAATTGAAAACGAAAGCATTATTATACTTAACATATAAACATTTTTTATATGTTTACAAGTACGCAAATTCTATTTTGAATTCTATGTAGCGGAAATTTTTAATTACTATAAACAGTTAAAATATTTTTAATTATATATAAAGTTTAACTGAATTATGTCACTAGTTCTAAGTTTAATAAAGAACCAGAATAGTTACATGAAACAAATACTTTTTCTTAATACTATTTTTTTTTTCCCCGTACATGTGCTTTCTGCATGTAAAAATTGTATCATGTCAAATGTCTTATTATTTTCGCAAAGGGAATAAATTAACAATGAGGAAGAAAATTGTTTCTTCAGAAACATGAATAAATTTCAGTAGACTTTCAAACTTTATATATATATATATATATATATATGAAATTCATAAAAATCAATATTCGGGAAAATACACAGTGGTAGACAAGATTTATATTTCTACAAATTAAATATAGATGAAAGGTACTAATGTATTTGGCCAATAAATCTTAAAAAAAATGAGAGAATCAACTAGATTCGACCTATAAGAGAAAAAACAACTTTTGAACTTTTAAATTGATTTATTTAAAAATAATTTTGTAAATGATTTATTTAAAAATAATTGTATAAATCACGCAATCAATTTTAGTGATAATTACCGCTTTTCCAGGGCATTTTAAAAATTCTATTGATACAATAAATGGGAATTAACCGTTAAGCAAAAGAAATATTTGAAAAATACTGGGAGTATATGTGAATAAATGGAGATAATATATAAAATGTTTTTTGAAGGAGTCCGAGTCAGGAGCCGACTCTCGACTTTTTTTTAAAAAAATTTTATTTTTCCAAAATTCTGGGAATTAATGTTAAGAAGGCAATTCAATTGTATCCTTAAATAATCTTATAAAATACACTTGCTACTTTAGCAACAAACCATGTCAGTGTTGAGAAATTTTTCTCAGCACTGAGGTTTATAAAAAGCCGTATTAGATCAAGAAGCTATTCTATTATTGAGAAAATATAAAATTTGGTAAAAATAAATATAAAAATAGCATCTTAAAATGTGCATTTTTTTTTTTTTTTTTTTTTGTCTTTAGTTAATGCTATGATAGTTTAGTACCTGTTAATTTGACAATATTATTTTTATGGATATATACATTTTTTGGAAGTAAATTTAGAGAACAAAAATGTCTTTTAGGTTAGTGCGAATATTACACCTTTAAAGATGTAAAAAATACTTTGTTATGAAAAAAACAGTTTTTACAGATAAGAGTTCAATAAAAGTCATTGAATTTATTTCACAAATTCTTCTAACTCTATTAATAAAGATCGCAGAATATAAAATTCCAAAAAAGAGTAAGGAGTCGGTATAAAAAAAAAAATTGACTCAAGAATTGGGAGCCGGAAATTTTTTGGCTGACTCCCTGCATGTAAGACTTCTTATAATAATTATAAATTTTGTAATGTTATAAGATAATGTGAATTATCAAAGCAAAATAAACTTTTGTTTTCAATGTCGTTTATCTTAAGCATATTTGTTTAAAATTTTACAATTAACAAAACAAATTTGTGTTGAGGCAGAATTGATTACATATTTGAAAAAGCTTCCTTGTTTTTGACACTATTTTTCTATCATATTCAAGAATGCCTAATATTATTATTACATTACAAATATTTAATTAATGCACAATAAAAAAATCGGATGTAAAATTTTAAAACGTTTATTACGTAAAAACAAATTAGAAAAAATACTAGAGATGACGCGAACGAAACAAGTTTAACTATAAAAGAAAAAAAAATTGTTTGGAAAGCAGCATAAATTTATATATATATAAAATTTCTATTAGGAATGTACATTTAAGTAATATAATAAAATGCTTATTCAATGCCAAATATTATAAAACATTAAATATGTTTTAATCTTAAAAAGCATTATGAGGTCTAGTAGTGTGCTATTAAGCAAAATTACGGATATTTATATTAAAATATATATCATGAGAAAAAATATACGTAAATCATGATACTCAATTTTTTTAATAACAAGAAAATTTTAACTTTGAATTATTACTCTCTATTTTGTAATACAAAAACAGATTCCACATGATGCACATTGCATTATTTGGAATCACACTCCCATTACAAAATAATTAATACTAGAATAATCTAGAATAATTATTACTCATACACAAAGATATGTAAGCTCCAACTGTATACATGAAAAATTGGATTGTTTCCAATATGATTGCATGCAAGCTCACTGGTATATAAATGCAATGGTAATTATAATAAGTTCTTGGAAAATCCAGATAAACAGAATTTATAAATTCAATAAAAATACAAATAATCAATAATTGGAGTTTTTTCTTTGATAATAATAATTGCAGATTCCGGTTTTTAGCAGAATTCAATAAATCACTCAACTGATTTTATCAAAAAGAAGTGAGTAAAATGTTATCTGGAAGTCAATTAATTTCACTGTGCACTGAAATACTTTTATATCTTATCAGACACAAACTAAACATCTTATCTTACACATGCTAAATTAATTATTCATTCTAGAATAGAAAAATTTGTTTGCATTTCTTACACAACTTTTAAGAACTTTCGAAATTGAATCAAAAATTAAATGAACTATATCCTATTAAATATGGTATTTTCCTAATTGATATTTAAAGTCAATCAAAAGCAGTAATTGATTTGCCATTAAATTATTTAAAATTCATACTTAAACAATAAAATAATGTAAGAAGGCTACATAAAAGCTGTGTTAAAATGTCGAGTCAAACATAGAAACCAAAATACCTAATAAAGAAAAATTTTAGTTATTCAATGATTTTGCTTGCAACCTACTTTAAAGATTTTAAAATTGATTGCAAGTAATATTACATCATACCATCAGTAATATTACATCAATAAGAACTATTGCATAATACATTAGAAGGACTTCTTTCAATGAGATGAACTATTTTTATTTTTTTTTATTTGAACATTACATTATTTCTATTATATTTAATATTTTTCTCCATTACAAATAATAATACAATAATAATAAGCAGACTATTTGAAAGAAAGCATATAGTAAAATACTGAATGTCAAGATAAAAATTCATTGTGTTCTTAAGATTAAAATGTTAGCAATCAAGTGTAACTGAATAAAAATTACCAGTTAAATTCATAAGCAGAATAATTACATGAAATAAAAATACAACCAAATGATCCAATTGTTAGCAGATTTTTTTACTAAACACTACTACATTGAATAAAATAAAGAAAGCAAAGTATTTTTCTTCTTTTTAAGATATTTGAAAAGCAATAATTAGAATTACTTTAATCTAATTACTTAAATTTTAACATTAATGGTATGATTAAAAAAAATTTTTTTTAAAGATTTGTTTTATAGCATGCTAATTAAAATTTAATATTCTAATGCACTTCACTATTTGTGATTGTCATCAAGATTGTCTTTGAAATTTTTTTATTGCAATGTAAAATGATTTATTATGAAGATTTCATTCATTTCAAGATAAATATCCCTAAGTTTAATACCGATATAAAAATAATTATCAGAGTAAAACACTAGATTCCTCCTGCTCAGCACAGTTAAATAGAAAAAAAAAAAAGAAAACTTAAACTGGTCATGCAAATAATGCTATAAACATTCATAATATTTCAGTATATTTACATGTTATCAACTTTTTGTTTCTTGCAGTTGTAGATAAAATCATAAATTAAATTAAACATACATTTTAAAGACTGAAATTATTCAAAATTAATAATTAAAAATTGCTTAACACTAAAATTTATCCTTTTTTCCATATATTCTGCAGTTTATGTAAACTCTGTTACGAAATACAGAAATATATCTATACGTGATATTGCAATCAGTATTAATATTCAAATTAAAGAATGGTATACTAAAATTAATATCAAATAAATAAGAGCATACATTATTTAAGACTAAATCAACATATGTTAAATTCACAAATTAGGGTAATTTTATAATACTTAGTGATGATAAATAGTGCATATATCAAAGAGATTAATATAATTGCTTCAATTTAAAAGACTAAATTCTAACTTTCTGGCCAAATTTCTGAAATAAAAATGTATCAGAAAGTCCTATTTGAAACTTTTAACTTTCTCCTATAGAATAAATTATTTGGTTATTACAGTTAAACCAATATTAAAAATTATACGAACAAAAAAATTAAAGAGAATACTGGGACATAATAATAAGATCAAAAACAAGAAAATACTTCATACTATCAACTGTATAGAATATTTCCCCAATATAATATAACCTAGCAACAAAACAACAGTTACTAAGATACAAGTAAAAGTTTTGTATTCAATAACAGACAAAGAAAGCAATGAAGAAAATGAATATAGTTTTCTTTCACAAATCAGTTGCAATCATTATTCTTTCAAATGATGTTTTTAGCAACTAAATAACACTCATTATTATATGCATAATAATTTTTTTTTTTTAATTCTACGACAACATTTAATTTAAATATTTTTTTCTGATTTTTTATTATATTTAAAATTGCAATAAAAATAAATTATGTTTAATAAGATGTTAGCCAATTGAACCCATTAGTAGAGAGAAAATACTGGGATAGGCATACTGATTCTCACTGCCATTGATTTACAACAAATTCCAACTATCTTGCATCTAAAACAAATATATTCAAACAAGTACCTATAAAAATATATTTCCTTTATATTGAATGGAATGTCTTCCAAAGTTAAAAACTTGAATTTGGTTTATATAAAGAAAAACAGCTTTATATGGTAAATTATATGATTTTATATTAACACTTCAAAATTGATTTCATTATTTTAATTTTATTTATAAAATGCAATTAAATTACATCCTAAAATTTATTAAAAATATGTTTAATTTTTGTTTTATGGAATAGATCTAGTATTCATAGAACATATAAATTTTCTTTATTTAAAAAAAAAAGTTATTTTAAAAAGTTATGGTTTTCCAATGCTAAAAAGTGGAGTGAAAAGAATTCAATGTTTAAAAAATAATGTTAAAGTTTCTAAAAATAATGTTAATAATAAAAATGAATTCAATTTTTTTAAACAATAAAATTTTACATTAATTCATTTACATGCAACATATTTTAAAAAGAAGAAGTATACCAAAAATCTGAACACAACTTTAACTGAAGATTCACTTTTTCACTAATTAGTTAACTACGAAATATAAAACTAAGAAAAATAAAATAATTTAACTTTTAGATTCAAGATATAGAAGAAGAAAAAAAATCATGATTTCAATTTTTATTCATTTCTACAAAAAACCACAAATTAAAAAAAAAAAAAAATATGTAAAAGGCAGTTTTAAAATAAATAGAAATGGAGCTACATTTAAAAGAAATGAAATGAGGAAAAAAATTATGAATTTAACAAGTATACAAAATGAAATGTTATGTACAAACTATAGATATGCAGATATATTGTTCATTTAATTCAACTACAGTATACAACTGTAACAATAAAAAAAAAATCATTTTAAATTAGTAAAACACAACTGAATTAGAAGTTCAGATATGTCTACATAATGAAATAAATGCTATTTTTTCTGCTTAATAGTGCAATCTAAACAGAAATTGCATACATATCCATAACTGAGTGTGCTGCAAAAAGATAAATTTAATAGAATTTAAAAGTATAATTTAAAATTTATTCTAATAGATTTCAATAATATACTTTAATAATGTGATTAAGATTCAAAATTAATTTTTAGATATACATGTTATTAAAGCCACTAAAATGCAGAAGAATTTTAAGAATCTTTCCTTCTTTTAAAATAATCATACTTTAAGTTACTTTTTATTGAATTACAAAATTCATTTAACAGTAAAAAATATTTAAAAGATACCAAACTTAAAATTATACTCACAACATTTCTTATATATATTTATTTATTTAACTCTCTATAATATAAAAGTTTACTGAATTTTAAATGCAATAATATGCATAATATAGAACACAGCATTCAATAGCTCTATTAAATAACTTGAACAACATTTGAAGAAACCACACTACTCATAAAACCTACTGTTTTTTACATAAAAGAGTCCTAATAACTTAACATTCAATAAACAAGAAAAACCAGAAAAAAAAGGGCTCAACAAGAAAAGAATAATAACACATGGCTGAAAGTAAAGAAACTAATATAAAGATTTCAAAACAATTATTTGTTTTAAATATCTTATTTATGAATTTGTTAATAATTAAATAACATATAAATTAAATAAATGTTAAATTGGATCTTTTGCTCAAATTTAAGAATGTTAACTTCATAAATTTTTTTAAATGAAATAATAATAAATAATATAAAATAGGAACAAATATCTAAGAAGATGAAAAATTTTAGATAAAAATCTTCCATGAAATTTGTGTATGAATACGATTTAAATATTCAGGAGTAAATCATATTAATTTATCAATCATGATAACAAATCATAATTTGTTAATGGTATATATCCAAATTCCTCAAAACTTTCTCTTATTTGAAACCGAGAAAATTAGCCACGGTTTACAACAAATATAAACTGGAACACAATAATACATTTTCCAGAGACCATTATTAATTACCTCATACGCCTTAAATCTAAACAAATCTTTTGGAGATGAAAAAGACTTGTGGGGGAGGGGTTGGACCGTTATACGCTATTCGTATGTATCCTTGATACAACTCTAAGAGACTCAAAACAACTATCTTTTATGTCACACATTGAAACGATCAAATGTACTTACCAAACTTTTTTCGTCTGTGTTTTTTTCTATTAATGGATCGATCAAAATACTAAAGCTGATTATGAAAAAAATCCCAGCAAAAAACTACCCAGCGAAGATCTATGATTTCATTTCATCGTTCACTTTACTACATTGAGTTTAATTTTAGATTCGTACAAACAGTTCTCAACAATAACAACACATTTCACGGCAAATCAATGCTTTGTCAGAACTACAGAACTGTCGCTAGAGGCATGTTGGGTTACTGCCGCCGACTATCTAGAAACGAAATTGTTCGCTCTCTTAAATATCGCCAAATTCTACCGCCACTGCCAGTTTCGCCGCCAAAGTTCTTGTTTTCAGTCGTTATCTTTTGATTTTTATTTTTTCTAATAATGTGTTACTGAAATGATGTGGATAAGAAGGCGTTAAATTGCAAGGCAATAAAAAACGGTGGTGAGATTAAAAATGTTATTTAAGGAAGTAAGATTCTAGTTACTTTTTAAAATTTTTAATGAAAACTAGAATTACTAACCTAAATGGACGGATTTACATCTAATTCTCGGAAATAAAATGTCTTCAAATATACTATCCAATCCATCACTGTCAATAAAAAAAGAATTTAATAAAAAAAAAACTATTGTTCTCAAAATATAATGGTGAAATCTTGATTCGCTGTCTTTGTTATTGCTAGAGAAAATAAAGTAAAAAAATGACAATATTTGTATATAAATCATATAATACTGACAAGACTATGAAATATATATTTTTTTTTTAATATTTTTGTATCCTAATCTTAAAAGAATTCTACGAATAATTTTTGGACAAAACATTTTAGGTGAAATTCACGTTAGTAATGTTCTTTATGGCGTACGATTTATAAATGTCGTTTGATTTTAAATCAACTCTTTTATTTTTTCTTTTTAGATTTTTATAAAACTCTGAGGGGGTTGTATGTCTTACAATATTCCATATTTTTTTCTTCAAACCAAATATGTAAGATTTATTTGAAACAATGAATTCAGTAGCACTTGTAGCAACTAATGAATTAATTGGTTTCTCTTTTTTTCAAGAACTTATATTCGTATAGAACATTATACAGAATCTTTAGTAATTATTTTATATAATAAATTATTTTATTATGCGGAATAATATGAAAGTGGTGAAAAGCCTCATGTTTACAATATCATAACTATTTCCATGCAATGCAAATTCACATATATAGTATATTAAGAGAAAATGTAAATTTAAATTTACATATATAGCATATCAAGAGAAAATTTAAATTTAAATTCACATACGCGTATATAGTATATCAAGAGAAAATGTAAATTTAAATTCACATATATAGTATATCAAGAGAAAATGTAAATTTAAATTTACATATATAGCATATCAAGAGAAAATTTAAATTTAAATTCACATACGCGTATATAGTATATCAAGAGAAAATGTAAATTTAAATTCACATATATAGTATATCAAGAGAAAATGTAAATTTAAATTTACATATATAGCATATCAAGAGAAAATTTAAATTTAAATTCACATACGCGTATATAGTATATCAAGAGAAAATGTAAATTTAAATTCACATATATAGTATATCAAGAGAAAATGTAAATTTAAATTTACATATATAGCATATCAAGAGAAAATTTAAATTTAAATTCACATACGCGTATATAGTATATCAAGAGAAAATGTAAATTTAAATTCACATATATAGTATATCAAGAGAAAATGTAAATTTAAATTTACATATATAGCATATCAAGAGAAAATTTAAATTTAAATTCACATACGCGTATATAGTATATCAAGAGAAAATGTAAATTTAAATTCACATATATAGTATATCAAGAGAAAATTTAAATTTAAATTCACATACGCGTATATAGTATATCAAGAGAAAATGTAAATTTAAATTTACATATATAGTATATTAAAAGAAAATGTACGTTTAAATTAAACATGAGAAGTATTAGTATGACTAAATTGCGCTAAAACTTTAATTATGGTATCTTTTGGTAAATCTAGAATGACATCTATGTGAAATATCATAACTATTCAAAATCACGCTGATTAAAAATTAATTTGATTTAATTGTTAAAAAGAAAAGTTAAAAGACAATTCTCTATATCTAAAACAATACAGTATTCTTTCAAAACTACTGTATGTTAAAGATATAGAGATTAAAATATGTATAGAAAAATCTAGTCATCCCACATCTGTAATGACATCATATGAATGGTGTTAAAACTAATCATAAGCTCATTAGATAACAGCGGATGTGTTGAAATAGGATTACATGATTGCGAGTTTAAAAACTCCCACTCAGAACAATTGTTTAGCGAATCGAAACCTCTATACACTGATGTCATCTATTTATCTAGGGAACTAACTTAAATAATTTTGTAAAATTTATATTTTTAAACCGTTCAAGCTACAAAAATGAGTGGAATAAATTTTTTTTTCTGATTTATAAATTTGAGAAATTAAGTTATAAATAAATAGTTATGAGTATAAATATAAAGTTACAAATTTCTTGATTTTTTTTGAAAATGATAAAAACTTATTAATCATGATTAGTATCTTATTAAAACCTAAAAGAAATCAACTTTATTACAGTTGATTTTTTGATTAGTAAGGATTAATTATTGTGGATCTGAGCGACCTGTTGAATAGAATGTTGAGATTTCGAATCAAAAATGGTTGGTTCAAAACTCTTCAAGCGATGTTAAACCGAAAGCTTCCGTTTCTGTCTAGCTCGATAAATCTGTAAGCTGGAATGTATCTCTGATAGGGTTTGCGGAGGAGGATGCGAATCCTCTCCCTAGATGCTCCCTTACGGCGTTGGTTCTATATAACGGTGGCATAATGTGGATGTTCTGTATTATGGGGGCATATTGTAGCACCCCTTTCCCGTAGTGCGGTCTGGGTAACATTGAATTTGCCATATCTCTGCCGCTCAAATAGCGAATAACTCAGGTAAAAGTGCCCGACATTCAAAAATGGATCAGTTACTCAATATTTATATGTATGCTGGGAGTTAAGAATTTTCAAATACAAGTAACTAAATGAAATTTGGTTATTAAAATACTTAAAACAAATAGGTTATAACATTTCTCAAAATATAATAAAAATATTGAGATTTAAACTTTTTTCATCCTCGTTTTGAAAATTAAAAAGTTAAGAAAGTATTTAAAAGTAATATTAAAGAAAAGGGAATCAATCCCCTATTGTGATAGTAAATTTTTCCAGTCATTTAATACATGAATATAGACTTACACAATTTAATCGTTACCATTACCTTTTACTATAAGAATATTCACCTAAACGGGAAGTGAAAATTAAAATTAATTAAACTTAATTTTATGAACTAGGCAACAAATTAAATGATAGCATTAAGATCTGTATTCGCAATACCTCAATTTTAGTGGAATTGTTCTTCGAAGTATTGATATTATAGTCTTAGCTTCTTACCTATTAAAAGCTAGAATTTGATGTTAAATACAATTTGCGAGGGCTACGAGAAATCCAACTTCTTTGAAGTAATAACAACCATTTTTGCATGATGAGTCTGAGTTTAACTCAAGTGAACAATATATAAAAACAAAGTGCTGTCTTATGGCATTGTTTCATGGAAACAATATATACATATATATATATATACATCATTATTGGCACAACAGCCCTATGGCAGGCCTAGGCCCAACAGATTTCGGCAGATTTCGAGACAAGACATGTTTCCTTTTTACGGTATGGGGTTGTCAGCCCAACAGCCATATTAGACCGGAAACTACTGTTTAAAGTGGATTCCGAACCACTGCAAACATCCATGTCACCGCTGGGACTCGAACCCTGTCGCACCAGTCACTTGGCTATCAGGCCCCAAATGTATGAAATCACAAACTTTAATTTTTAAATTAAATAAAAAACAAAAAATTATTTAAGTATGAATGTCAAAATACTATTTAATTATTTAATTTTTGTAAAACTCTTTTATAACCTTTCTCACTCATTTAATGTTGTATTAAAACGAAAACTGAATTTTTTTTTACTAGCTGAAAATAAGCAATGTTAAGGTAATAATGAGTAATTTTAAGGCAGTTCTTTTCTCAAGAATATTGTGATTCTAAATGTTTTTTTTTTATTATTTATGTATTTAATTTATTTATTTATTGTCCACCGTCATTTATTTATTCAAAGTTGTGTCAGAATTTAGGAATTGAAAAGAAGTTTCATTTAATTTTTCTTTACTTTATTAGATTCATGTAAAATATTACAGTACGCCTTAAAAATAAAATCTATACAATAAAAATATTATGTACCACAAATAATGTGTTCAAAATGCAGAGTTTAATAAAAAACATTATTTTAAAAATTATTCAAATTAATTTTAACGAAAGTTTCTAAACTTTGAAATTGAGAGGGAAGAATTTTTTATATAATTGTTCAAAAGTTTTTAAATGTATAAATAAAATATATAAATGAATTAATATACATATTATAAATAATTGAAATATATATTTATTCTAGAAAAATGCTTGTCTTATTACTTATTTAAAAAATAATGTTTTGTTAATTTAAAATATAAATCTATTACAATTAAGTTTATTACAATGAAAACCATATTTCCCAATGCTTACTTCTTGAAATATTTCATTATATTAACCGAATCAAATCGATTTCTTCAAAAACTTATTTCCTTTTATCTTGAGATCATATTATCCGGAAAAAAAATAAAGATGACTTAAAATTTAAAAAAAATTCATAATGTTTTAGTTTACTACTTGAATAATTCAAAATATATATTTATTCTAGAAAAATGCTTGTCTTATTACTTATTTAAAAAATAATGTTTTGTTAATTTAAAATATAAATTTTAATTATTCTATATCTTTAAGGAAGGATTGTGTAAAAATGAATAATTCAAAATGAAGTTTACTACAATGAAAACCATATTTCCCAATGCTTACTTCTTGAAATATTTCATTATATTAACCGAATCAAATCAATTTCTTCAAAAACTTATTTCCTTTTATCTTGAAGTCATATTATCCCGAAAAAAAATATTAAAGATGACTTAAAATTTAAAAAATTCATAATGTTTTAGTTTACTACTTGAATAATTCAAAATATATATTTATTCTAGAAAAATGCTTGTCTTATTACTTATTTAAAAATAATATTTGTTAAAAAAATAATAAGGGTAAATTAAAATTGGAAGAAAATTAAAAATGTTTTAGTGTACTATTTTAATAATTCAAAATGAAGTTTACCACAGTGAAAACCATATTTCCTTATATAAAAACAATAACCATATTTCATATATAACCGAAGAAAACCATATTTCCTGAAATATTTCATTATATTAACGGAATCAAATCAATTTCTTCAAAAACTTGTTTCCTTTTATCTTGAGATCATATTATCCGGAAAAAATAATAAGGGTAAATTAAAATTGGAAGAAAATTAAAAATGTTTTAGTGTACTATTTTAATAATTCAAAATGAAGTTTATTACATTGAAAAAATATTTAATTTATATAAAAACAATAACCATATTTAAAAATATATAAATGAAGTTTACTACAATGAAAACCATATTTCCTGAAATATTTCATTATATTAACAGAATCAAATCAATTTCTTCAAAAACCTGTTTCCTTTTATCTTGAGATCATATTATCCGGAAAAAATAATAAGGGTAAATTAAAATTGGAAGAAAATTAAAAATGTTTTAGTGTACTATTTTAATAATTCAAAATGAAGTTTACCACAGTGAAAACCATATTTCCTTATATAAAAACAATAACCATATTTCATATATAACCGAAGAAAACCATATTTCCTGAAATATTTCATTATATTAACAGAATCAAATCAATTTCTTCAAAAACCTGTTTCCTTTTATCTTGAAGTCATATTATCCCGAAAAAAAATATTAAAGATGACTTAAAATAAAAAAAAAATTCATAGTGTTTTAGTTTACTACTTGAACAATTCAAAATATATATTTATTCTAGAAAAATGCTTGTCTTATTACTTATTTAAAAAATAATGTTTTGTTAATTTAAAATATAAGTTTTAATTATTCTATATCTTTAAGGAACAAAAATGAATAATTCAAAATGAAGTTTACTACAATGAAAACCATATTTCCCAATGCTTACTTCTTGAAATATTTCATTATATTAACCGAATCAAATCAATTTCTTCAAAAACCTGTTTCCTTTTATCTTGAAGTCATATTATCCCGAAAAAAATATTAAAGTTGACTTAAAATTTAAAAAAAATTCATAGTGTTTTAGTTTACTACTTGAATAATTCAAAATGAAGTTTATCATAATAAAAACTATATTTCCTAATGTCTACTTAATGAAATATCTCGTTATATTAACCGAATCAAATCAATTTCTTCAAAAACTTGTTTTCCGTTATCTTGAGGTTATATTATCCAGAAAAAAACATTAAGGGAAAGTTAAAATTGGAAGAAAATTCAAAATATTTTACTTTACTACTTCCTGCTGAATCAACTGAATTCAACTACGTAAAACCGATAGAAAAATGGAGTCTTTGTACAGGTGATCTGCTTGTTTCGTCTGCATTCGTTATTTAATCCAATGATAAACTATCATAGACAGAAGTATAAGTATAATGGTTATAAGTATGTTATCAAGTATAAAGATTTTTATGTATATATATATATTATTAAGTATAAGGTATAAGTGTATTATCTAAGTATAATGGTTATCTTTTTATATCCAACCTTTATAAATTTTCGCTTTAATTACTGAATGAAATATACATTTGAAAAGTAGGCTTAGAATACTGTATAAAATTCCCAAATGAATTGATGTTTCTAGTAATAACTATAGTTATTGTTATCATGATTTCTGGATTTTGTAAGAAGGAAACTTAGAGATACTGAGTCATTTAAAAATTATGTCTATTAAAATAGCAGATCGAAAATTATTACGAAAACGTTATTTTATTTTACTTTTTATTTATTTATATTTTTTGAAGCATTTGAACAAATTAAAAACATTGTGAATAAAATGGAAACATTTGAAATATTTCAGGTATGCAAATTATTATATGGAAAATAATGTTAATTACTTTTTCAAAATGTCATAATCTTAATATGAATAATTAAAAATCCGATGATGCAAATGTTGCCAGAAAAAATTTCATTATTCCTTACCGAGTCTGACGTCTGTACTGATTTGTGATATCACCAAGATCTCTCTCTCTCTCTGTCTGTAACTACTGTGTCCAAAAAGTAAGACCATTTTTTAAAATTCCTGGGGCTTATGGAATTTCAATTTTTTTTTTAGGTTGCTGGCAATGATCTTAACATCTATGGGAAATTTGACGTCAAAATATTCATTAGTGTTTGAGTTACGCTGGGTTTTGTGAGACGCTAAAACTGATTTCGGCGAATTTTGAAATGTCTGAATTAATTGACAAAAAAACTTGAATTAAATTTTGTTTGCGGAAACGTATAGAATGTAGCAGAAGGCATTCGGTGAGCATTCCTATATCGGAAAGAAATGTTTACAAGTGGTATAAACAGTTCAAAGAAGGCAGAGAACGAGTTGAAGACGAATAGTCCTCTGGTTTACCATCCACCTCAACCGACGAAGCTCACGTCCAAAAAAATTAAAGATTTGGAGCTTACAAACCGTCTATTTACAATTAGAGACCTTGCTGATGATATTGGAATTTCAAAAGGATCGGCCAATTCCATTTTGGGCCTCAAACGCGTCAAATCTCAATTGGTACCGAAAATGCTGAATGCGCCAGCTCACACTGCATTGATTCTTCGTGACTTTTTCGCCAAACACGAAACCCATATCGTTCCCGCAACCACCGTATTCGCACCGTGTGACTTCTGGCTATTCCCTAAACTGAAAAGACCACTCCGGGGACACCATTGTGAGTCGATTGAAGAGATTCAAAGTGAATCGCCGCGCGCTTTGAAGACCATCCCTGCCGATAATTTTTTAGCATGCATTGAGCATTGGAAAAAAAATTGGTGTAAGTGCATTGTGTCCGGAGGGGATTACTTTGAAGGCGATGAAATAGATTTGGAAAAATAAATAAAGAGTTTTCGAAAAAAAAATTAAATGGTCTTACTTTTTGGGCACAGTAGTATATATATATATATATATATATATATATATTATTAAATATATTATTAAGTATAAGTGTATTATCTAAGTATAATGGTTATTTTTTTATATTCAGTCTTTATAAATTTTCACTTTAATTACTGAATGAAAAAAAGCATGCATTCGAAAAGTAGGCTTCGGATACTGTATAAAATTATCAAATGAACTGATGTGTTTTAGTAATAACTATAATTATTTTCATCATAATTTCTGAATTTTGTAAGAAAAACAAGAGATACTGAGTCATTTAAAAATTGCGTCTATTAAAATAGCAGATCAAAAATCATTACGCAAAAATTATTTTATTTATATTTTTTTAAACGAACAAATTAAAAGCATTGCAAATAAAAAGGAAGCCTTTGGAATATTTCAGCTATATCTTATCTTAAGGATAGTTAAAAATCCGATGATGCAAATGTTGCCTGGAAAAATTTAATGATTTCTTAGTTTTACAAATATCACTGAGTCTTATCAAAATTACTGACATCTATACTGATTTGTGATATATATATATATATATATGATTTATATATATATATATATATATATATATATATATATATATATAGAGAGAGAGAGAGAGATGGAGCTTTTTTAGTGAGGCACTGTTTACATATATATATGTGTGTGTTTGCAATTCTTACAATTTTTACAGTTTATACAACGTATATTTACAATTCTTTTAAATTATTTTCTTTCACACCGAAGCTAGTGAAAAAAATAACTGAACAGTTTTTTACAACTAGAATGGCTTTTCTATAGGTTTAAAATATATATCTATATATACGGGCAAGCACCCAGAAAGGTGACTAGCTGCCCCACCCCAAATCCCATAAGTGAAATGTGTGCACGTGTCCAACTTATAGCCACTTCCCACTTGGGCCCAATTGCTTTTTTATTGAATATTTAGTATTTCAATGGATCAGTGTTTATCTTATCAGTGTCAATTTTATTATCGCGGCTGCATTTGTAGATTGGACAGGCGTTCTTCCTGATTTACTTTTATTAAATATTCATCAAAATAATAAACGATGAAATCGATGACCTAGTAAAAGAGATAAGAAGATTGAATTTAATCTGATAAATTGTTTATGTATTTTTTTTTTTGAAGTAGTTTTAGTTTTAATGCTCTCTTTTTTATGTATTTGAACCAAACAAGTACAGACTTGCCTCCTGTATATATATATATATACGTGTATGTGTGTGTATGTGGGAGGAGGGGGAGGGGCTTAAGTTTTAAAAAATATATAATTTGTGCTACATATTTAATATAAAATAGATTATATTATTATTTTTTAAAAATATTCATCAAAATAATAAACTATGTACTAGACGAGCTAACGTAAGAAATATGAATATTGATTTTTAACTTATAATTTGTTTATGTTTTCATTTTTTTAGAAGTAGTTTTAATTTTAATGCTTTATTTTTTATTTATTTGAATCAAATGACTACAGGGTCCATATATATATATATATATATATATATATATATATATATATATATATATATGCAGGGTGATTATAATTAAAGTCCCACTTTCAGAATGCTGTAAAAAAAGAATCACTCATCACAATGAGTTCAAATTTGAGCTGAAGATACTTGAAGATGGAGGAAACTGTAAAGCATCAAAAAAGTTCCAAAGTGTATTAATAGATGGCGCTGTAAGCGGCATAACGAAAGTGAATTCGGCTGCTAGTGATATTTTAAATCGAAATTACAACGTATTTGGCAAGAGTTAGCACATTAAACCAACTACCTGTGCTTGATTGTTTCGGTTTTTTGAAGGAAAAAAGGACTTCCAAGACATTCAACAGTTATGACACTTTTATTGATAAGCCCATCCACCACGGCAAGGTCATACCAAATTGGATGGGAAAAATCGGTGGAACTTTTTTTTTGAATTTTTTTTGATGCCATATCGTTTCCCCCTTCTTCAAGTATCTTCAGTTCAAATTTGAACTCATTGTGACGAGTTTCTTTTTTTTACAGCATTTTGAAAGTGGGACTTTAATTATAATCTGTATATATATGTGTGTATTGTGTGTGTGTGGGTGGGTGTATTTTGAAGTTTTGAAATAATGTAATTTGTATTACAAATTTAATATAAAATAGACAACAATATTTTTTTTAATTTATTAGTATTTCAGATTAGATCCTTTTTCTGTGCTCATAATCAGTCTATAAATTCTAAAAGTTTCAGCAAATTTATTTATTCTTAATTACTATTTACGCTATTAGTTGACGAATGAGTTTAACAAAAGCTTCGTAAAATTTTATTGAAATTTTGGAACAATAACGCATTTTTAGGTTATTCAATATAGGTTTGAAGAATAAATTCTATTTTGACTAAAATAAAAATTCACTAGCTGGGAGCTTATAACTGGAAAACTTTTTTAGTTACTAGAAAGCCTTACTGGAAAACTTATTTTATTATCTTTTTACATACAAAAAGTTTTAAAAGTAGTAAAATTTTTTAAAAAAATAAGTGAAAAAAAAGGGAAAAGTTTTGGATACTTTAGAAGAGAGTATTGAAAGGTTGTTAAGAACTTATTGAATTTTAAGTTCTGCATTTTCAACATATGTTTTATTCATGAGTACATATTATTCGTAAATGTGTATTTATGAATAAAACATGACTGTTTTGAATAATTTCAAAACATTGTAACCACTTTCAAATAGTGTTACCTTACATTCGATCTTAGCATTTAAAAATATAAAGGGTTAGCCTTAAAAGTTGTATATAAAAGTATTTTTATATTCCTTTTTCTGAATTATTTTCAGTCCATTAGCATTAGGAGAAAATGAAAAAAGATTTTTTATTCTTGTTATTAAAATTATTTTCATTCATTTGTATAGTTTTTTATGTGTCTTAAAATGAATAATTTTTAAAAAAATGATTTAAATCATTTTAAATATCTAAGAAGTTTTGAAGTTTTTTATGTTTTAAGGTTTTAGTTCTTCTTCTATTTCAAAAAAAAAAAATGAGTGATTAATGAATTTTAAATATCTATGAAGTTTTGAAGTTTTTTATGTTTTATGGTTCTTCTATTTCTACTTAAAAAAAAAAGTGATTAAATAATTTTAAATATCTATGAAATTTTGAAGTTTTTTTTATGTTTTAAGGTTTTAGTTCTTCTTCTACATTACAAAAAAAAAAAACGTTTCTGTTTTGTTTAAAAATAAATTAATTGGTATCTTTCACTAGAATAATTGTAGATTAATTAGTTAAATTAAATAAATGTTACTATAAAAATTCTTATCTCTAGAAAACTGTTAAAAAAGTCTTTCTTATCACATACACTAGAAATAATCTTGTAGAACCAAAGGTTAAAAAAAGGACACATTTTCTTTGAAATTCTAGCTCATCTGTTTCTGTTTTAAATCGGAGATGTAATTTTCAGGAAATAGTTTGAAATGTAACTTCTGTGTAGGTATCTTTTTTAATTAAGAGTTCAAAATTTCTAGGAATTCCAAAATGAAAGATATCTTATATGCATGTATTACGACTAAAATAAAATATATATCATTTTATAGTAATTAAAGTACATAAAATCTAATTTCTTTTCTTAAATACGCTTTTTATAAAAGTTTATAAATCAAAATTCTATGATAATAATAATAAATATGCTAAAAAAATTTAAGATATTCAATATAAGTTTGAGAAAACACATATCGGTTTGAGAAACCAAAACTGATTTGTATAATTTGTAGATGTTTCTTTCATTCCTTATCTCAAGGGAATTAGCTAATATCAAATTTATCCAATAAAATATGTTATTTCACTATAACAAATAAGAAATTCCCACAAACAACTCTATTCAACCCAAATCCTTATGCCATTCGGGAAATGGGAAACATGATTAGAACCAAGGGGCTGGTTGGCGGTCTTTTAATGAGCTTTATTTAACACTTTCTCAATTATTTTAGAGAATAATGGCAAATTCAAAACAAAACATTTTCAAAACAAAACATTTTATTTGATTTTTATGAAAAGAAAATATTTGAAACAAATGAAGGTGTATTAAATGACCATGCAGATATACGGAATGTACATATAAAAAATAAGCAATGCAGTAGCAGTAATAATACAACAACAAATCATTTTATTAAAAACAAAAACAAATGTCAATATGTTGTCTGAAACCTTTCCTAGTAATTTACACGATATAACAAAATAAAGGAGAAAAATGGGGAAAGTTCTGGAAACCTAACGTGGTTTTTTTTTTTTTTTTTTTTCTTTCTTTCTTTCTTTCTTCTTTTTCTTTTTTTCTAAGCACCAGGAGACCAAGTATCATATTTAAACCTCTTTCAATTTTTGAAAATTTTGATGCGATAAAAAAAATTAAAAAATAAATTAATCGCTCAAATTATTGTTGTAGTTAGTATTTCTCAAGCTACCACAGATAGAAGGAAACCTGTTCCCATCATTAAGGTAATTATTCTTTATGGTAGTCATGGTAATGTTTTAACAGCACGTGGAGCTTTTGAAAAATTTTGAAAAGAAAATGCACTGGCTGCAGATGAAGATAATTTTTATGCTCTATTAGGAGAAAGAATCGATACTGGTAATACAATTTTAATAAATCATTTTCAACACTTTACTAAAAATGCTACTTGTATTAGTTGGAATATTCAAAAGCATATAATATCTGCTTGTAATAAACTAATTCTACGACAGATAGTGCAAGCAATAAATTCCTTCAAGTGTTTTCCTATGTTAGCCAGTGAAACCTGTGGCATATCCACAATTGAAGTTTTCTTTATGCGTTCGTTATGTAAATGATAAAGAAAAGAAAATTTTTGCGACCAATTTTTACAGTCCATACCTATTTCAACTACTACAGGAACAAACGTTGGAAAATACGATAAGTGAATGTCTTAAAAATTACGAGACAGATTTATCAATTTTATATGGACAAGGTTTCGTTGATGCAGCTTTCGTGATTGGAAAATTTAATGGAGCATACAAGCAATCATTTGAAAATTATATTCTCAAGCACTCTATGTGCATTTCTCATCCCACAGTTTTAGTGTGGTAATATGAAATTTTATATGATGTTGAAAAAGCATTGAGTATAATTGATAAAATTTATAATTTTTTTAGCTCTTAAAATCAAAAAGGATTGATAGCAAACATTGAATATGCCCCTGAATCCAATAGGAAAAATTGCGACAATTATATCCTACTAGACGGATAGAAAGAACAACAGTCAGTGACAATAATGCTAGAACTCTTCAATCCTATAGTTCACAGCCTGAAAGAAATAGTGTCTTGGGATGACAAAGATACGTCGTATACTGCTTAAATGTTATTAATGCTTAGTGCCAAACAAACTTTTTAGTATAGTTGCGTGTATTAGATAAAATGTTCGTGTATACATTTCCTCTGTACAAATTGTTAAAAAATCTGATAACGCTGAATTAAATTTTACTGAGGACTTTATTGTTCAAATTAGTTCCGTTTGCAAAGATTCCGAAATTGAATTAAAAAAAACTTTTATCGTTGTTACTGATTTAATTAAAAAATTAATTTTGAAATAAAAAAAAACCCCAATAATTACAGCCCAGTATATCTTGTATTCCCTGCCTATTCGATAAAAGATTTTTTTTGGAAAAACGATATTTATATAATTTTTAAATCAATTGTTGAGTCAGTTGAAAGAGATGTTTATTAATCACAAAACTATATTACAAATATTTGATGTACTTTTCCAAGTAACGATAATTGCCAGATACAAAGTTACATGGCGTGATACGAATCTACAAAATTTTTATTATATTTCAACTAGCACTTCCATTTTGAAAGTGAATTAAAATTTTATTTCCATAAATTTTCCAACACTTCAAGATGCAAAAACGCTCTTGAAGCATTAGTCGAAGAAATATGTATCGTAATATATATTTATAATTACAAATATTTGCCAGTATAACAGTGGCGTGATGCATGAATTAAAGATCGTTTTCAATGTTACGAAGGCTAAAAACCTAATTGTAAAACACAATAGGGCAAGAACGTCTAAATGGATTAGATGGTCGTGATATTTCTAAATGAATTAGACGTTAGAAATGGCTTTATTAAATATTCATCAAAATATTGAAGTTGACATAAACGATGAGCTGGCAAAGAGAAAAAAAAATCAGTTTTAATTTATAATTATAATTTTTTGTGCAGTACTTTAAAGTTCTAATGTCCTCTTTTTGATGTATTTGAACCAAAATTAGTTCGATGTAAAAATTATTAATAACTAATAAATTAACATTGGGATTTCGACTTTACGTACATTTCTTATTATTTATAGTTTGGTATAACCTATCGAGCTTTCTCTAATGTTACTGTTTATTTTGTTGAGCCCCTTTCTGGGAAAAATCATGTTAGCACCACTAGGTCCTGTAATCAAGTTTTGTCCAATCACAAAGCAATTATTGGACAGGATTGCAAAGCGAGGCATCACTCATTATGTCTCAACTTGTTCTGTAACTCCATTTTCTTATTACTTTTCGATTAGAATAACTTCTCAAGATGTGAGGAAAAATCTTTAACCCATCAATATTAGACACATGAATGAAAGTTATTTGATTGATTTGATTTCTATTGATTAATAAAAACAATTCTTGGTGAACATATAGTGAGATACGTCGTCGTAACAAAATGTGTTCTAGAAATAATTTTCGCAACATGTTAAATTTTTTTTTTTAATTCAAAGCTTTGCTTTACTCAGAACTTGTTCAAAAGTGTTAAAATTTTTTCCCACCTCTTTGAATTCAGAGTCCTTTTGCATTTTTTCTAGAAATCTTAGGTTATCTGTTATAGAAGTTGTAAAACACTTAATTTCTTTGATAAGTCTGGTATTAATAAATTTTGGTGTAGCTAATAATTAAAACTATAATCCGGTATTGAGGAATCAATAAAAAACTGACTTAAATAGACAGGACAGTTAAAAAAAAAAAAAACGTATGGGTATATGGTCTTGAAGAAGTTGAATGAAATTGAATGAAGTTGATGATTGTTTATATTTTGTATTTTAGCATTATCTGAATGTTTAAACCTATTGCATCGTATTAAGAGTGTTTAAACCTAGTGCATTATATTAAGAATGCTTAAGCCTATTACATCGTATTAACATCGCATCTACATGTCATTATGGGAATTAAATTAAAAGCCAGACTAATGCCTTAAGTTATAATAGAACTTATAACGATCCAAAGAAAAGAACTATGTCCTGAAATTTAACATTGCAATTATTCATTTCAGGAAGATTTACTTTCTTTGTTATTAAAATAATGGATTAACAGCTGGTCTGTTCCTTTCGATTTGCCTCTGAACTTACAATCTTTCGTCAGAATCAAAGTATTAAGATGCTGCTCATGATTACTCAAGGAAATCATAAGAGATAATCATGTAACTTTTTAATAAGTGACACGAAATTGTGTGAAAAGAATGAAAAAGTCTTTTTTTGAGCAGGTGGTGAAGGATTCGCTGCCATTCTCTTTTGGAGACAGAACGGGGAGTTCCACCATTGAGGAGCTTATCCTGATTCTGGGAACGGAAATGGGGAATGAGTTGTTGGAGGGTAAAAAAGATTCTGAAGATTTCTATTACGCGTTTGATGTTGAAGCACAAATCAACTTATCTGTCTGAAGTGGATTTGGGGGGAAAAAGAGAAAAACGTGATTCGCAAGAAGAGGAGAAACTTTTCAATAGGCGTTGGTGATTCACGTTTTTATCGTACTCCAATAGCACTTTTTGGTTATTGCTTTAACGGATTATTTATGTTGTTACTTCCTTTAAAGTGTGTACATTTGAGTAATTAATAAAATTTTAATGTTTCACTAATATAATGCTAAAACATGTAAATAACATATTATGTAAATTAACAATTTCAAAACAAATAAATTATATTGAAATTATAATTTTATTTGCTTCAACACACACACACACACACATATATATATATATATTGTTGCAGCAATATAATATAATAAAAGGATTTCAATATAGGGGGCCTGAATGTCCGAGTGGCTGGCGCTCTAGGTACCACAGGCTTCGGGTTCGAGTCCAGGCGATGTCATGGATGTTTGTAGTGGTTCGGAATCCACTTTAAACTGTAGGTCCCGGTCTAACATGGCCATAGAGCATTGCAGGGGCAGTGCTACTCCGCATCCGTAGCTTATCTTCAAGCTACACTCCTCTCCTGGGTAATGCTAAGTGAATAACGTCGGTGCAGAGCTTGCCTTAAGGCATAAAAGACAACTGTCTATGTGTTTGCCAATTGCATTAGAAAAAAGAATATATATATATATATTAATCAGCAGCGCCTTTATACCGACTGAACTTCCTCAGTAGTGGCCAAGAATTCTACCTGTGTGGCTGAACGCTTTCTTTTTCTTTTTGTCATTAATTTTTCATGTTTGTTTGATTTCTTAATTTTTGTTTCAATATACTGCGGTATATTGAATATACCTTTTGGTAGTTTACGTATTTATCTTCATCTCGCTGATGCATAGATAATAAATTTCACAATTCAGACTTTTTGTTAAAATAAATAGAAAAAAAAAAAAAAAAAAAAAGGAGAATTGAATTCAATTAAGAAAGGGTTGAGCTGATAATCATATAAACTTATGTTTGTGAAAATTGCAACACCATGAAGGACTTACGCGAGTGAGCTGAAATTTTCAGGAAATGCAAATTAGCGCATGATATGACAAATGATTAGAATTTCAAATCCGTAGCGCATGCGTATGCTGAGCAGCGCCCTTTGAACGGCGGATGGATCCGAATAAATAGACGGCTGTAGCGAGGCATGTATGGTTATCGGTGGTTATCTGTTAGTGGTAAACGTTAGCTCAATCGTTACTTATGCCTCTTCGGCGAAAGAGAGCGATATTTGAACAACTTTAGAGTTTGAACGGGGAGCAAATCATCGGCCTTCGTGAAGCTGGATTGTCTTATCGTGCAGTAGCCACTCGTGTGCAGCGTAACAGCAGCACAGTGATGCGTAATTTGGAAGCAGTGGACGGACGAGTGTCGGACAACTCGGAAATCCGGGAAAAACATTTACCGAAATGTGACGTCAGCTCGCGATGATAGACACCTGGTCCGCATGGCGCTGACGGACCGTACAGCTTCCTCTAGACAATTGGCATTCTAAGTTAAAAAGTGGTCAATAGCTACAGGTGTTTCATTGTGCACTTCATCAATTCGTAGACATCTGCTACAGCGTGGACTGCGCCCAAGGACTCCTTTATACAGGATCCCTCGCACGCTAAACCATCGCCGCCTGCGGCTACAATGGGCCGCTCAGCATAGAGACTGGCGTGCTGATTGGCAGCATGTCGTGTTTTCTGACGAATCCCGCTTTAATTGTGGTACCGTGATGGCCGCATTCGTGTCAGACACTATGCCGGTGAACGCCACCTTCCGGAGTGCATTATCGAACGCCACAGTGGACGAACACCCGGAGTTATGGTCTGGGGTGACATAGCATATCATGGACGATCTCAATTGCTGAGAATTGTGGGCAATCTCAACAGCAACCGGTACATCAGTGAAGTTCTACAGCCCCAAGCTGTTCCCTTCCTTCAAAGCTTGCCAGGCACTGTATTTCAACAGGACAATGCCCGCTTTCATATCGCTAGGACTGTTCAATCCTTCTTTGCAACGCGGCAGGTACAGCTTCTTCCTTGGCCTGCGTATTCCCCGGATATGTCGCCGATTGAACATGTGTGGGATTTCGTTGGTCGGCGTCTCGCTCGTGATCCTCGTCCTGTTGCTTCTGCAGACGAACTTTGGGTGCGCATACAAACAATATGGAATGCTCTTCCTCAGGCAGACATTCAAAATTTGTTTGACTCCATGACACGTCGTGTAGCAGCACTTATTGCGGCGCGTGGTGGCTACACAAAATACTGATTCCGATCTCTTGTTATTGTTTGTTTGCTTTGAACATTTAATCATTTATTTGTACCACTACCACTCAACTGTGTATTAAATTTCATTCAATTATGACGATTCCTTCATGATGTTGCAATTTTCACAAACTTGAGTTTAGTATTTAAGAGACAGATATATTTTAGTGATCTAAAAACCCAAAAGGAGAAGTAGATATTCATAAATTATATGGAACAGAATATTAGTGAAATACATATGAATAAGAAAACGAAACACAAAACGTATTTGAGAGAATGTTAAATAATTATATTTAAGAGAATATTCTTTTAAGTTGGCAACACGAGAAAATTTCTTAAGCGGTAAACTCGAGTATAAATCTAACTTTAACAACATATTAAGAAAAGAACGAATATATACTTTTATGTGTTTGTATTCCCGCCATATTAATTAAAATAATTACTATAATATGTTATGCTTTAATTTCTTAAAAACCAAATAATTTGTTGTTTGGATGCATTTTTATTTGAATAAATATAGCTTATTAAAGAAATAATTAAATATTGATTAAAAATATAAACCATGTTAAGTTTAACGAGAGTATTATTGTCCGTTCCTACATCTTTAAAGAAAATCTTACCTATGTACAATGATGTCCAAATAGGGTTAATTATGATGGGCTCAAGTTATGTAACAATTGTTTACTGTATTTTAAGTTACATATGAACAAACATGAAAAGTTAATGACAAAAATAAAAAGAAATGTGTGACGTTCAGCCCCGCAGGATAATTCTTGGCCACTACTGAGAAAGTTCAGTCAGTATAAAGAAGGCGCTGCTGATGCCCTGCAGAAGGTGTTGCCAGATATAAGAAAGCAGCAATTATAATCATCCTTTGTGCGAATCAAGGAAAATAAGCCACTGGTAATTAAATTTTTTTTTTTTTTTTTTTTTTTTTCCGTTTATTTCTCTAAGAGTCTATAAAACTTGCTGCAAGTATAATAGTAAATAAAGTATGTATAAATTCGAGTTATATAAGTAAAAACTGTTGACGAGAGAAAAATAATTTCCTTAAAATTGAAGAATTCAGTTTATTCCTTTAATAATGTAAGCATATTTAATAGGAATCTAATTAATTAATCTTTTTGTCTGAAAAAAAAGTGCTCAATAAATTGAGTGTAAAAATTCTATTTTATTTTTTTTTCAAATGACAAGTACTTGACATGATGTAATTCACTGTTAAATTAGCATCGTAATTAATCCCATCAAAAGTGCACCGTGAGAATTGTTTCATTTTACACCTACGCAATGGAAAGGAGGGGAAAAAACATTTTGAAGCGATTTCTGAAAAGTGGTATATGTGATGAATCAGCTACTGAAGCACGTTAGCTGCAGAGTCCCTGTAGCGCAGTGGATAGCGCGTTGGACTTCTAATCCAAAGGTCCCGGGTTCGAATCCCGGCAGGGATGTGCTTGTTAACGGTTATGGTTAATATTTTTTTCCTGGAGTGGATCTTTGTTCAAATTTAATAATAATCTTGTTAACTTATTTCTTATCTTTACTGAAATTTTTTTAAATAATTCATTAAAAAGATTTTAGTAACGACCCTAAATTGTAGGTCAATAAGGTATTTAAGCTTCTTTATTTAACCGATCACAATTTAAGAGGCGGGAGAACTGCAATTTCTAAACTTTTGATTTTTTATTTTATTTTTTTGTTTTACTATAGTTAATTTGATTTTAACTTTCGATTTAAATACGATTTTATTTCCTGCTTTAACTTTTAGTTTTTAATCTTTTTAAATCTTAAGCAATTACCTTTTAAAATTTAATTTAAATTCATTTTTAAAATGTGAAAGTATTTGAGATATATTTTATTTCATAAAACTCTGTAACTAATACGTTCACTACCATTACCATGATGAAACATATAAGTAAAAAGCATATTAGTCACTACATAGCGGCGAGTAGGCACATTAGTCAGCAATCTTTCAGTGGCTAGTTAGTCACTACACAGTGGCTAATAGGCACATTAGTGAACAATTTTTCAGTAGCTAGTTAATGGTCTATAAGAGAAAAACGAACCCATTACTTTCCACGCAGTCTCGACTTGGTGCTCTTCAATATTCTAAATTTCAGACGTGGATAGGCTGTAAGTTTTAAGAGCGTAATTTATTTTATTAGACTTGACTTTTCTACAAAGTTCGGGAAGTATCTGCGAAACCATGAATTGGTTTGAAGGAAGGACTGTACCTCTTTAAGGTTTTTTGAAGGTGGGATAATCCGAATAGAAGATATCTTATCTGGATCAACTTCGATGCCTTGTTGAATGATCCAAAATCCTATATAATTCACATAAGAAGAAACGAAGTAAAGTTTCTCGCTGTTTGCTTGATATTTGAAGATCAATAATCTATTAAAAACAGTTTGGAGATCGAGAAATGTTTCTCGAATGATCCCCACAATATTATTATGTAATCTAGGTAGGTTAAGTTTAGGATGTCCTCAAGACCATTGCGAAGACGGGCTATTAAAATTTCAAATGCAACGAGTGTATTTCTCAGACCAAATGACATAAGTAAAAATTTGTAAGTTCCGAAGGGGCATACAAAGGTTGCTTTATCATGATCATCAAGATGGACTCATATTTGGTGATAGTCTTCTCGTTGATCAACTGTTGGCATTAAAAAAGTAGGCTCAGCTTCATTTAACAGATCATTGGTGGTAGAGGGTAGGAACCTGCAATAGTGACATCATTCAGCCTTTTTTAAATCTATACATAGACGATAAGTTTCGTTTCATTTCAGTATGAAAACCTCTGGAGAGGCATAAACAGACATACTCTTCAATGACTTTTTCTGCTGAAAGCTTGTATATTTCTTGTTTTAAGATTTCTTTCTTTCCAGAATTCATCCCGTAGGGTGGCACCTCTACAAGATCACCGGTACTAATTTTATGTTCGATGAAAGGAGTATGTTCTCTTCCTGGTTGAAAAGATTTTTCGTATTTTATTAGAACTACATTAAGTTCCTATTATTGTTTAGTGGAGAAGTGTGTATCTTCATTTGCACCAAGTTCACATGGATGTAATTTAATCTTGCTGCCAAAAGGGCATTAATTTTGGCTGGTGCTCCATAGCCATAGAAAATGATAGAATGAAGGGTTTCTTTCGGATAAAACTCTGGTATCAACTTTTTAATATTAAGATTTGGTTTATTATAAGCATCAAGGTGTTAGCTGTCGGTTGTAAAAGTTTTTCAACTTCAATTTGAAAACGAAATATTTTCAACTCGCCTGCATTTTGTTGCTCCTACTCTTTGAAAAATCTCTCTTCAATCATGGTTGGCAGGTAATTTCAGAGAAAACCTTCTTCAAAATTCTTGTCTTCGGTAATGAGATCTTTGATATTGATGATTCTTATGTCATGTGGTACGTCAATGCTCATTTCCTGTGCTAAGAGGATGAGGTTCTATTTTTTCTCTTTGTCCAGAAAAGCCATTGTAAATGCTAATATGTTGTTGAACAAATTTATGTTTTGGACCTTTGAAGTGAGTAAAAGGTAACTAAATTACAGTTTAGAAATTATGATGTTCTATTGATATATAATACAATTACTTAATACATTAGATTTACAAAATAATTAGATAAGTTCAGTCAATATAAAGGGGACTCTGCTGATTCCTGCAGTAAGTGTTGCAAGATATACGAAAGAAGCGGTTACACCTTGACGTTTAATGATGGAAAAGGGTTGGGAATGCAATAGATTTTTTCTTCCCGTTAAAAGTGGAGCAAAAGTAAAAAGTTTGAGAACCATCGTCTTAAAGAACCTTAAAATCGTTATGTTTAAAATCTAGTTTATGAGAATTATTTGCATAACTGTTAATTGAATTTGTAGCATCTGAATACAAACACAAAACACCAATTATATACAATAATTAAAACTCTTGTCTTGGCAATTCTCTTTTTAGTAGTCGCAGGATCAGCACTTTTAGTATCAAATTGGACATCTTAAGATTATGAGTAATTTAGGGGGCTTCTATTGAAAAAATGTTTTAATTTTATTAATTTCAACTGTCTCAAATATATTTTAATAATAAAATATTATGTTTTAGCAGTTCTTCACATAGTTGTGTTTCGTTAATGATTATTAGTTTACCCTTTGTAATTTCTTTATGATAAAAAACACTTTTATTTCATTATCATAAATCTACTTTCTGTGTCGAATATTTCGCATTATTTGGCCACTTATTTGACTACCTATTGACCTTTTGAAGTACACTAAAGTGATAATATTATCTTATGGATTGTATGATATAATTGTTTATCAGCTATGATAAAACAATCTTTGGATCACATCTACATATGTTATTTCTAATAAGTACTACTTCACAGTACTACCCAAAACATAATCAGCTGTTGAAAGTAATTATTTGTATTTTATGATTTGTTTAATTTATTTAAATCAAAGCCTTGGAGGGAAGTTTTCTTTCACTGAATCGATTACTAGATTTGTTACAGACGAAACTACTATTTAAATCAATATCTGATGTCTTTATCTGACCTTATTTTATAATGCTATGTATTTATTTTATGAATAATGTATATATTATATACATTATTTATATTCACTTGTATAAAATGAATTTATATCTGAATTTCATTGACACTGTGCAATGATCATTTGCATACACTTTTCATTGAATAGGTGTGCAAATACTTTTTAAGTCTCAAAGTTTTTATCTTTTATAGATATATCTTTGAATTTAGTTCGATTTTCAATTTTGCATTTTATTTTGTTACGTTAGAAAAATGCACCAAATGTGCTTCAATTTTACTAGATGATATTAATTCGAATATTAGTAATAAATGTCTCATATCTTAACCACATTTTACCAGCAAAAACAAACCAGGCAAATAGTTAAGATTATTATATTAAAAACATTATCATTATCATTAAAAATTATTACATCATAAAAAATCATTATTAAACTCATTATCATTAAAAAATTATTACATCATTACATAATTTAAAAATCTAATTAAAATCATTATCATTAAAAAATTATTAGATCAATACATAATTTAAAAAATCTAATTAAAATCATTATCATTAAAAAATATTAGATCATTACATAATTTAAAAATGTAATTAAAATCATCATCATTAAAAAAATATTAGATCATTACATAATTTAAAAAATCTAATTAAAATCATTACATTTATCATTAAAAAATTTTAAAATACAGTTTGTAGGAATAATTTGCAATACACGTTATTTTTTAATCTCAATATTTTTTATTTTTCCAAAGGAATTGAAGAAAATGGGCTTAGAAATTAATTTTCCTCTGAAAGCAATTTAAAAATATGCAAATATTTCACAATGTGCAAATATTATGCAAATAAAATATGCAAATATTTTATATATTTTGAGAAGGCCACTTTTTATTAGTAATTTATCTATTAAATTTTTGAAAATTGTCGAAAGAACTCTTCTGAAGGATCGTACGTTGAAAATCATTTAGAAAGTATTATTTGAAAATACTTTACAAGGTATAACCAACATATTTGTCGTATCACAAAAAAAAAAAAAAAAAAAAAAAAAAAAAAAAAAAAAAACAGGTACCTTCAAATACTAAGGTACACCCAAGTACTGATAGCTATTCAACAAAATTATGGTACACAATACAGTGCAGTATATTGTTAAAAATAAAACTTCCTTTTGTACTAATGTATTTTATTAACTTATGAATTTTTGACATCTTTTTGAAAGCTATCTTTCAGACTAGTTCTGTGTTTACTTAAGATCTGTTCTTGCTGAAAATACACCATCCCTCACTATCTATCTTATTAAAATAGTGGGTAAATACTCTAAACACGTAAAAATCCGTGTATGTATTTATAGAAATTTAACGATGTTTAATGATTAGATTGAAGAAAGATTGATAACAGTTGGCGATGAAGTTTTTCTCTGTGTTGTGTTGTTTTTAATAGAGCCATATATAAACAGAAGCTTTCTATTCCTATTGAATTTCAGATACTCATAATAATGCAAAATAATTTTTGGTAAATAGTATACATGGCTTATTATTATTTTATTGTAAATTTCGTTGAAATTAGGTTAAATTAATTACTAAATAATTGTTAAAAAATATTACGAAACTGGCCGTTAATTGAGGTCGAGCAACTAAGCTAGTGGAATGTTCTGAAGACTGCTTGGATTTGCCAGTAATTTAGTAAGTTAGCTAAGAAGAAGAAAGTCTTAATGGGGGACCTTAAAAGAATTTCCACTTCGGGGAGAAATTGTGTCGTTATTGATAAAAATTAATCAATTGCCTTTTAAACAGGAGTGCAATTTACACTTTTTGGTCGTTTAATCTTCTGCAATAGTTTGTTTGATAGTTTGAATAATTTCTGGTAAATAGTATACATGATTTATTAATGTTTTCTTGTATATTTCATTGAAATTAGGTTAAATTAATTATTAAATAATAATTAAAAACAATGCGAAACATGTCGTTAATTAAACTCGAGCAATTAAGCTTTCAGAAGTCTAGTGGAATTTTCTCAAGACTATTTGGATTTGCCAGTAATTTAGTAAGTTAGCTAAGAAGACGAAAGTCTTAATGGGGACTTTAAAAGAATTCCCACTTCGGGGAGAAATTGAGTCGTTATTGATAAAAATTAATCAATTGTCTTTTAAACAGGAGTGCAATTTGAACTTACACTTTTTGGTCGCTTAATCTTCTGCAATAATTTGTTTGATAGTTTGAATAATTTCTGGTAAATAGTATACATGATTTATTAATGTTTTCTTGTATATTTCATTGAAATTAGGTTAAATTAATTATTAAATAATAATTAAAAACATTACGAAACATGTCGTTAATTAAACTCGAGCAATTAAGCTTTCAGGAGTCTAGTGGAATTTTCTCAAGACTATTTGGATTTGCCAGTAATTTAGTAAGTTAGCTAAGAAGAAGAAAGTATTAATGGGGCCTTAAAAGAATTCCCACTACGGGGAAAAAGGGAGTCGTAATTGATAAATTAATCAATTGGGTTTTTAAGCAGGAGGGCAACTTGAACTTACACTTTTTGGTCGTTTAATCTTTTGTAATAGTTTGTTTAGTTTTAAAATATTCGTTTGCATTGCTTGATAGTAATTTGTGCCAGTTGTTGAACTTTCGTTACTTAATATTCCATTAGTTAAAGGGTAGAAATAATAAAACTTTACGAAAAGTTTACGTTTATCCTTTTTAAATTCATACTCATGAGAAATCCTAAAAATCATGAAGAATAATATTTTTTTTTTTTTTTTGTTCCAATGCAGCCGGCAAACACTTAGACAGCTTGGTCTTGGATGCCTTAAGGCAAACGCTGCACAGACGTTACTCACTTTGCACAGGGGGCGCGCGTACCTTGAAGATACGGACGCGGAGTAACAATGCCCCCGCAACGCTCTTATTACGACCGGGACCTACGGTTTAAAGTGGATTCCGAACCACTACAAACATCCATGGCACCGCCGGGACTCGAACCCGAAACCTGTGGTACCGAGCGCTACCCACTCGGTCATTCAGGCCCATGAAGAATGTTATTGAAATGATATAAATATATTTTTTTTTATAATTTGTCATGTGAAAGGGGGAAATAGGGTTAATTTGATAGACACAAGTTATGTAACAATTATTTATTGTATTTTAAGTTACATACGGACAAGCATCAAAAGGTAATTACAAAATAAAAAGAAAGGTGTGGTTGAATATCAGACAGGAGAAACTTGGCCACTACTGAGGAAACTCAGTCAGTATAAAGAAGGCGCTGCTGATGCCCTGCAGTAGGTGTTGTCATGTATACGAAAAGAGCGGTTATAGTCATCTTTTGCACGAATTCAGAAAAAGAAGTCAGCTGTAATTATATATTTTTTATTCGTTTCTTTGAGAATTTACAATATTTATTGAAAATAAAAATGTATAAATTCTTGAATTTAATATTAAATTATTCGTGAATTTATTTTATCTTCGTATAAGTAAAGATTTTTGACGAGAGAAAAATAATTTCATTAAAATTGGAGAATTCAGTCTTACATTCTTTTAATGATGTATGCGTTTTTAATGGGAAAAATTAATCTTTTTGTTTGAAAAAAAAAATTACTGAATAAAATGAACTTAAAAGTTCTATTTTACTTATTATTATTTTTTTTCAAATAGCAAGTACCTGACATGATGTAATTCACTATTAAATTTGCATCGTAATTAATCCTATCAAAAGTGCACCGTGAGAATAGTTTCACTTTACACCTACACGAAGGAAAGGAGAGGAAAAACACATTTCGATGGAATTTATGAAAAGTAGTATATGTGATAAAGTAGCTACTGAAGCACGTAATATGCGGAGTCCCTGTAGCGCAGTGGATAGCGCGTTGGACTTCTAATCCAAAGGTCCCGGGTTCGAATCCCGGCAGGGATGTGCTTGTTAATAGCGTTGGGTTAACATTTTTTATACTCTTGAGTGGGTTGTTCAAATTTAAAAATTAGCTTATTTTACTTATTTCTCATCTTTTCTGCAATTTTAATTTTTTTAAAAACATTTAGACAATAAGGTATTTAAGGTTTTTCATTCTCTTAGATCACAATTTAAGAGACGGCAGAATTGTAATTTCTTAATATATATATATATATATATATATATTTTAATTTTACAGTAGTTAGTTTGATTTTAGCTTTCGATTTTACTAAGTTTTTACTTCTTGCTTTAACTTTTAGTTTTTGATATTTTTAAATTTTAAGCAATTACTTTTTTAAGAATTTAATTTATATTCATTTTTTTAAATGGGAATGTATTTATGATATAGTTTTATTCCATAGGCTAATACGTTTACTGCCATGGCGAACTTGTGACTAAAAAAGCACATTAGTAAGTGGCTAGTTAATCACTACAGAGTGGCTAGTAGGCACATTAGTCAGCAATTTCTCAGTTGCTAGTTAGGTCTATAAGCGAAAATCGAACCAATTACTTCCAAAGCAGTCTCGACTTGGTTGCTCTCCAATATTCTAATTTTCAGACTTAAATAGACTGTAAGCTTTAAGAGCATAATTTATGTTATTAGAAAATGTTCAAGCCAACGGCCGTACCATGCTGAATATACCGGTTCTCGTTAGATCACCGAAGTTAAGCATCATTGGGCGCGGTCAGTACTTGGGTGGGTGACCACCTGGGAACACTGCGTGCCGTTGGCAAATTTGGGACCTGAATGGCCGAGTGTCTAGCGCTCTGGCGCTCGGTGCCACAGGTTTCGGGTTCGAATCCCGGCGGTGCCATGGATGTTTGTAGTGGTTCGGAATCCACTTTAAGCCGTAGGTCCCGGTCTTCTATGACTGTAAGAGCGTCACGGAGCAAAAGTCAGGCTTCTACCTACGGGTGCTCCATCACAACAGAAGCTGCTTCCTTCCCCTTCAATCATGAGTCCATATGGGCTCATGGGCTTGGCCAGCCAAGTGGGATAAGAAACAACAACACAACAACAACAAGAAAATGTTCATGTGAAGGTTTTAAGAGACAGTAACTTAAAACCTGAGCTGAATTAATTGTTCTCGTTTTTAAAGAATTTTTGGGACAAAAAAAATTATAGTTCATGTAAAGTTATATCAGAAGGAAAGAAAATAGGATTGTTGAATTTTTGTGAATAACCCAGCACGATATAATTTATGCACGCTGTTTTTGTTCTATTGTCCATTAGTACATTTACGATTAGTGTATTATAATGTTTTATTTTCTCTATTTTCAAGGAGACTATTCCCTCCATGCAACAATTTTATGCAGAAACATATGAAACTTCAAGAAGTAAAAATTACTACCTCGAAGTATTAAACAGAACCTTTAGAGCACGAAAATATTTTCTATGTATAAAGAAAATAAGCAATAAATATTTCGTGACAAAAGAATCCTGAGACCTTTGACACCAGATTTAACAATTATAAGATTTAGATATAGCTATTGCTTTGTTTGTTTTATTCCTGATCCTTTACAATAATGTTTGGGCCATAAAAGTATTTATTTTCTCCATAAGTATTGGTATTAGTGATTTAGATTGGGAAATAAGGGATTACCAATAACAGCATAACCTTAAAATAATAAATAAATAGCTTAAAAAGCCATTGTATTTCTTTAAAGTCTGTATAAAATGCAGACATGCAATAATATGTCTGCATTTTATGCAAGCACTTCAAAGTTTAGTCGTGAATCTCAAAATAAATATACAGCCTATAATGCAAAATAAGTACAATGGTAATTTCTTTTCAAATCATTGTTCATATACCATTTTGGTTAACAAATATTAAAAAACTTTAAAATATGTATAAATAGGGTTTATGAATTATTCAAACAGTCTGAAACTATTTTTCTTTTAATTGCTTTGTAATTTTCTTATGTTATCATATGTATTAAAACAAAAGTTCATGTTTTAAACGAAAACATGAATGAATGGTTAAAGTCAGTCAGTCCTGGTTTTACGGAGTTACTTGGCCCCATAAAGTCCTAAAACTGCTAGCTATGAGGATGGGAAACATTGATGGAGAGCATTGATATTAAGAATAAGTGAGCTATGGTCATGTCACAGTAAAAAATAGATAAAAAAAACCCGAATATTACAGAAAATTAATATTAATAAAATAAAAAGAAAAAATGAAATAAAATGGGAGAGAAAATTAAATTAAAAGTAAAAAATAAAATAGCCGGGAAACCAGCACAACCAATTAATTAGTTATAGAAGAATTATCGAAGCAAGTTAGCAAAATTTGCAATTTATCGTCAGGATATTTTGCATTTTTCAGCTTATCATAGATATTATCTAAACCTCCTAACATCTCAAATATATTTTTTAATTCGCTTAAAACATATAATGCTTTAGTTGTGGAATCCTCATTAGTATTAGAATTACTATTTCATATATGAGACCGGTGCTGGAGTTTGTTGCAACAGAAGGGTTAAAAGCTAAAAATGCCCTTGTGATAGTGCAGATTAGATAGCGACTAGACAAGAGGATGTGAATTCGATTGCTCTGGTAACATGAAATACAGACACTACTTTGAAAAATGAATAAATTGAAGAAGTTTGAGTTAGAGAATCTTGTATCGATAGTTGGATTGTCTGGTTACAGTTATCCGCATTTTTTCCAAAACCACAATGAAATGAAGGGAAATTACCTCTGATAACTTTCCCCCTTCCCATTTTTAAAGGAAATTGTCGACTCACCGAAGGGGTATCGACTATCGTAAAGATGATAATAGCTTTGCGGATTCCTCTATGGTGAGATCATAAGTGACTCCATATTGTAAAAAGTTACATACGTTTCAAGCAACTCCGGTCTTGTCAGTGCTCTTCCTGTTTCTAGGTGCCTCAGTCGAATTGAAGCTATATTTTCGCTTTGTCATAGATTAGGGGTTGACATACTTTTGAGATTGAAGAGCCAAATTTGCCCATCACAAATTTTTTTAAATTATTATACTACAACCATGAATACATTTTTACTTACTGAAAGTAATAGTATGATCAATTAAGATATTAATTACTATGTCTTCATTAAAAAAAAAGAAAAGCTAGTCTAGTTTCTGGTTTGTTTTAATTAGAGAGAAAAATGAATTTGTATTTTCTTCGAAAGTTTTTGTACATCAGATTTGTAACTGGTCATTTTTAATTTAAAGCTTGATTTAGAAATTTAGTCCAAGTTTAGTAATTTAGCTTCGTTGATATTGAAAAATATTCTTTTTTAAATTCGCTGAATTAAATTTTAAAGTTAAAACTTAATTTTAATTGGAAAATTTTAAGAAAATTTTTTTCATTTCTAGTATTTGCGATTATGCAGTATAATTCTTTAAAATATTCTAAAACTTTCCAATAAAAAAGCATATATTTATTTTGGTACTCTCAGAAAATCGATTTGCACAACGTTTTAATGCAACTTTTGAATATATTACAGGTGTTTTTTTTATATTTATTTATTATTTTTTTTATGGTCACCAATTTTTTGTGTGTATTAAATAAAAATGTTTTTATTATGAGCCTAGTTTTTGGGTTTTTAATAAAAATATTTGGCAAAAAGTTTTTTTATACTCGTGTGAATTCTCTTACAACATTCACAACTATAAAGAAACAGTCTACGACTAAGTCGGATTTTCTTTGTGCACAGAAAAAAGAAAGAAAAGTATTTGTGAGATCTCAATTAAAAGAATGTTTAACAATTGCATTTAATTAAGAAGTATTTTACTTTGTTTTTATAAATATTTCTTAAAAATAATTTAAAGACGTCAAGTTTAATTATAAATTTAAACTTTCCTAAATTTCATATTTCTATAGTAATCTTTGTAGACGATTAAAGTAATCACCCATTCCAGCATTTTTAGTGAATTAAATGTCATGAGTTTAACTAAATTATTTTAAAAAACTACAATTAATAATAATTTAACAAAGAGCATACAATGGATAAATAACAAATAAAGTAATAACAAAGAATGAGAATAGACAAAATTTTGTAATTGAAACACATAATAAAATTAAACTTTCCTAAATTTCAAGTTTCTACAGTAATCTTTGTAGACGATTAAAATAATCACCAATGCAAACATTTTTAGTGAATTAAATGTCATAAGTTAAATTAAATTAATAAAAAAACCACAATTAATAATAATTTAACAAAGAACATATAATAGATAAATAGCAAATAAGGTAATAATAACAAAGAATACGAATAGGCAAAAGTTTGTAATTGAAACACAAATAAGTTTTGTAAATAATGTGAAAGAGGGAATTAAATGTGAATGAATTTAGTGAATTAAATGTCATAAGTTTATCTAAATTAATAAAAAACCCGCAATTAATACTAATTTAACAAAGAACGTAAATAGATAAATAACAAAATAATAACAACAAAGAATACGAATAGACAAAATTGAAACACATAAATAAGTTTTGTAAATAATGTGGAAGAGTGAATTAAATGTGAATGAATTTAGTGAATTAAATGTCATAAGTTTATCTAAATTAATAAAAAAACCACAATTAATAATAATTTAACAAAGAACGTACAATAGATAAATAACAAATAAAGTAATAATAACAAAGGATGAGAATAGACAAAAGTTTGTAATTGAAACACATAAATAAGTTTTGTAAATAATGTGAAAGAGTGAATTAAATGTGAATGAATTTAGTGAATTAAATGGAAATGAATTTAGTGAATGAAATGTCCTAAGTTTATCTAAATTAATTAAAAAAAAACCCAATTAATAATGATTTAACAAAGAACATGCAATAGATAAATATCAAATAAGGTAATAATAACAAATAATAAGAATAGGCAAAAGTTTGTAATTGAAAGACATAAATAAGTTTTGTAAATAATGGGAAAGAACTATACTACTTGATTAGTTTGGTTGGAAAGAGGAAGCTATTCATTCCAGTTGCAGCTGACGGACTAATGTCTGCCTGCAATTCCGGTTCGTGACAAATTGTCGCAATTCCATTAGCCCGCAAGTAATCCGTAAAGAGATTTCGGCGATCAATATTGGATGTTCCTTAGACTAAGCGTTAAATAACCTATGTAAATGGTATTTAATTCTATAATTTGAAATTGAATTTAAAGTTTCTAAGAAGTGAAAATTTCTAAATGCAGTAGGTGATAAGATATATGTAAAAAACTATTTCAGTTTTCCACGATTCAGAATTAGAAATAAATTTTTTTTTTTAATATAAAATGAAGGAAACTGATACTTTAAAGTAAAAACCTTGCTACCAATTACATTATAAATAGTAATAAAAAAATTCTTAATGTTCGATTAAGTGGATTTTTTTTAAGTGTACTTCTATTAAAAGAGTCCAGAGAACAAACTGAGAAAGAGAACTGTGTCCAATCCATTTGTGTCCATTTATTGGGTCAGTTGTCAAAAAAGAAAACTATCTAGGCCCATTTATAAAATAGATTAATTCTAGGTATATTTTTAAGCAATATATGATACCTATCGAGACAAAGAAGGAAACATACACAGTTAAAATAATCTTTAATTTATTTTCGTTAAAATAAAAAATAAAAAAAATCAAGATATAACTTCTAAAATTATAAATATTTTAGAAAGTGGAAATAGGAAGTATAGAAATGTATTAATAAAAATAAAGTTTCACTATTTTTTTTTTACAACCTTATGCTGAAATGGATGAAGAAATTAATTTTTATAAGTATAATTTTATATTGTTTCCAGAAAACTGATTTATCCATATCAGTGTCTATCAACGAATTTACAAAGTTTTCAGGATATTCATCTCTTATATATTTAACTCTCACCCCCACCCCCTTTTTTTTACTTATTTCTTGAAAGTTATTATTCTTGAAAATAGCAGCACTTCTGTATATTGTTTCATGCTGAGAGAAAGAAAAGACGTGATATTACCTATGACTTTCATAAAGTTATAAGTCGCTTGAAAAAAAAAGACAAATCTAAAAAAGGCCCGTGAAATATCCGAATACTCAATTTTAACGAGGGACTACTATACTTCCAAAAAGAAATGACACGAATAAAATAGAATAGTGAAAAGGGGGATATGTATTTCTAGTAATTTCTTAGAAATTCTAATAAAAAGAAATTACTGAATTATAAAATTATTATAATTATATAATTATGGAGTTCAGACTGAGAATCATACAAGCAAAATTCATATTTCTGAAGACTTCTAACAAGGATATAAATCGTCTTTTTAATAAAAAAAATTTTAACTTCGTATTCTTCTCTCATACCGTACACATATGTGGGAAAATTTCCTTTAAATGTTCTCCAAAAAGGGATTGTCCTTTCTTTACCATCCATTGGTGGCTGTTCATGGTATAAATACGTAAACAAAAGAGTTATATGTACAACAACAACAAAAAAAAAAAAAAAAAAGGAAAACGCAGTCCCTACCATCAAGACATAATGAAAATTGGCCACCACATAATATGTAATACAATATCTAAAGAAAGTTTTGAAGAATCTATTTCAATTACACCTCCTAAAGTAAATCAAAGTACTAATCCGATACATCAAATTAATGAGATTTCAAGTTTATAGTAAGATCCAGAAAAAAGAAGAAAATTATATCTCTAATTCTAAGTTGATATCAAGATGTATTTTGTGAAAATAATTTTTGACATCTAATATTATCGATAAAATCTTCAAAAAAAAAAAAAAATAAAAAAAAAAAAAAAAAAAAAAAAAAAAAAAAAAAAAAAAAATTAAAAAAAAAAACCACTTTTCAAAGTATTTTTACGTCACATTTCTTAGTCTGGGTGTTTTAGTTTCTGTGCTATTGCAACAAATAGACACTGATTGAAATGCAAAATGTGAATATAAGATTAATAGAATTTTCATATTTCGTCAATTTTTTCGAAAATTATTGAACAAGAGGTAAAAGTAATGCTTCCAGACAAAGATGTAAATCTCTAGAGTTGATTACGTAAGCGTATATATACATTCGTCTGTGAGGTGCATGTAGAAGAAAAGGTTCTAGAAGCGCTCTTAACGATTTCTGTTCTTTCTTCACTCACTCACTAAGTTGAATTTCATGGGGTGTTTGGCAACATTTGGCGAAATTCAAAAAACAAGCAGTTAATATGAATAACCACCAATTTTTGAATAGTGTAATGAGGTGACGAATCGTGTGGAGACTGGAAATCTCAAGTGCAGATTGCTAGAGACTTAAATGTAACGTCTTATAATGCCACGTCCCAACTTATGAAAACAATTTAAGAAATTGTCTTTTCCTTCTTGTTCTTCGCCATAATCAGTTCCGTTGAACGCTTTACAAGCCCAAGCTAAAAGGTAACACTCCAAAACTAAGAAGTCATGTGGCTAAAAAGTCCAGTTGTAAATGATTAAATTACTAAGGGTTGTAAATTACATAGTAAATTATTTACTGAGTTAAATCGCTATTCACCCATAGTAAGTGTATCGCTATTACACTCATATAGTAAGTGTAATAAGTTTGTTGTATATTGTTGTTTTGTTTAATGATAGATTAAGTTTTATTTCAAAAAAGAGTTAGGTGAAATTTGGTTCTATGTAAAACTTGTTGGCTGTTGTTGTTTCTGTCTAAAAACCATATACACTGAAATAATAAAATAGAACGATAGGAAAGAACTATTAAGGAATGTGATTTTCTTTTGTGTATGTCAGGCAATGGAAAATTGTGTTTAACAAAATAAACACAGATAAAGAACTATTAACGTCTTAGGTTTCCAGAGTCAAGCAGCCTAGATAGAGAAATCTTAATATTCCTCTGTGACTGTAAGAAAGCTGCTATAAAAACTTCCCGAGAACCAATCATTGATGAGCTAAATGAAATGTTATTTAGTGAATTGTCATGAATTAGTTATAGCTGATTTAAATAAGAAAATGATCACTAAAGAACTATAGAATAGCTTAATATTGAAATAAAAAGAGGAAGAACGGATGCGGTGAAAAAAAAAAAAAAAAAGAGCAAAGGGAAAAAGAAATACAAGTCGTCGAAATAGTGAAAAAACCCAGGAAATTAAATGTTTGACTAAGTTTAAGGACTCCCTTTTTATTTTATTTTTTTCCCCACCTCGATTACCCATTACAAGTAAAAAAAAAACATATTAAAAAACTAAACCAGAAAATGCAATATAATGATGTTATACAACTATCGACTAGACCTCAGGTATGTCAGGCTGCTGTTGTATGGAAATTGATGAATCAACCATATTGTAGAAATATGTCAATCGAACGATTATTAATTGCAGAAAAATAAATCACGTAAACAAAAAGTGACAGTAATTCACTATACACAATTTTTTTTCCACATTGGACTTCTGTATATTCGAACTGCCCACCAACAATAAAAAAAGGAGAAAGACGCTTTTAAAGGTAACTGCCCCACATATGCATGTAGTATGGTAATCCAGAAAACTCTCACCAGGCAGCCTTACTGTCGATGCGAGATATTTATGCACTTTGACAATCGCTATCCAGTCTTATCGTTTCTGAAAGTAGTGATTGCAACGCATATTGCTTGCGATTCGAAAGTGTGCATTTCAACAAAGTAGCTAATGTATGATACTTTGGACATCATTTTAGTTTTCTGATGATTTTTATGTACTGGCTTAAATTAGAGATAAATTGAAACACATCAAAATAATAAGAAAAAGACGAGTTTTATGATAAGCAAAGTATTTGATCAATTCAAAATTACACCTCTAAGAGTATGTAATGGTTTATCTACATTTGTACGATTGATAGAGACTGTCCTACGCGCGCTTAATGACTTTGATGAAAGTTTTAATAATAATTATTAATGGGATGATGTTTTTAAGGAAAATATAGAAAACATCAAGAAAGCTTTTAGAATATTGATGTAAACAAATTTAAAGTCTTGAAACGATAAAATTATTTATCAGATAAGACCGGAATGTACTATCTCATGTCTTTAAGTGAAATAAGAACAAACACCAAAAATATCAATTTGGCAGAGAGTTGGTGTAAACTAATAGATGCTTTTCAAATCCAAGACTTTTAGGGACTTTGCACCAATTACAGAAAATTTATATAATGCTTTTCAAAAATTAGAAGACCTTTCATTGTATTAGCAAAAACAAATCTAAAGTTAGTATGAATAAAAAGTTGTGACGTCACTTTTGTAACATTAAAGCAGGTAAGTGTCACTTGACACAAGGACCAGTTTTATCCAAATTGTGACAAACAACATGTTATACAAAATCAATCCAAGATAAAATAATTATTTTTAAAATAATGTAAAGCAAATATGAGCAATAAAATCTGCATTAATATTAAATGCATCGTTTATTTTAAATACTCATTGTTAATCCTCGAATGTTTTATGAAGTTAATATTTGAATGTTTTAAGAAATTAATATTTGAATGTTTTAGAAAATTAATGTTTGAATGATTTAGGAAGTTAATATTTGAATATCAGTTAATCTTGCATTTTCCTTTTTCAGAATTCTGAACTGACCACTGCTTTAAAGCATTTAAATTCCCCATGTACGCAAATATATTTTGCACATTTTATGACATGGCACAATTAACAGTTCTTAAAACTGCGAATATACTGAGTATTTTCCATAGAATTATCTCTTAATTGAAAATTTTGGTTGAATATGTATAAAAGAACAGTTGTTTATTCAAATATATATATACTATTAGGAAAAAAAAGCACACCAAAAAGGAATTTTATGAAATTTCATATACAAATAACTTTACATCCACATACTAATGATCAAATTTTGTCGGTCATTGAACGATAAGTGAGATCTCCAAAATTGAGTATTCGTATCGTCCGTAAAAGAAAAAAAATTCTAATTCTAGTTATCCACTCCTATTTGATTTCTTCTGTGATTTTTCGCTATACCAATGCTTCATTACGGATTGTAGTACAGTATGAATTTTTGTCACCATTTGATATAAGGTCCCTTGGCTAATGGAATCAGAGGTAGGGTTCAAATCGAAGGATTACTCGACATTTGAATCGGAACGATGCAGCCGTTTGACAATGTTGGCTGAAATAATTGAACCACTATAGAACATAGCATCAAAGAGGCAGCGATTAACATTAGACAACAGAGTGACAGTCGGAGCGGCTCTCGTATCACGTTATTCGTCATTAACAATGATCCACTGTGTGGCTGGGACAGGAGTGATCGCAAGAACTATAAATGTGCAACAGGATCTAAAAACAGGATCTAAAAACAGGATCTGACGCCGATTACCCTTCCCCTATGCATACCGGCAAGTGCGTTTACAGGCTTGTTCGACCTCTAATCCCGGTAACCGGAGTAGAACTGTTTGCAGTGATGAGTCTTCCTTCGAATTACGCTCTGGCCTTTGGTATCCCAGGCTTCAGGTTCGAATCCTGGCGGTGGCATGGATGTTTGTGAATGGTTCAGAATCCACTTTAAACTGTAGGTCTTGGTCTGTTTAGCCCACGTGTGCACAAGATTACCGTAGAGCGACAAACCAAACCAATCCTTCGAATTACGCCCGATGACCAGGGAAGAAGTGTCTGCTGACTTCCAGGACATAGGTGAGATACTAAATTGATTTTCGCCCTACAAGCATCCTTATAGGAAGAATTATGTCAGTGAGTGCTCATTATCTGACTTTAGTTTTCATCCATGACACCTTTACAGCATGTTGCGAAGTCACCAAAATTCTACATTTCGTAGTGTTGCTTCTTTCACAGCACCTTATTCATCAACAGGAAAGTGTCCGGTCACGCACTGCAATAACTTTCCATCGATTGTCTTCTTTTAAAACACTTTTCTGACCAACTACATTGCCAGATCAGATGCAATAAAGTACTTTTAAGTCAGGTGAGCAGGCGCCTCCGATCGTCGCAGGGTCCCGCCGATTTAACTCGTCAATTTGATATGTTTCACAAGAAATCACACAAGGATACATCTGACAACTCTTTGAATCATAGTCATACTGGATAAATTTTTACATAAACATCGAAGTAGGTAAATATCTTATTAATTGGTTTTGTAATATGTAACATTATCTCCTGAAGAAAACATTCACTTCCTCCAAAATTCAATTATTTGGTTTTCTCTAAGTATACATCATATTTATCTTACAACTAGGGTGTCATTTATGGAATAACAACGTAAATGTAGGATTACTTAGCCTTCTCGTCAGAATTAATAATGAAAGATTTTTAATTTGGTTAGATGCTTAAATATTATTGAGTAAAAAGTAAGCTTTAATTTTATAATAAATTATGATTACAAATTATGTAAGAGAAAAAGTTAAACGGATAAAATTAAAAATTGCATTATTTAGAATAAAAAGTTAAAACTATTGATTATTACAGCAAGACAACTATTGGTTACTAAAACAATTTTAAATAAATTTTTAAAATTAATTAAAAATTGGTGTATAATTAAGGATAAGATATCAATTGCAAATGCTCTAAATTTTGAGGGTGAGTAAATAAAATAAAATTAAAATTAAAGCAAAAGTACTGGAATTAATACTGAAACTAGTCGGCAGGAATTAGTGCACATTGTAGCAGGCAAATTTAAGAACAGGGAAAAAAAATATATGAAAGGAAGCTCAGATAAGCAAGAAAAATTTCGACTTACATTAACAAGTGAAGTTTTATGAGGAGGGCAATTTCCTGATTAGCAGTCACTGTTATGGTTTAATCAGTAGTAAAACCATCCTTTGGCCCACAGGACTTGCTCCTTCTTATTACAAGGGGTAACCATGTCTCTTAAGAAAGAAGAAGCGTTCGTCGTAAGTAGCTGTTGATTTCTTTTGAGTACTAGCTTCTCCTGAACAGTAGACCGAAAGAGACTGTACTAATTCATTACTAATATGAGGACACTTTTCATGAAAATTCTTCGGAATTTTTATTATATAATTTGAAATGGGATCACACCTATCAATTTTCATCCCACTCAGATAACTCCTTCTCTGTGCATTATTATTTTTTTTTTTTTATTGTCTATTTGTATAAATATAAAAGGATGGAACGTAATTTTTTTTAATACTCTCTTTCTACTGGCACGGAAAAGTTGTGGAATGATTTCTGAAACAAACGTTAAAAATTTTAGATTAATCAATAAATAACTTCCGATTCCGCTTTGGGGTCAAAATATGCAAAATTAGCCTAAAATTATGAAATTTTTACTTTACAATGTTTTTTTTTTTTAATTTCCGGCTTTTTTCTCGTGCCATTGCGAAAAAGTTGAAAAAAAAAAAATACTTGCAAAATTTTAGAATGACCAATAAATCAAAATGGACAATAGCTGGTACTTAAAATATTGTGATATAATTAGTTTCAATAGAAATAAGAATATAAATAATTAGTTTTTTCGATGAAAGATACAGATATGAAGCACAATTAACATCAGTTTCTTCCTTATTCAGGTTGTTCTGGATGGCCATATCATATAGCATTTCTTATAATCTGCACATCTATCTGATTAATAGGCTAGAATTCGTTTCAACTACTCGTAATACGTGCTTTTCAAAAATACGTACCGTATATTTTTGAATGTAAACCGATACTTGTATAAGCCGAGAGTGGGATTTTTCTACAAAAATTTATCTAAATTTAAAAACCCGTACATAGATTGAAATTATTTTTTTCTTTTGCCTTAAAGGTTGCATTCAAAACACCTAAAAAGTAAGTTAAAAGATTAAAATAATTTTCCTTTTCCATTATTGTTTTTTATGTGCTAATTATTTACAGTATTCTATTATTACTTCCTTTGTAAGTTTTGATACTTTCACGTTAGTCTGGCTCACATTGCGCCAGTAACAGAATTTTTTCATTTTGGTGACGATGCAACACGCCAGCGCTATAAATAATTTCAAAAATAAAGCAACTCCCTTTTATATAACGAATAACTCATCATAACTTACGTTTTTTGCGAGATCAGCTGATCCATATATAAGTCGATCCTCGTGATTTAGCTTTAGAAAAAGTTCAATGAAACATCGGCTTATACATAGAAATATACGGTAATTGTTAATAGAGAGTTTTTGCATACCGTACGTTAGTTACCGTAGGACGTCCGTTAGCTTTTTCTCCCTAGCGCGCATGCTCAATAGGAAACTGAGCATGCGCGCTAGGGAAAAAAAGCTAACGGACGTCCTACGGTAACTAACATACGGTAGGCAAAAACTCTCTATTATTTGTGCGATACGTGTAATCTTCCAAATGTTCTTGTAAACAGAGGCAATAACACCTACATTCGTCCAAACGAATTTACAAAAATATCATTTCTAAACTTAACAGAAAGAGCTGATGTATCCTTCGAATTCAAACAATACCTTGCATACAAATAACCATGTTAATTTTCATGACTGAAATTTATTACAAATTGTACAGGAACGATAGGAACAACATTTCCTCACTTTTTAGTTACATAATTAAAAAAATATTAAATAACTATCTGTCGCATACACCTTTCTTTAAGGGAAGGGGGTCATACATCATTAAAACTATATAAATTATGTTTTTTAATCTCTACTTTTGTATATTGATTCTAAAATGGTTCAAAATACATCTTTTTTATTGAAAATCATTTCAAAGTTTAAGTGTATTGTATGTAAGAAAATAAATATTAAAGACATACGAATAATTTTATAATACTCGATGTGTGAGGAAAAAGCTTAAATGTATTCAGTGTTTACGTTAGTACGTAAAAAATTTGTTTATGAAATTTATTCAAAAATAGAAGTTTTTAAGAATACAAATATTTTTTAGTTTCGATAAAGCATGCGTAACCTTTTAGTCTTGTATTGTAACTTTGAGATTTATGCTTGCTGATGCTGCTTCATCTCAATTTATACAAATGCTGTATAGCAAAAAAAAAAAAAAAAAAAAAAAAAAAAAAAAAAAAAATGACTACCCTTTTACAACCATCAAACGGGTTCCTGTTTGTCCCATTCAAATTTCGCCATCCATAATTAGCAATTTTTCACACCTCACTCCATGATTAAGTATTATTTTATTCTTATCATTTGAATTCTGACGATTCTACTCCCAAAAACTTTCATTCTCAAAACTTTGCTGTTTCCTTTTTTTTTACTATACAAATTCAAATCATGTTAACTTCTAAACTTTTCCATCATATTAATGCATCTCTACATTATGATGGCGAGTAAAAGAGTTATCGAAGCACGTGCCGCTTGGAAGTGACATTAATTTCAACAGCCTTTTTTAACATCTTTCAATTATCAAACACCTGATAGTTCGACCAAAGTTAATCTATTATAAGAGTGGGATTTGGTTTCGTTTTGAAATATTACTCTAGAGCTGATGTTAGAATATTGTCAATTTCTATTGTATTTATTAAAATAATATTTTAAATGAATTATGAATTCTCTAAGGTATTTTTCAACAGCAATGAAACTGCCAGTTTTATGTAAAATTTTCCATAAACTTGCCTTAAGGAAAACTGCTTTAGATCTGATGTCACGCTAGAGTAGCAGATCTCCAAAACTCGGAATAGACCAAGAAGAATCCAAATCTAACCAAACTGACAGTTGCCATTCAAAAGAAAATAATAGCTTCCGGAATATTACATCCGGCTCAACTTCTCTGCAATTTGCATTTCTTGAAGAAGCATTTTTTTTTATCTTGTTTACATTTTTGTTTGCTCGGTTTCGGAATTATGTCTGGTTTGTCTTTTGATAGTAAGTAATCACTTTATTTTTGATTTCAGTGTATACTTGGAAAATTGCACATTATAATTTTGATAACTGTATAGTATAGATTGCAAAATAATCTAGAATAATAATTGTATTTATTTCAAATATTAATTTTCTCTATAGTGTTATTAATGGTTTGCCATATTTATTTTCGTCTCTATTGTATTATATGCGTTCGTTACTCCGAATATCAAATGAAAAAGTTTCTATTTGAATTTAGTGTTTTTTCTAGATAATTAGTAGGTAAAATTATAGTAGAATATATAAATTTCTAAAGAAATTTTTAAAAATTAATTTGTTGCGCAATATTGCCGCACAATTACACAAGAATACAGCATTATTATTGAATATTAAATGTATTTTATTTCCAATATAAAAAAAGTTTATAAGAAAAATTTTATGTGAAGGTATTAAGATATTTTTCTCAAAACGAAACTAAATGATTGCATATCGAATGTTCTAGCGCAGGTTGTTAAACACTGAATGCCATATTGTTATTGATTCGATTTATATAGATTTAAAAGTGTAAAATTTTACGATGTAATAAGCTAATCAATTTTTTTGTAAATAAGATTTATTTCATTGACTTAAATTAATGTTTTTATTCTAATTTATTCTGAAATAATAATAATTTATAAAATTAACTTTTTTATAAATTTAAGAAGTACAATTTATTTTTTAAATGTAAGATTTATTTAATTGATTTGAAAATTAGTTTGATTAATATAGAAATAAATGTCTTCTGCTAATGAGTTATTTTTTGTTTGTATATTCAGATGATAAATATTTAAAGCATATAAAAAGAAATTTTCATTCAAATGGAAAGCAGCAGCAAAATTAGCTGTTATTTGTAAAGTAATGTAATAATGTCAAATTTCTGTTTTTAGAATATAAATATTTAATTCTTGGTTACTAAAAATGAAATATAATTACTCCTGAACACCAAATAACGAGTTACAAATATTTAAAACATGAATTCTCTATTTTTGTAAAACAAATTTTACATTATTATAAAACGATTAAAAAAATGATTATTATAAGTTTTACAGGGAATTATTAATAAAGGAAACAGTAGTAAATACTTTTTTGAGTTTGTAATTAATTTTATTTAGAAACATTACTACTGCGCACTTCAATAAAATTTTAAGAGAAATGTATGAAATATTTAAATAGTCAGTTCTTATATTTCACAAGTATTGTAATTTCTTTTCTATGATTATTGTGTCTTAAAAATTTTATTTTAAGTAAAAGAAAATTAACTTTTTATTTCCAATTAACTGTCATATGTATACTATTTCTAGTTTTTGCTCATATATTAATCTGTAATTTTGCTGCAGTTTTCTTTACAAGGAAAAAAATTAGTTTTCTGAATTATATTGTAAGAAGATGATAGTCTATTGACCATTAGGCCAATAAACATTTTCTGTACTTTACAAAAATCATTTTGAGCGAGCTATCAAGGGGACCCCCCCCAAAAAAAAGTGTATATATTTTAAAATCTGCTTGAAAAAGGAAGGATTTTTATTTTACATTATATGAACAGTAACGATAATTATTTAAAAACATTGTTTTAAATAATTCTAAACAGTAACTTTTCATATAAATATAAAATGTTTCAATAATTTATGATACATATTAGGTCTTAATTTTCATATCAAAATATGTAAATTTAAGGTTTTTATATGAATAAGTTACTGTTTAATTCAGATAATAATTTGAAATTGAATGACTTAATATTTACGAAATAATACTCTATTGATGATTAATATTTGACTGACTGATTAATATTTGATGACTTAATATTTACGAAATAATACTCTATTGATGATGCGACTTTCGAACTGTATATATTTATATGTTTTTATATTATGTGAATCTTTAGTTAATAAATATTTGTAGTATAAGGCATTAATTCTCAATAATTTGTATAGGTAAAAAATATTTAATCTATATTATCTTGTCTCTTAAATTATATGGATGATTTTATTTATATTTTAAAATTTAATGTCTTTTAATCTATTTTTTTTTTAATTATATTGTTGCTCTTCTGTTAAATATATATATACCATCCATTGTGTGTCATAATTTGCAGTAATTAAATAAAAGATTGCGAACTTATTTAAAGTAACATAAATTTAAGAAAAATCTTTCATAAATACCTCGTTTTATTATATATTAAGTTAGTATTCATATTAAAATTTATAATTTTTCAACAATTAATTATAACATTTATTTTCATTATGAATTATGTTATTTTTTTTATATTATAACATTTCATGTTAATATAAAAGTAATTTCTTTCACTTCAAATAATTATGAATGTTTAAAATATGACAATAAATAATAATCTTTAAAAGATGGCAGTAAATTATTATATCTTTAAAAAGCAATCAACTGGTAAAAATAAATTCTTTAATCATTTTGTGATAAAAATGCAAGGCTGTTATGTTTTAAGAATTTTCGAATATTATTTTATACATTATTGAATTAGTATTTGAAATATTTATAAATATCATTTAAGTTCAAAGCTGTAAAATTGCTTATACCCATCTATTTAATGATGCCTCAAATGTGGTGTTAAAAATTTCAAATTATATATTAAATTTGATTCAAAAATTCATTTTTTTAAAATAAGATATTGTTTTAAATAAGATTTTCTATATAAAATATAGCTGTTGATATTTAAATACCTTGGGAATTATGAAAAAAAGTTATTAGACTTCTAGTCTTATGCATTAAAAGATTAATTTATAGTTTTAATATTTATTATTAAAAAATTTTATCTTAGATTTAACTATATAGAAACATTATAAATATTTACTTCACTCCCTACATCTATTTGGTTCTATAAATTTTTAAATGAAATTTATTTAAGCATATTCTGATTTTTTTTTTTTTTTTTTTTCTTTTAGGTTCAATTGTTTGTTTAATTTTCTGATTTTTCTAAATTTGCCAATCGAAATTCTGCTTTATAATTTCTTTTTTGGATGATGAATGTGAATAAAATTAGGAAAAATTCTGGATTATTAAATTTGTTTACATTTAAAAAAGGTAAGAATTAATATTTTATAACTGACATATATGAAAATGCAGTATTATCAATTGTTGCTGCTATCAATTTATTAAAGCTATATTAATTTAAATATATTGAATTTAGTATTCTAATATACCATTTAATACAGTTAAGTTAACTCAACAACTTATCAACTCATAAAATCATGTTATTAAATTATTTAAGGTAAAAAATTATTTTGCATGTATTTTTAAATTCACTGCTAACTATAAAAGATTGTAGAAATAAAATCGTCAACAAAAAAAGTGAAAAAAAAAATTACTAGACTAGAAATCGGTTCTGATACAGCTGTTATAATTTTTTTCATTCCATTATTCATTAAAACTATTGGGAAAGTTATATATAGGCAAAGAAATAAAGAAAATGAAGGAACATATAACTACATTAAATATGATATTTAAGACTTGTGCACTTAAAAAGCCATAATTTAATTTATTTTCATAAGTAAAAGTATTAAAAAGATTATGTTTTAATTCTTCATTTTTAATTACATTTTTTATTTATAATGTAGTTGCTAGTGGATATTAAATAAAAGTTTTTTATACTGCCCTAGCTACCTTTCAACTATAAAAACAATTAATGTAAAACTTTTTATTTCTATCCAACACAGTAGTAGTATTTTTTTTTATTGAGTTCTTATTAAGCTTTATCAGAAGGGGAAAAAAAATTCTGTTTTGCTCTTTGTAAAATTTTAATTTAAAAATGAATAAGGGAATGAGAGAGTAAGTTTAAGTTTACTTTTTATTGCTTATAAAATCTCAATTTTAAACTTATAATTGTATACTGTATTCTCTATATTTCTGGGGGGAGGGGATATTCCAATCAAAATAATAAAAAGAAAAGGTTATTGAAAAAAAAAACTTTATCTTAAGAAATGTAAAGCATTTGTTTTTAATATAAAATAAATTATTAAAAAAAATTTCTTTTCAGAATATTAATAATGAAACAACTAACTAAAATTAATAACTGGTTCTATGCATCCAAATTAAGAATGTTGTGTATAAGCATATTAATGAAGCTGAACATTTCCTTCCGCTTGATGTAGAATATACCAAAAGTAAAATTTTGTTTTCAACTCTTAATTGTGAAAATCAAAAAGGGTTGGGTTTAGTGAATTTAAATGTTTCTTTCCTTATCTTTGTTATATTAAAGTGTTTATAATATTGCAATTAAATGTTTGAGGTTTTAATTTAACTCTTGAATTTAAAAAAAATATGGATATTGCAAACTTATCTTGTAAATACTTTTTATGTAGGTCAACAAAAATGACCTCTGTTTGGAAGCGCCTTCAAAGAGTAAATAAAAGAGCTGCAAAATTTCAATTCATTGCTTCCTACCAAGAACTGCTAGTTGAAGGTACTCCTAAATGGTTAGTATGGAATCCAATTTAGAAATAAAAATTAATTTATTGAAGGTGTTGAGAAAGATATATAATGATTTTGAGTTAATATGCTATCTTTCAATATTGTGTTTATTCTATATTTTTGTACAAGAAAAATTGATTTTAAAATGAGAAGAATATTTTATTTAATTCATAATCAAAATATTAAAGTTTTACTTTATTTTGTTACTCAGTTGAAAGTTTTTAAAATAAAAATAATTAAAAAGTTTTACTAATATATTTTTAAAACTGAAATATATAAAATATGTACTTCAGCTTTGAAATCTCTAAAAATATTTCATTTTCCCCCAGTAACCCATGTAATTAAATGATATCTAAAATGAAGTACCTTAGATTATAAAATTAAACATTATTACTAAACTCTTATTTTAAATTTATTGTTATTTATACTTATATAGGTTATTTATGTTTACATTAATATAGGCATCCTACTAAGTTGTGTGTAGTCTGGACAAGACGTAGTAGAAGAGTAGTAACAGAAGTAAGTTTTTCAATATAAGATATTTTTATTTTATAAATTTTCAGAAACAATTACTTAGCATACTCATTTTTTTCATCTGTTAGATTAGTATGTAAATTTAATCTCGATCTATTCCTTTTAAAACCATTGAAAATTTTTTCCTCTCGTTTTTCAAAAAATATGAATACTATGAAATTATTTTTAATATAAAACGAACTGAAAAATGCAAAGCTTCTCAACCTGATCCCTGCAACACCATAAATGACTAAAATGGAACTTCAATTTTTCTAAAACTATTACTGTCCTTAAAATGGTGATACTTTCTTAATTTAATGTTTAGAGGATATATGCAGTTTCTTTTTATAGTATTTTATATGCACTCAGCATTTAGAATAAAATTCAGAAAACTCCTGAAAACTGGGTCATGATTTCCAAATTTCTAATTTCATTTTTTATTTTTCAAAAGTAATTGCTATTACTGCCCAGGTTGGCACATGAATTTCTACTTAAAACAATGTAACATGTAATAATATCCTTGCTATTGAATTTGATTAGAACTCTGCTCTTGAGTGGGGAAAAAGGTGGATTGAGTTGCAATTAATATGGAGAACTATCCTCCCAATTTAAATAATTGTCATTGATATCAGGATGAAAGATTCTGGATTCCCTTTAACAAAACTAAACTAACTAACTAAAATAAACTGTGCCTTGTAAATCCCCTAAATCATAATTTTTAAATCTAAAGGAATTCAAAGAAGGTCTTCTTTTGGCACTTTCTGCTAGAAATCCATTGTTTGAATTGTTCCTTAGTCTTTGGCATGTAGTTGTATATCTGTGTTTTAACCATGGTAACAAAACAATGCCTAAATTTCTGTAGATTCTGCTAAAGAAGATGTAAAGGTTAATTGGAATATGCCATATAATTTCACATTTGTAGTCTGTGCATTTCCCTTGTCATCCTTTTTATAGATAGCCAGCCTTCTCATGTTTTTGATGCAAAATATTGTCATTCACATGTGATGCTCACTCCAAGAGCAATCTAAAACACCTTCATCCTTTTATTATCGTTTATAACATCATGGATTTCATCAATGTTTTCTGGAATAATGCTTTTCAACAGGGCTAGAGTTTTCAGCCTCACTTTTACACACATGGCCATTTAAAAAAATGGCGCTCTTTTATAAACTATTAGCCATAATGTTTATCAAGATTCCATTTAATATCCTGTAATTTGTTTCTTGTGAATTAATGTCGGATCAGCAAGTGAAATTCTCATACCTCTTTTTTTTTAAATCACTCAACTTCCTTAATCAACCAAATGGGAAAAAAACAACTTTTAGTTGGAACGTAGTGTGTGCTCTTCTAAGAGATGCTACTAATTAAATATAACATCAATACCTACCAATGGTGCTATGTTTCTGACTTTTGTGCAAATAAAATCCACCAAAGTTTCTAAACCACCTTCATACAAATAAAATTCTGAAATTATTCCTTTTGGTCTTACTGTGTATCTTATCTTCCTAATCAATTGTATAATTAAATTTAATTTCTATCCCTCCAGGTGAGGAACTCTAGTGATCATAACTATTCTAAAGCAAGATACTGATATAGAAATTTTCAAAATTGTCTCATCTTGCTACCTAATATTATTAGCAATGAATGCAAATTTATTCTCCACAACCAACTAAAAAATATCACAGCACTTGTCACAAGCTATTAGATGTCATTCAGAAATTAATAAGACTTAGTTCTTCAGTCTTATGTACTAAAACTAGTAATAGTTTACAGAAGACACCATAGTCTGTTCTGGTTTCTAACATCTCACTTTATAAATCAAAGTATTCATTCTTATTAACTCAAGAACTGAATTTGAAAAGCAGTAATGTACTTAGTATTGATGAATATATTGCAATGAAACATTCATTCTGATTGGTCTTTCACAAAAAATTCTGTAATTGTCTTGTCCAATGAGGAAGGCTGACAATACACAAATGCATATAGACAGTTTCATTTTTTTTTGTATGGCATCATCTAATTAAATGTTTTTACATGGGATTAATTGAATTTTACAAATATTTTTACAGTTATATAAATATGTTATATTGAAAAAACTAACCATTTACTGCTGAGCTATATTGGCAAATTTCTATGATTGTTATCAAAAATATATTTTGTATTATTAATTTCAATCTGTCTGAGAAAAAAAAAACTTACTTTAATAATTTTTTAATTATGAGAGTGTTTAAAAATGGGAGGGAAGAGAATTTTCTAAAGTTTATAATTACAAATTGCTGTATTTCTTTTAATTAAAGCTAATTAATATTTAGGAATTAATTTTACAAATAGATCTAGGGAGGAAAAACCCCAATAAATTGTTTATAATAGCTTATGTGCAATTCTTTAAAATTTTTTTTTATGTATAACTTATCAGATAGTTAGGCAAGAAATTATGATACTTAAAGGTTATTTCAATTATTTTTGTTTTTCAGCCATTGGAATGGAAACCAACACTTTCAAATTCATTAAAAGGCTCTGTTGTATGGCCTGTACCAGAAAACAAAGAAGCAACTATTACATTATTTAGAGATCAAAGAAGTAATGAATTTGAAGATAAACTTTGGACCTTTTCTATTGAAGACGTATGCAAAATTATTATTTCTTGTTTCTGTCCTACTAAATGTTATAAAATATTTAATTTTGAAACTGTTGTTGAATTGCTTTAGGTCTCTCCATCCGGAAAATCCAGACAAATAGCCTGTGCTAATATCAATATGAAGCTATATGCTAGTGTAACACCTCAACAAAAAAATGTGAAAATCAATTTAAAACCTACATCAAAAAAAGTTACTGAAGTTAGCCTTAGGTTTACATTGTCTTGCAAACTTATCAAGGAAGGTAAAGCAACGTAAGTACATTTTATTTTTTAAAAAGCTTGAATACCTTTTTAATGGAACATTTTCTCCATTGTTAAACTATTTCATTCGTAAAAAAAAGGTAAAAATGTATTATTCATTATTAAGTATTAACAATGATTAATCAATTAAAGATTTTCATAAGATATTTTAATTTCACATATGATAAACATATAAAAATATTTTAATTTATTGAAAGATAGGTTAGACAGGAAGTAATAAATCATCAATTTTCTTTTTCCCCATTGCTTTCATTAAATATTTAAATTAAAAACAAATACAATTTGTGATATTTATCTCAATTTAAAAAGTGGTTTATCAAAACTACAATTTTTCACTAAATTTTACTCAAGTGTGTTTTATTGATATTTTTAATAGTGCTTTTAAAACTATCATATTATTGTCAGTTATAATTTTCTGTTATCTCACAAATTGTTTCTTAAATGCTTAACTAGTCTTGCATGTGAAATTTGACATTCAGATTTCAAAAACAAATTCAATTATCTCTTTATTCAAATGTAATTTAAATTTTTAAAAAATTAAGAAATTTTTTTTTGAAGAGATGAATTTTCTGCTTTTATTTTTATGCTATGTTTAATATATATAATTAATTATGAAACAAGAAAATTCAAGAAAATTTTAATCCAGATTAAAATTTTTTTCTTTTTTTAATCCAGAGATGAAGACATGCTAAGCATAGCAAGTTTGATGAGCATTGGAAGTGTTACTTCACCTGATGTTGGTAATTTGGATGATTTTGATGATGAAATTAATTTAAATAAATCCCAAACTGCAGCTAAAATATCGGAACTTGCATCACAATTTAACTTCCTCACTATGGATTCTGTAGACTCTACTAACTTCAATTCTAAAACTGAAGATGTGCAAGGTAAAAGTTTCTAATTATGATTTCATATTTAACTTAGAAATGACCAAGATAATTTTATATAATGCAAGTGTGTTTTATATGTGTAATGTATCTCTTATATAAAAATATTGATAGGAGTTATTTTGTATAGTTTTAAATGTTCTGTTACATTGAATATTAAAGAGCATTAAAATTTTTTTTCTTTTCTTATTTATTCTGTTTGGCCGTATGTAATCAATTAATTGAATTTATTCTCTCAATCTTTTATTTTATACGAAAATCTTAAGTTGATAACCTTTCAAATGTTATTTATAGTTATGAAAGAAATTGTTACTACATATAATATTGGAATGTTTAAAGATATATAAAAAGCTGTTATTAAAATTATTTAATGCACTGTATCTTTATTTAATATTTTTTTCTCAGTTGTTTTTGTATAAAGATGTACTTCTAACTAAAAATTTGTTTTATCTGGTTTAACAGTTTATTTTTGAATTAATTTAAATCAATTTTATTTCTAAAAACATCACAAAATCTAAACTTTATATTATCTGCAAGTCTTATACATTATATTCAACAAAAATATAATTAAGATAGACAAAGTTTGTTGTCATTTTGATGCATATTAAAATATATAAATTCAGGAAATATAAGGGGCCATATTTAAATTTTAATACATATGTGCATTATGCTGACATTTAATTAGTATACATAATACCAGAAGTGATTAAAATGTCTTAGAAAGTCTTTTAATATGCAGGGACCTAATATACATGATCTTAAACAAATTTGGCATCTATCTATTGTTAATGAAGTCTTCAACTATAAAAACTGAATTTATAAGAAAGAGGACATTCGATCTAGTGCTAGAATTGCCCCTGACCTGTCCTTAATTGTGAAATAAGGATGTTAGCAGATCTAACTTGGGTAATAAGATAAAATAAAATATATGGTTCTGTACATTTACAAAATTTTAAATTATCCAATTATGTACAGTTCACACCAAGAAAAGACAAACATAAAAATAACCTGATGAAATTTTTTACAACTGATAAAGGCTGACTTTAGTTAAAATGGGTATGTATGGTTTTTAATGTGTTTGCAGAGCAATAGATGAAACTAAACACACACAACATTAAATATTCAATAACATTTAATATTTTCTACAAAAATTTTGTCTATAAAATAAATTTAATATTTAAATTCTCTTAACAGAAGTTTTGTTTTTCACCAAAATAGTCTCTGAAATTATTTTTTATATTTATGCATGAAAGAATGATACTGTAATTAATTGAAGTGATAATTGACTTGATAATGGCCCTGTGTACAATACATATAAGTGCTGAATCTAGTGATCTTTTCCTTCTATTTGCTATTCATTTTTCCATTTTTTTTCCAATTTAATTATAAGGTTAAAGTACTTAAATTATATTTTTCTGATTTATTTTGGTTAAAAAAAGATGTCATTTGTATTTGATAATAGAAACTACTATTTTGTTGAGTGTTAATATTCGTTAATGTCATCATAGTTTTCTTTTTGGAGGTGTGCTTATTTTCATTTATAGCAGTGAGATCATGTCCGAAATGTAATCTCCCCACCTTTTGTTGGTTATTCCTGACGACTATTATTACATGAAATGAAAATTTGTCTGCAGGTACTTTGTTCAAGGAATGAAACCAAGATTAAATTAGCAGCATAATGCTTTGCCAAATATATCAGTTGATAATTTTTTATTCCTCAGTTGTTAAAGCTGTTCAGGGTTCAAATAATAGGTTATAATCAAAAGTTTAAATGGTATAGACAAAATGATAAGAAAAAATCACAATTGCATTTATACTTGAAAGACATACAATTGTAAATTGCCATGTGAATTTGCTTAACTCTAAAGAAAATCTGATAAGAAGGCTTTATTTTGTTAAATTTGAATACAATCTTCTAAAATGGAAATCAATGTCTTTCGAAACAGATAATTAATTAGTTTTAGTTTTCTAGCCATGCATTATAATTTATAAAATGTAAAATTGAAGTGTCCGTATGATTTTAAATTTACTAGACATTTATCTATTTTTACGAGAAAAATTTGCAATATATGCCTTGATATTTACCTATTTACTTTTCACTGATATGCTTTATCAAAAAGAAGATACTTACAAAATATAAGCATGATTATTTGCATTTAAATTAATTTTTATCTGAAATTTCTTTTTGAGCAAAATATTCTGAATTTTTTTCTTTTTCTTATATTCTACCTCCAACTCATGCCTGGAAATTTTTTAGGCATCTTGAATCTGCTGCTAAGATCTTTTATGTATTGTGTTTTGTCCAGACAGTTTTCTCCTTTAAAAAATCCCTTTTTGATTGCAATTGACTTCCATGAATTCAAAACTATAATTTTCTGAATTTGGAATTTATATATTTTTATTACAGTACTTTTTTCATTTGTTTATGCATTTATTCAAGCAATGAAAAAAAAGTATATATTTCATCTACCAAAAAGTAGGTTTAATATTTTATTCTGCTAGGTATCATTACATGTTGGAGTTTGGAAAAATGAGCAAAAATTGTCAATTCATTATTCTAAACCATTTTATACATTGATATCTAATGCACTTTTAAAAATAACTTATTAAAGGACTGGCAAATGCAAGAGACTTGAAAATGCAAGCTCCATTCATTCAGGTCAAGGATATTTACAGTATTTGAAATTTTTTTTTGTCATTGTTGAGGTTTCACATTCTTATATGATCTTGCTTCTGATAATTGTACAATTTAGTTTATGTATATATTTTTGTCATTTATAGTGGTGATTCCCGAAATTTTACCTGATGATAATTCATTAAATGTGACTGATAATAATGAAATAAATACAAGTATTTCTTCAGTGGCTAATAATGACTCAACTGAACAGACTAGTGATATGTAAGTTTCATTTCGAGATCATTTGTGCATTGATCTGATTAAAAAAAATGTTTAATTTAGAAAGTTTTTTAGATTGTTATAAAGATTTTTTTAATAAGTTATGATTTGTGTCTTTTAAATGTTTAGCATATTCTCTTTTTTGGAACTGTTTTTTGTTCATCATTTCAAGGCAAACATTTTAAAGATTCAGTAACTGTAATTTTTGTTTAAAATAAATGTGAAAACATAGGTACTTTTTCATTAATGAAATACATAGATAAATGCCTAACAAATCCAGTACACTTATTTATTTCACCAGCTGTGTTGCTTTCTGTAACATTTAGGTGGCAATTGCTTTGTATATTAGATTGCTAAATTTTTTTGTTTGGTGATAAGTAATATCTTGTATTACAAATGTAAACAAATTAGGAGGCAAAATCAATCTTAAAATTTCTGAATATATGATTATATATATTTAATTCTTAAATGAAGACAGTTTATATATCTTTCAGAAATAAAGCTCTTTACTTTTATTTTATAAAGTTCATGAAATTTATAACACAGCAAAGAATTTAAGAATGTAAAAAATGTAAACAAAGTATTTCTTTTAATAACAAATGTGATATGCCAGCTGTAGCATGAAAACTAATGTGAAACATATTTACATTTTATAAACTGTTAAGTTATAGACATTATGAATGCCTGAATTTGTAATCGATGCTTGCAACAAGAAATGATACCCAATTTATGACAACAGTTATTACTATTCATTTATAAATAAAAAGAAAAATATTTCTTTTATGAAAATAAAAATTTAAGGTGCATAATATTAGTTTGTAGCTCAATAAGTAGTTCCAAAAGTTAATTAAAATTTAGATCTTAAAATCTAAAGAATTGATGTTCAAAAATAAAATAATAAACCCAAAGAAATTAAAATAATTGTTTAGATAATGAAATATTTATTGACTAAAGAATTCGGTTAACCTCTTAACAGTTTTGCCCAAACACCTCTCGGGTGCTGAAAAAGTCACTTTTCTTATTTGCTTGTACGCCATTTGGTATCTTATTTTTTTATGCCAATCCAATGATTTGCTCAGCTATTTAATTTTTTTCATTTTCAATTGATGGCTATAGTAGTTTAAATATTGGCATGCAAAATATGCATACATGCAGTTTTAATATTACTTTTTATTATTTTTCGTTTACGCAGGTAAAAGCTCTTGTTCCGAAAAGTCAACTTTAAATAAAAATGCCAATTTTTTGCTATAATTAGAAATATCATAAATTGTTAAATTCAATACTTATAACAGTTTTGACTGAATTTATGTAATTGATATGAGTATAAAATAGTTTATCAAAAGTGTGCTTATTTTTAGACCCAATATGGCAGAAAAAAGAAACTGTTAAGGGATTAAATCAAGTTCATAATCTCTATTTTATCTTAGTATAATCTGTAATTTATGTGTTTTTAAATGCCTGTATTAATCATCCTACCTCATTTTAATTTTAGGTTTGAAGATTTGAACATAAGCACTGAAAGTGAATCAGATAAGAGCTTACTTGGTGTAAATGATCTTTTGACATGGTGTAAAGAAGTTACTAAAGGATATAAGGGAGTTAATGTTACAAATATGACAACATCATGGAGGAATGGTTTAGCTTTTTGTGCTGTTATCCATCACTTTCGTCCTGATTTGATTGAATTTGAATCTCTAAGCCCTCATAATATTAAAGATAACTGCAAGAAAGTATGAAAATAAATTTTATGTATTAGAAGAAAACAGTGAATATAGATTAGAATTATTGAAATTAATTTTTAAAAAAAATACTAGTTACAGATTTTATACAAATGTAATATTTCTAATTATTAACAGTAACTTATAATAATTAATAGTTGACATAATTTAAATTTGAAAAACGTTTACATTAGAGTTATTTTAAGCGATTTTTTTTTACTTAATTGTAGTGATATACATTTGCATTTTGGATAATATTTTCAGGTTTTCTTTTATAAATTAAAAAAAAAAATTATTAGGATTTCTTTTGAACATGTTGTTTCTATTGCTAATTATTCTACTGTTATATTTTATACAATATTAAATCATATTTTCACTTGCATTCTGTAATACCATTTGTAGTATATTAAAGTATTGAAAATATACATTAATTGTTCCTTTTCCCTTTTAGGCTTTTGATGCTGCTGAAAGTTTGGGAATTCCTAAAGTAATGGAACATTCTGACATGGTGATTTTAGCAGTGCCAGATAAATTAGCTGTCATGACTTATTTATATCAGTTGAAAGCATTCTTTAGTGGAGAAAAACTAGACCCAATTAGTTTATCTCCAGTTTCTTCTGAACAAAATGTGAAATCAACTGTAAAAAATGATGTAGAAAATAATCTACCAGAACCACAAAATAGTAACTTTGATAATACTGAGAATTTAAGTTCTAAATCTAGTCTAAACGATGTTCAGAATTCTCTAGAGGTTTCTTATAATCATTCTGTCAATGCTATTAATGTAAAATCTCCCAGTAAAAATCAACAGGAATATGTAAATTCAGAAGATGTTGTTGATAAGCCATCTGTAAATATCAATAAAAATGTAAAAGTAAAAACTGATAAATTTTCCTCACTCTCGAAGTTAATCCTGAATCGAAAATCAAAAGTCTTGCAGCCTTGTAGTCCACCTAAAGAAAAATGTGCCCCAAAAAGTTCAACAAATAATTCTTCAAAATTGCTTAGTAATTCTGTAAATAATGTTGAAGAAAACAAAATCAATGTTTTAATTAGCTCTGAAGAAACTCGACCCAAACTGATGACTCGTAAACAACTAATGAACCCTTTTGATTCAGATAGTGAAGAAGAAGAATTACTTGCCATTCAAAGTGGCCTTCCTAGAAATACATCAAAGACATTGACAAAAAATAATGAAGATAGTGGTTCAAATGTTCAAACTACAGATTGTAACAAAAATTTAAATTCTTCAACATACCAATGTCATGATGTGTCTCCAATTATTGCAGATGAAGTAATTGATCCTGAAAATACAGTTAGTTTGCTATCGTATGATTTATCTGATATTGAAGTTCCTGGACTTTTAGATCTTTCTCCAACTAGAGCAACTAAAAATTGTTCTGCACCTACTGTGGATAATGAAAAATCTAAGGTATTCCTAATTTTTACTGTAAAATATTTATGAAATACAATAATACTATTAATTTATCTAATCTTTTTGAAAATGTATAAATAGCTTAAGTTTTTATGAAAGAAAAGAATAATCATAAAATCTGAATTTACTATTTGAAGAAATGTTCAGTACTTATATATTTTAAGTACTATGAGAATGTAATAAGCAAAATAAGTTTATTTGCACCTACAAAAAAGTAGTAAACAAAATTCTAATGTGCGAAGCTCTATAATCGTGTGTAGTGATACATTAAAGCTTTGAAATGAATTGTATATTTTAGTAGCATTGATTGCATAATAAACAGAGTAAATTGTGACCATTTGATAACATTAAAAAGTTAGATTAAAATAATAAATAAACCATAATTTTGGATTTTTGTGATTAATCATTTCAATACTTTTTCAATGAAATATGCAGAATGTTTGTACATCATTAGGAAATTTTTATGAAATTAGCTTATAAATCAGTTAATAATTTTACAATTTATTATTTTCTTAGTTTCCTATGACTCGTGAAGAACTGTTAAAGAAAAGAGCTCACTATCTATTAGAAATGACACGCAAAGAAGTAGAAAATGGAGGATCAATAAGTTTCATAAACAAGGGAGATGTAAGTAACGCTATTTTGTTACTAGTTTTTATTTCCAAATCTTTTTATTTTGTAAAAACATACTTTGTAACTTTTTTTTTTTTAAGTATTTTCATTGACTATTAAACATAAAAATATTAGTATTAGATAATAACTTATGTTAAGGAAATAAAAAACAATTTTCAATACAATTATAAATAATTTTATTAGTTAAGTTTATGTTGAGTTAAATTAAAAATTGATGATTTTTAAATATTCTTAAAGTCAGTGTTTTTTATTTGAGTATTTGAGATACAAGATACAATATATTTTTATAGCAAATGCTGTGTGATATTTTAAAATGAGCCATTGAAAAAGTTTTATTCCAAATGAAACTTATAAATAATTGGAATGTCATTTTAAGTTGTAAAAAATTATTTATGTAGATAAACAATTGCAAATTTGTTAATATGTTTCAATGGAATTACTAGAATGTGTTTCATGTTCTATATATTACTTATGGCCTTTAGGCAATTTTATAATTTAGTAGCTTATAAAATTAATTATTCTAAAATGTTCTATGTATTCACGTTTAAATAATTTATTTTCATCATTGTACATATCAAATTTCGCAGTAAGTAGATAATTTTTAATATATATCAATATATAATTAAAACACATAGAACATTTTAGAATAATATGTTTTGGTTCAAAATAAATATTCTATTACTTTTTATGTTAATATGTTCATTATTTTTTTTTTTTTATAGAAAAATGATGAAAGGCAGATGATGCTGAGAGAAAAGGCAAGGCGATTGATTGCTGAAACTCGCAAAGGAATTAAACCTGACCTTGACTCATTTTATCCACCTGTATCTAATATTGTTGAAGATTCAAACAGTAATGTTAATTGCTCAAATATTAAGTTTCCTGTGAAAGAAATGGAAAATCATTCTTCAAAAATTTCACGTAAATGGTGTTTTTATTATATACTTTGTATTCCTTAATTATTTTGATTTCTTGCTTATAACTTCAGATTATGCTTTAAGCAATGTTAGGTGCAAATTATAGACCAATGCATATATTTGTATATACATTATTCATGGAAATATTAGTAAATACTTATTCTGAAAAAGGCATTATCTCCTAGAATACTTTTCTCTAAAAATAATAGTATATCAGAGATCTTAGGCATGAGAAGACTAATAAAAACAAAATAAAGTTTTAGTTAAATAAAATCTCCCATTTAAAGGCTTTTTAAAAAATTAATGGGAGCTTTAGATGATTAAAATAGGTTGTTGTTTAGAAAGAAGTCAAGATACAATCTGCTTTAACTTGGCAAATTATTTATTTTTATATTATATTAATTTTTCATGTAGTGATTGGTTTTTAGCAATGCTTATTATGAGGTAAGAAATGACACATGAATAATATTTGATACTCTTTTACAAAATTCCTTTATAAATGTAGGCTTTAAATGAAAATTTTCTTCTACTGACTGTATGACTCTGAAATACATTTTGTTTATTCATTTTCTGTAGTTTATAGTATGTACAATGCACATTTCTGTAACTATTTTGTTTTCTTATGCGTGTATGCTAGTACATGCATGCAGGATGAAATCTAAAATTGGTACATGATTTTAATTTTTGTAACCGTTGGTTTCACACATACTTCCAGTTATAAAAATGTTTTAAGTGAGGTTTATATTCATGTTACTGTATTGTTATATTTAAAAATTCAATATTAGAGATAGTAAAAAATTAAACTTTCTATGCTTTTGCCCATTTTTTATACTTATATTTAGTAAAAATTTACTAATAAATTGTAACAAAGTGTTTCACTTCTGTATGATAGAAATTTACCAAGAAATTTAATGTCAGAGTCTGGGATATTTTCGGCTTTCATTGTTAGGGTTTTGTTGGTTATGAAATTAATTTGAGATTGAAATCGAGTTAAAACTCCCCTTTAATAACAAAAGGGGAAGGAAGATTGGCCAACCATAAATTATGAGTGTATCTATACAAGTGGACTGTCTTATGCATTACATGCAACCAAATCCTTCCCAGTAGTAAAATATGAGGAAATTTAGAAATCTAACACCAAAATTAAGTAAGGTAGATAAAAAATGTGAATTAGAAAGTCATAGACCATTGTCGAATTATGAGAATGCACATACTGAAAATGCAAATTGCTCAAGAAATTATGACTTCATAAATCAAAGGATATATGTTCATTAATACGCTTTTATTAGCTTCACCTGTATGTTTGTATGTATGTATGTAACTGACTTTTTCCCCTGCAGATCTGTTTCTCCTCATATACACTATTTAAGCTGCAAAGAAACATTTACAGGCAGAAAGAAAACAGTTGATTCTTTTTAATATTCTATTATTATATGAGTTTCACCTGAATGTTTGTTTGTTTGTTAAACTGAAAAGTAAAAAATAAATTAATAGTTTAAAAAAACTAAAAAACATGCTTTTAGAAATCAAACTAAAAAGTAAAAAATTAATTAATAGTTTAAAAAAACTAAAAAATCACGCTTTTAGTGTTAAGGCCCGTGCTCACCAAGGCGACAAGATGCAAGCGACCAAAATTTGACCTCACCGCGATCGCCTGAAACCGGTTTGCAGTCCTCCGCGTGGAGTTGCCCAACTTTCAACTCGAAGCGGTTTTTCACTAGGCGTAATGCTATTTCTGACGTTTCGCTGTGAAGGGGTCGAAAAAATTTGGTCGCTTGCCTCTTGCATCTTCACGTCTCTCGCCTCGGTGGGAACGAGCCTTTAATCAAACTAAAAAGTAAAAAATAAATTAATAGTTTAAAAAAACTAAAAAACACGCTTTTAGAGTTAATCAAATTAAAAAGTAAAAAATAATTGTTAACATAAGAATAAAATGACTGACGAGAAAATGAATGTCACTGTTCTAAAAGCGTGGGTGCTTTGTATGACATTTTAAAACTAACTCTGCATTTCGGAATGAAACTAGTGAAAAATTATAACGATTGATATCGAGCACCCCACGCTTTTAGAACAGTGACATTCATTTTCTCGTCAGTCATTTTGTTCTTATGTTAACAATTATTTTTTACTTTTTAATTTGATTAACTCTAAAAGCGTGTTTTTTAGTTTTTTTAAACTATTAATTTTATAGATATCATGAGTTGTACGTACAAACTGCAAACAAAAATGTAATGGAAACAAAATATTAAATGGAGAATGCTGCAAAATGTTAAAAGCAATCATAACTTGCCTTGCTTAATATAATATAATATATTATATTATATTAATATTAAATTTAATGTTAAAAAAGATGTGCAAGATTTTAATATTTTTTCAACTGGGAAAAAAACGTTCCTCCTCATATTCTTTTAAGTGTTACTTTATCAATCTTGAAAGTAAAGCATTTATAAATTTCTACACTATACATGTAATGTCTCTATATTTCCTATGTCAATTTTGCAATTATTTCATTCATTCTTTCATTAATTTATTTTTAGCACATGTTCTATTTCACAACATTTGAATTTAAAAACATGTATAAAAAAGTTACATTGATTTTTTTATCTAGTAATTAAACATTGCTATAAAAATACACAGCTACAAAACATTAAAAATATGCATAAAAATATCAAAATATTATAACAGTATATCTTGTTATGACATTATAATGCACTGTTATAAATACATCAAAGTTGCGGTTTTTATTCAATTAAAAAAGAGTTAATTAGAATGCCATATTTTTTATTAGAGCAGCCTTTTTCATGAAATTAAATTTTTCAAAAGATGTTCACTTACCAGTTTAATTTGAAGAATGGTTATAAAAAATAATTATTTTTCACAAATAAATAATTAGATAAAAAATCGTTTAATTTTATTTGACTGTCAACAACATGCTCTTAAAACAAAAAATACTTAGAGAATTTTTTAAAAGAACAATTTTATATTGTAAAAGTAGCTGTTATTATTTGATTAAAAAAGAACTAAATAGAATTTTTTTGTAATTTCTTAATTATGTGCCAGATGAAAAAAAAAAAAAATAAATAAATAAATTCATTGAAAAAAAAATGGATTTATATGTGTTATAGTTTTGAAATGTACTGGTACTGATAAATATTTAAAATGTACACACACATGTGAATTTTTTTTTTTAATAATAGATTAAAATAAGTTGTTCGGGCAATGTAATTTTTCTGTCTACCTTGCTTTCGTTTAGCAGTTAAGATTTCCAAATTTCCATGTTTCGCCACTGGAGCATTTTGTGCATCAGTATGCTCTCAGGGAATGGTTGGCAGGCTGGAGCCCCCGAAGCTCATAAGTGAGATGTATGCATGTGTTCAAATTTATCCATTTCCCAATTAGGTTGCCACTTGAAATTTTTTGTGCTATGTTTGTTAGGAGCAGTGCAATTTCTTATTAAATATAATTATGAATAGGAACTTTATGAAAAGTTATATTTTTGACTTTCTTCAGTATTAATTTTTTTAATAAATGTCATAGCATGAATATTAAGCTCATTAGAAACATTTTTATAATTGATAACATGTGTTTATAACCAACATTGTGAAAATAAAGGTTGGGTATCAACTTGGGTTGGGTTGCAACCTGTGTACAATATGTACACTAAGTGATCAAATTTTATTTTCCTATTCCAAATGCTCTGTAACTCGATCTAATTACCTGAACAATTCGAAATTATTACTTTTTAAGCGATGTAAAATAGGATTGGTGGAAAAAAAGAGGATCTTAGAAGTTGTAAAAACTTGTGGAAGTACAGAAAAATGGCTAATGTGTATTTAGTTTTATTTTTAATTTTTCTATTGTAGCTGATAACTTCAGCTATTTGTTCACATTCATGCATCAGAATTAGCAAATGTTCTTAGCAAAAAAAAAAAAAAAAAAAAGAATTAGCACCCCGGGTACCACAGGCTTCAGGTTTGAATCCTGGTGGTGCCATGGATGTTTGTTAGGGATTCGGAATCCACTTTAAATTGCAAGTCCCGGTTTGTTTAGCTCTGTGTACACAAAAAGAACCGTAGGGCGATCAACCAAACCATCTTATTTTGTATCGTAAACTTTTGACAATTTAGTATAGTTTTTGAGGTCAATCACTGCAAATAAGAGACAAATATAAGAAAATAAAAAAAAAATTCTAAGATGAATCCTAATAGTTAAAAGTTCCAGTTCTACTTTTTGTATTATTTAATGCATATTTGACTTTTATATATCTTTTAATAATATCACAATTTTAAGCACATTGGCAGTTTAGAATTTTGCTAATTTTTCTTTAAAGGCTTTCTTATGTTTTACTATTATATGAATATAATATTTTAATGAATTGATTAGAATTAATAAGAGATTTTTTTATTACTTAAATATTTTTAGTGAAAAAGTTCTTATTTAATTATTGAGTATGTTTTTCTTCATAGATCTTCATTCTGATGTATATACTGACAAAAAGAACTTTAAAAATAAAGTAAGTAAAAAATGCCTTTATTTTTTTCAACTTATGGTTATTTTATTCTCTGGTATTTTTCTAACTCCGTATTTGCTGTGAAGAATTTTATTTAAATTGATGCTTTCTTTGGATATCAATCTCTTTTCTAATGAGTTTTAAAAATATTCCTGTATATTTTTCTAGAATTTTATGATAAAATTTTATAATTTTGCTAGAAATTGTCCAAGTACAAAGATTTCATGATTATTTCAAAATAAATATTAAAATTTAATAAGATTTATTTTTATTTGATTTTTATTAATGTAATATTTAGTTAAATTTAAGTATGAATTATTAGTTTTATTTTTCAATTTGAAACTATAAATATTAAAATTTTATAAAATTCATGTGTCAGAAAATTTCATCTCTCTCAGTTATCAAATAATTTGATAATACTTTTGTATTAAAAGCAAGCAAAAGTAATGAATGACTACGAATATTCAAGCCTTTTATTTCATTTCATCCTCTCCTAAAAATATTCTTTAGATTTTTGAACAGTCAAACTATTCATTTTAATTCAAACTTTTTGTTTTATATGTGAAAATGTTGTATTTAAAAAACTTCACAAGATTCAATAAATCAAAACTAATAAATTGTATAATTTTTACTTGTTTATGTTTTTATTTATTTATGTCAATTGAAAATAAAAATATCTTTTTTTTTTTTTTAAATTTTTGTTGTGAAAGTCAGATTATACTCAAAAAATATTTACATTACTTTCTCAACTTATAATGTTTGAAAATAAAATAAACGAATTTCAGGCTGGTAGACTAATGTTCATGAAGTAAAAATAGGGAACATTTGAGAATAAGTAATGTTGATTAGCAGATTGCTCGAAAAACAATAAAAGTATTATATTGAAATTTAAATAAGAGATTCAAATATCAGACTTAGAAGTCATTACATTTGTTATTATTAAGTGTTTTGTTATTGATATATAATGAAGTGTTATTATTATTTGACTTTAAAAAATATTTCTTTTCAAAGACTCTCATTTATAACTATTATATATATATTTTTAATAAATATTTAGTTTTAATTTATTTTTCTAATTATAAATTTGCATTTTTTTGCAGAATAATTTAGATAACAGTCATTATATTGATATTGAGTTAGAAGCATTAGATAAAAAGCAAAAACAAATTGATCATATGGCATCTGAACTAGAAAAGAGATTACGCTTTGCAATGAGAGGTAATTTATATTTATCTTATTAACTATAATTTTGCTATTTTAGTAGAAATATAAATGAAAACTTTCTATGCAAATTAATATTTCATAATTGAATGCATAGCTGGATTATTATTTTCTTTAGTAAATATTTTAATTATAAAAGTTCTAATTTAAGATTATTTTCCTATACTACTAAGTTTAAGATTGATTAGATTTACTTACCTCTTTATCAACTAGAATTGTTTTAGTTATAACAGTATTTCAAGTTTGGTATAATTTTGCAAAAAATGCCTAATACTCTTGGCATTTCTTTTCTTTTGTTCTGAGAGAAACTGAAAATTGTTTTTAATAATTAATGGTTTAAATATTATTAAGTTTTTTAATAAGTATAAAAAATTATAATAATTTCAACGACAATAAATGTGTATTTAATTGCATAAACGACAATATTTTATGAATAAGTATTTGAAAATTTAGCTTTTAGTTCAGTAGAATTTATTGATGGTTTATATATATAAATGTATATTTAATTATAGTAAATAATGAAGTACTTGAAGACAAACTCATGAAAAAGTGGTTTTCTCTTGTTAATGAAAAAAATGCTTTGCTACGAAGGCAGATGCAGTTGAACATCTTGTAAGTATTATTTAATTAATTTTATCTTAATGCTCTTTAATAGAATAGAGCTTTGATTTGATACTTTATATAGTAAATTCAAGTTGTTACACTTTTTTAATGAATTGGATATTCTATTTTTAAAATCTATTAAATTGTAGTGCATTAATTAATTGCTTTTTGTTCATTTGAGAGTACATCTGAAATTACAAAAACCTTTCAGCTTCTAAATTAAATGTTGAGAGATTTTCAGTATATGAAACATCTTGCATTTATAAAATATTTTTTCATAATTTTTCTTGGGACTCTATGAGCTTTTTTGATTAAAATTTATTTTAATTCTGTTAATTATGTAAAGAAGTTAGTATGCAGTTTGTGCTTGTATATTATATTATATTATTGCATTTAAAAGATTCTAGTTTTTGACATATCCATAATTTAAGCTATTTATTTTAGTTCATTGTAATGATAATTTAATGTGAAATGTAATGTAATTTTAAAAAGTAAAAGCTGCTCAAAATATGTAGAATTGGTATTTAATTTACTGTCCAGCTTTTTAATACTTTATGCCAGTACAGATATAAATAGTCTTGAAAGACTATGCATTTTAAATAATGATCATTTAAGAGAGGTTTTAAATTATATATGATGTATGTGAATTGTCAGAGTTTCTTTGCTTTATAACTTTCAAATAAAAATATGACAAAAGTGAATATTCATTATTTATTTAAATAAATTTTAGTTTTCACGTGGGTGCATTTTGTGATGCATAATGCATTGAGACAAAATTCAATTTCCCTACAAGTATTCTCTAGCATTTACTGACATAACCTCACAAGAAATGGTCAGATGGTGTATTCTTGAGTTATTTCTAATAACTTTTTTCATATTTTTTTGTTGTGAACTTGCCGTTTTTTATACTAACATGATTATTAACAGTGTTGCTATGACTGAACTGTTGCCTAAAAAATTTGTGAATTTTACTTAACAATAATATAGCCATTTTTTTTTATCAGGATTTATTTGAAATATATGAGGTATAGAACACCAGCAATAAGAGATGTATTAAATAATGTTTTGGTATTTTAACCAAACAATTAATTACAAAACCAACCAATTAATTACCTTGGCTTGAATGAATTAAATATTAATTAAATTGGAACATCTTTGCAATGATTAGCTGAATTTTTCTATAAATCATATTTCTTTCCTCGCTATTTTGTAAAAAATAATTTTTTTTTTTTTTTTTTAAAGCTTTCTTTTAGCAAGCTTTTAAATATACTTTCTGAAAGCAAAATGCTGATTGTATGTAGTAGGCTTACTGTTGCAGATCCAACTTTAAAGGGGGAAAAAAAGTTTTTTTTCCCTACCCTATCATCATACAGGAGAATGATTTGAGCGTTCATATCCTGTGAACATTAATTTAATATTCATGTATAATTCTATCACACATGGCATTTCTCTGTCTATTCTATGGGAGGTAGCAATCCATATAATTGTCATCTTTGCAAAATCACAGTAATATGATTTAATTCATATTAAGTGATTGGTAGTAGAATAGAAAAATGTGAATAGGTATATTTTTCTATAATATTTAAATGGTATTACATAGTAATACAATATTTGAATCTTCAAATTGTTTAAGCATACACAAGAGTGTTAAACAGGAAGAAATAAAGATTATATCTGAAATGTCTGTTTGAACAAAATTGGGTCTGTTTTATGTTAATAATTACAGTTTTTTAATTAAGAAACTACCTAACTTTTATGTGATTTCTGGTTATGCACTAACTTCTATTTGTGTACCAATTACTAATTAAAAAATTTTTTTCACTGGTATAATTTTAAGGATATGTAACAATTATAACTACAAACAAATGTTATTTTTTTTATGTATGAAGATTGCAATTTATGTAACCTAAATGATAAACAAAACAAATTTTCTTCATTAAAATTGGTTTTATTGTTTTTCAAAATAATCCCCGCGATGATCAATACACTTTTACATATTTTTTAATAAATTTTCATAGAACAATTGGAATGGAAAATGTACTATCTCCAAAACATACATTTTGAATGTTTCACCCGCTCCGTTTGGCAGTGAAAATCATTGACCATAGAATTTATTCTTTACACTCAAGAACAAAAAGGAATCATTGGGTGTCAGTTCAAGGCTGTACGTCAGATGAACCTTCAATTCCGATGTTTGGTCCAGTCAAATAATGAATTGTGTGGGCCAATGCGCATGAGCTTGCATTGTGTTAATGAAGAATAATCTTGCATTGCCTGTTGTTTTTCTTATTTTTCGTAAGACTTTTAGTAAACAAATACGTAGGTACCATTCAGAATTGATCGTTCTATGATTACATAGTGGTGCTGTAGCCCCATGTTTATTTAATACCCCCTCCCCCCCTAAAAAAACTGGGCACCATTTGCTTCAAAATGCTTCTTGTGCAAACAACTTTTGGTGGATTTGGCTCAACTTAGAAGACCCATGCAGTAAATTATTTTCTATATTCTGGCTTGTATACATAGATTCAAGATTTAACATCTGTATAAATGTTGTACACAGCTTTTCATGCACCTAGATTGTATTTTAAAAGCATTTATTTGCACCAATTGATATGAACCTGTTTTTGAGCAATTGATAAATAATGTGGATTCCAATGAGAACAAATCTTTTTCACATCCAAATGTTCATATTTTCTGACTAAACTTATTTTGGATGACAGATCAATTTAATATTACACATGGAATATTTTTATATTTCATTTACATATTTATATCAATTTTTCAGCATGTGTGCTAACAAGTTACAGTGAACATATCTTGTCCTTGGTTTTCACAAATCTTTGCATTCCTATTTTAAATCCTACAAATTTACATATATTGGAATGGGCATTTTTGAAAAACCATTGTAGATCTAGGGTTTTTTTCCACCTTCTTGCATAAACTGATTTTTTAATTTTTTCATTCAATAAACAAAATCAACATTCTCACTTATAAAATGTTATTATTGAAAAATAAATAAAAGAAAATATATTGAACAAAATAAGCATTCAATAACATTATTATTTATATAAAATTAGTATTAGACAATTGAAAAAGATGTAAATAAAAAGTTATTCTTTACATACATAAAAGTAATACATAGTAACACACTAAATTAAAAAAAATTATGATTAAATGAAAGTATAATGAAAAAGGCAGAATATATCAAAGAAATGCGTATGTGATTAAATATGAATAAAATAAGTATCATGTGCGCTTTATATGATAGTCTCCGAAAGTATACTTATCAAGTTATTCTATATTTCTTTTTTATTCAACTGTTACTGAATTCAATAGTGTCACTTATAAAATTCTAATTTATGTGAAACTTTTAAAAATGAATGAATAATGAATAAGAATGAACATCTCTGTCTATCCCATTTTTTAGTTTTTATCCCATATAGAAAAAAAAAAGAAAGAAAACTAAAAGATCACCCGTCAAGATTGATTGGATTTAGATAAAAATATAACAATTTCTATCTTGCAGCATAATCTTGATTATTATTTTGGAGGAGAATGGTTTTGAAAAAAAGATTTAAATGTTAAGCAGGAAATATTACCGATTTGCTATTTTTTAATAAATGAACCAATAGAAATATTTTTGTAGAAATTAATAATTCAATGCAGTTTACAGATATTTTGCTTCAGATTCAAAAAATATTCTTGAAAGGCAATTGTGAAAGAAAGTTATTATGTTATTTGTATTCTATTTACTGTGAAAGCTACTGAAAGTTGAATCTTTTTTTTTTAAAGGGTTCATTCTGATTGCCATTTAAATTGCATTTATTTGATAGACATATATTTAATTAAATTAAATTAAAAGGAGTATGGTGTCAAAGCAAACTTCACTTGCAACTAAAAGATGATTGATTTTAGAAGTTTAAAAAATGTTCTGTAACGTTAACACTTATAAAAAAAAATTACCATTTAGCAACAAATGCTGAAATTAACAATAGTAATAAATATTTTCGATATACATAAAATAGATGCAGTACTATGCATTAAAAATGAATTATTTATATTAAAAGTCACACATACTAAATTTCTAAATCTGTAGCATATATCTGTAGAATATATAAAAGTCACTAATTATACATTTTATTTTTAATGAAAATTTTTAATTAATAACTCTTTTTGAAAGATGCAGGGTTCCACACTGCAAATTTGGCATTATCATTGCTACTAATAACGTTGAATCAACAAATTCTATGTGTGAAGATATCTCAGCAAATAGAGCCAAATTTTTTTAAACATCCAATCCACTTCTCAAAAATTGATATAAAACTATATTCAATTTTTAAAAATAATTCATATTTACATTCTGTGACAAAGGATCACATATTCTAAATGCCCTAATTATAAACTAAATTTGAAATAATGAAGGATTATGAAAATATTAAAAGGCCCTCATATGCATGATGAAAAATATATGTTTGAATTAATTATTTTTTATTAATTAATACTGTAATTTTCTTTCTATAATTCTGTGGTTGTTCTTTGACTTATCAATTATGTTCTGATTTTATATCCATGACATGGCTTTTAAGATAGTTTTTAATAATACAGATTATTTAAAAAAAAAAAAAAATCATTTTCTGAATTTAAAATAGTAGACTCTAGAAAGAAAACATGTTTAAGGACTATGACGAAAACAAAAGAGAAAAAAAATTTCTGATAAGTTGCAATCTTCATATTTGCTGTAGAAAACTTTTGATCATTATCACAGCTAATCATTAATTTGGTCTTCTGTAAAGCTTATTTAATCCTTATCTATAATTTCATTCAAAGTCTTTTACATATCTACTAATGCACACCCAATTAAAAATGTGTATCACATTTTATCTGAATTTGTAAAAGTCTGGTTTCAATCCATTGTCCACAATTGATAGCTTTCTTTATATTTAAAAGATTGCTATCATGAAATCTATGGCAAAAAAAAAAAAAAAAAAATATTTGCATACTTTTCTTGTCCTTTGTATTTTCATTTTGTCTAATTTTTTTTAATTATATATATATATTTTTTATGATTCATGCTATATTGTAAATCAGGTTTACATCTATAATTTCTTTCTTTCACATAGCTGATTGTTACTAATCAACTGATACTTGACTGTACAATTAAAAAGATTTGAAGTCTAAAAAACTAATAAGCACATTAATATTGCATCTCTTTACATAAAAGTCATAAACCAAAAAATTCAAATTTCAAATCCTAATTTCTCTTTTAGTTATTGTTTTAAAAATATTTCAATAAATTAACTTTAATAAAAAAAAAAAAACTATTTTTTGTTTCCTGAAAACTTTTTTTTTCACCATAAATATTGAAGAAATTTACTATGTTAATTCATAAATTACATAATTATTAACTGTAATTAAAACAAAAATAGTTTCTTACATTAATATAGCTTTGTTTTCAAAAATTATCTTTAATTTCAGGGGACAAAATTTTTTAATCACCTTAATTTAATAGAATATTTGCTCGTACTTCTTTTTAAAAGCCTTGTCGGTTCAGAATTGAAATATAAATATGAATGTAGCTCTAAAGTAAAAGATAGTTTAAAAAATTTCACTTAATAATATTAAATTTTGTAACTGAAAACTTTTTTTATCTGTTTTGTGGTATGAAGTGAATCAAAACTTTTCAGGTAAAGTGTTTTTCTTTTTGAAACACAAAATTGCACAATATTATTACAGATTTATAATAATATTGCACATTGGTCTTTATTTAAATTGAAAGGCATTAATAGAAGCACTTTATAATTTTATCATAATTCTGAAAACACGAAAAGTAATTCATAAATAATTATATGTGATCTATTCAAAATGCAAACATATTTACAGTTTATCAATTGAAATTATCATAACTTTTAATCTAGGGTCAGTTTTATGTTTTTTAGACATTTTCATTTAAAGTTTTAGTTGAACATGAACTCTTTCTAAATCAAGAAAATTATTTCTACAAAAACCTGTTGCTCAAATTTTAAGATGTATTAAATTTCTATTATTTCTATTCTTTTTGAGGATAAAGGAAAAGTTAATCTTGTGATTCATAAAAAAATTTAGTGTAGTATTTAAAGTTTTTTAATATTATTTTCCTATAAAAATTAAAATTAAGATAATAATAAGTTTAGTTTAATTAAAATTAAAGTCATAATAAGTTAAGTTTTAAGGGCCAAGTTCCCTTATCAATCATACATTCTCTATTTTAAAATTCCTGATTATTAATCTATCAATCCATGAAAACTCTATATCCCATTAATCATTAATTTTAATTTGATTTTCTTCTTCCCTCCCCAAAAAAAATCTTTGTTTTTTAATACTAAATTATTAATATTTTTGAATAATGCCCATTTACTTTCATACATTTAAGGATGCATGCTTTCCCAGTTTATAAATATGCATGCAAGATTTTTTGTTGAAATTCTATGAAAAAGCCAATTAGTACCAAATTTTGAAATTGCTATTATAATTATGGTTGTAAACAAATAATTCGGAAGCAATTACATGATTCTAGTTTTAGTGCGCTTTGACAACTGAAAGGAAAATATTTCTTTTTTATTATATTGTATCATTAGCAGTTCTCAATGCACCATTATTATTATTATTTTTTTTTATAGATTTTAGATGTGAATCTGTTACATGCTGGCTTTAAAAATAGATTACAAAATTTCAAAATGCTAAACGTATTTATTGTATATTTCATTTCCCTCCTTCCATCTCATTTATACTCATTTCATGAGTTCGAAGCATTTCCTTTTAAGTCATTTAAATATTCAGTTTTTTCTTCATTCACGTAACAGCCCCATGGTGGGCCAAGGCCATCTGCCTAGGGGCAGATATAGAGACAGAAGATATTTTCTTTTTTACGGAGTAGGGTTGTCAGCAATACTCCCAACACTATACAGTCATATTAGTTCGGGACCTACGGTGTAAAATAAATTCCAAACCATAACAAATATTCATGGCTGGAACTCGAACCCGAAACCTGTTGCGCCGAGCACCAGAACGTCAGCCATCAAGCCCAAATATTCAGTTTATTACCCATGAAATATTTGGGTATTGTTTTTTAGAGCTGGGTTTTTCGTGTTCTTGATCATTTTTAATTTTGGTTTTAAATTTCTTTTACGAGTTTTTTATACTTAATATTTATTAAAATTTCTTTCAAGAGCTAATAATTATAAAATTAATTAATTAATGTAAAATTTTTTTAAAAGATCGTCAGGTGATAACCAAGACAATTTTATTTCGAAGTGAAAATGAGATTTTTCAAGAAAAGAGAATCGCTTGGAATTCTATAGTTTTTTTTTTATTTTTTAAGATTGTTATGTGTTTTGTTCTTACATTAAATTCTATATTTTATGGATAACCTTTATATCGGTCCATCTTTTGCAATTTATTATTATTATTAATGACAACGAAATAAACTTTTATTTATTACTTTCTGTTTGATCCGTTTATATTCTAAGTTATTAGTGTTATCTTCTTTATTTTTTTAATGTTATTTTGCTTAAAAACTAATCGTTCGCGATTGAATGTAATTACTCAGTTGCATATTCAAATAATAAAGAAAAGCGAAAAAAGAAATATTGTTTACAAAATGTCAGCAAAAATTATAACTATAAATGAACATTCAATAGCGAAGGGTTTTGTTATGGAAGTAACTTATTTTCTTTAGAGGTGTGTTCATGAATGAAGAACAGATTATATTTTAACTCTCACTGTCTCATAAGAAAAATTGTATTGCTAATTTTTCCCCCTCCTTGTGGTATATTATATATATATATATATATATATGAACAATCGCTTTCATGATATGAATTAGTAATTAGCATTGATTGTCAAGATTTTTATTTTTTTTTATTTACGGTGGCTTCCAAAGGTGTTCGTACACTTACGAATTTCAATAAAACATTTCTCTATCCATGAATCAAAAAATATTTCCGAATGAGAATTTTTTAATAATATCTATTTTTTAATTTAAAAAAAAAAACCACATTAAATATTTAGGAACGCAGCAAACCATTATTTTTGTAAAATATTAATATATATATAAATAAATCAAAAAGTTACTTGACAAAACCTTAGTAAGGATATCCTGCAGCATGCACAACTTTTAAACGTTTGTCCATAGAGTTCACTAGTTTTTGTAATTTTTGCATATATGCCCTTCCATTCTTCGACTGTTTTTAGTTTAGTTTTCTGTCTTTGTGCTCTAACCTCGAATTCTCTCCAAATGCGTGCTATTGGGTTTAAATCCGGCGAACGAGGGGGTATTTTAAAAATTTATTGACAATTATAGACACCAAAGGCGAACATTTAGAGCAATGCTTTTAGAACCGTTTTGATAAGATAAAAAATTTTTTTTTCCTATTCTTAAATTTGAACTGATACTTTTTAAAAAAATATTTAAATAAAGACCATAATTCAGCTATCAATAAATACCAAATTACCTATTCCTGATGCTAACATGCACCCCCACATTAGGACACCTCCAGCATTATGCTTTACTGTTCCAACCAAGTTCTTGGGATTTAAGTTCCTCATTTTTTCTTTTCCATACAAATTATACACCCATCAAAACTAAAAATGTCGAATTTGATTTCATCTTCAAATAAAATATGATTCCATTACGCTTTGGGTTTATTTATCAGTAAAAATATCACTTATAAAATTTTTTTCTGTGAGCAGAACCCCTATGTAACCATGCTGATCTGAGTATTTGTGCAACAACTTCTGGTAAAATTGAAGTAGAAAATTTTTTAGTTATTTCTGTATAATTTTCTACAATACTCAAATGTAGATTTTCCCCAAATTTTCAAACTGTAAATCTGATCTCGTTGAGTTAACTTTGTGGATGACATTTTCTTACCTTATTTACCTTAGCGTCTTATCACATAGTGCACTGTAGAGTGATGCATTTTATTAATTTAGCGATATTTCGAACTGATTTACCACTACTGTGTAGAAAAATAATCCGTTTTCGAATGCTGTTCGTTGTTTCCTTACGACTACGAGACATTTTTGAATAATATATAGAATGCAAAGATTAAAGCCAAACAATTCTTGAAATGTCACCAAAGTGAAAAAATAAAAAAAGCGAGACCATAAATTTATTCAAAAACGTTTCTGTGTACGATCACTTTTATGATGTGTTCTTTCTCTGCCTCCTTGCATTTTCATTTTTAGAAAAAAAATGAATTAATGTTTTTAAAAAAATTGTTTCTTTTTATTCAAAATCACGTGGATATGATGTTAAAACTATTGAACTTTTTATTCGAACACTGTTCTAGGCTATTGCGCTTTTTTTTTTCACAAGTTTTTTAAGTGTACAAACACATTATATTGTATCAGACTTCTGTACATTCGAAAATATTTGTTGAAATCGAATTGTTTGTTGTGTGTAATATTTTTTATCCACTAAACTATCGAGTTTTTTTTTTTTTTTTTTTTTTTTTTTTCAATCTAAAATAATATTACATCTTAAATTGGTTCTTAAAAAAAGCATTCTTCTATATCATTTGAAGTAATTTTGTCCTGATAAACGTATCTAAAATATAGTTGCATGACATTTTTGCTACAATTATATCTGTTAGACAGTATGAAACCGAGTAATATGAAGTATTTTACTGTGAACATCTCAATGAGTATCAACTTATCTGAATCATTAAAAGTTATGTTATTGTATTCTTCTTCACTGCTGCGCAGTAAAACCTGTACTCATTTTCACAAAGAAATGCGATGTTTTAAGAGCCGCAATACTTAAAAAATTATTGTTATTTGTTTTACAGTTTGTTGCTTAGGACAACATGCGATAACATTACAAAAGTTCAAACTCCGTTAGTTGCTATTCGTAATTAAGTTTTTGTGTTTTTTTTCCCATCCTGGTAATTTGAAATTTTTTACTTTTATATTTATTTTGAAATCCGTTATTCATTCATTCTGTTTTGATTTATCCTTTTGAAAAATTGCGTTAGCCACTTGTGCGAAAATCGAGAGAACGAACGAAGTGTTATTGCTTAGGATGGAAGATTTAAAAAATTGTCTACAATAATTAAAAGCAGAGCCTGTAGATAAGCTCAATAAAATAAAAAAAAAAGAATCTTTTTTATATATCTAAAATCTTAAAATACCCCTCTCCCTCTTTTCAATGAGAAAGTATCTCTATCACACTTTTTTATTTAATTTTCTCACTTTTGGTAGGTTTTCAATAAATCGAATTGCACTCTAACATGCGAGTTATCCCAATGATTTTGGGTATCTTTATTGGTTTCCATGCAAAATAATTGCTGCCTTCCATTTGTAGGTGGTTGTTTCTGTATTCTTTTTAATTTTGATTTATCCTTTTAAAAAATTGCGTTAGTCACTTGTGCGAAAATCGAGAGAACAAACGAAGTGTTATTGCAAAGGATGGAAGATGGCTACAATATTTAAAAACAGGTCCTGTAGCTAGGCACAACATAATAAAAAAAATATTTCTTTGCCTTATCCTAAAATCTCCCTCGTTTTCAATGATAAAATATTTCTATTAACCTTTTTTTTTTAATTGCTGTATGAAAAATTTCATTTTTATTGTTGGTAGGTTTTCAAGAAACCGAATTGCCTTCTAACATGCAAGTTATCCCAATGATTTCGGGCATGTCCGTTGGTTTCCATGCAAAGTAATTGCTGCATTTCATTTGTAGGCGGTTATTTCTGTATTCTTTGTATTCTTTTTAATTTTGATTTATCCTTTTGAAAAATTACATTAGCCACTTGAGCGAAAATTGAGAGAACCATCGAAGTGATATTGTTTAGGATGGAAGATTTAAAAAATTGGCTGCAGTAATTAAAAACAGAGCCTGTAGCTAAGCACAACAAAATGAAAAAAGTATATATATTTCTTCTTTAATTTAAAACCCCCATTTCTCCTTCATTTTCAATGAAAAAATATTTCTACTACCCATTTTTTAATTGCCGTATCAAAAATTTCATTTTTATTTTCTCACTTTCGGTAGGTTTCCAAGAAAACCGAATTGCACTCTAACATGTTTCTGTATTCTTTGTATTCTTTTTAATTTTGATTTATCCTTTTGAAAAACTGCGTTAGACACTTGTGTGAAAATCGAGAGAACAAACGAAATGCTATTGCATAGGATGGAAGATTAAAAATATTGGCTGCAGTAATAAAAAAACAGGGGGCCTGAATGGACGAGTGGCTAGCGCTGTGGCGCTCGGTACCACAAGTTTCGGGTTCGAGTCCCGGCGGTGCGATGGATGTTTGTAGTGGTTCGGAATCCACTTTAAACCGTAGGTCCCGGTCTAATAGGATCGTAGAGCGTTGCGGGGGCATTGTTACTCCGCGTCCGTGGCTTATCTTCAAGTTACACGCGCCCCCTGGGTAATGCAAAGTGAGTAACATCTGTGCGGCGCTTGCCTTAAGGCATCCAAGACCAAGCTGTCTAAGTGTTTGCCAGCTGCATTAGAAAAAAAAAAAAAATAATAATAATAATAAACAGAGCCTGTAGCTAAGCGCAACAATAAATTTAACTTAAAATTCCCTTCCTCGTTTTCAATAAGAAAATATTTCTACTACCTTTTTTTTTTAATTGCTGTATGAAAAATTTCATTTTTATTTTCTCACTTTCGGTATGTTTTCAAGAAACCGAATTGCCTTCTAATATGTAAGTTATCCCAATGATTTCGGGCATCTGTGTCGGTTTTCCATGCAAAATAATTGCTGCCTTCCATTTGTAGGCGGTTGTTTCTGTATTCTTTTTTCGCCCCTGGAAGAATCGCTGAGAAAGTGTAACGGACTGGTTGATTTGATCGCACGAAGGATCCTCTCCTGTAATCTTCTTTCCCTAATCCGGAGTCGCGTCCTGCAGCCATTCCCTGGAGCTTTGTTAGAGTTGGGCTGCTTTAATGGACTCCGAAGCGCGTTATCAATTTTTCACTGAATGTCGACTTCTATTACGTGGCTTACATTCGCCGTTTTGGCGCTGAATCTTTTCAGGTTCACTAGTTGCATCTGGAGTCGAGAATCCCAAATTACGCATGTGTCTACCGTCCTTGGAAATCTTCATCTCTTTTTCTTATTTGTTCGTTCCTAGTTTATCTTTCTTTTCCATTCATGATACGCTTAAATTCTTTCCTTCTTCTTGTACCTGTAGGAAAACCCTTTCTGTATCGTGGTAGAGACGTAGTTTCCATGTGTTGCTTAAAGTTTCGTGGATTGTTTCAGTTCAAATTAACTACTTAATAATCATTACTCTAACTTTTGTTATCATATTACTGTGATGTAGCCTTTTTACACATTTTTAGTATGTCCATTATTTTTAAATTTGTTTCAATTCCTTGAAAAAAGGTGGCAGTTATTGGGGACAAATAGCTCTTCTGGGAATGGAGCTTATAATGTCGGTGGTTTCTTTTCAATTCAAGATACGTTTAAATTCTTTCGTTGCTCTTATACCTGTAGAATGATCCTTTCTATATTGTGGTAGACATGTAGTTTAAATATGGTGCTTAAAATTTCGTAGATTGTTTCAATTCAAATGAACTACTTAATGATTATTAAACTTAAATTTTTGTAATCATATTATAGTGATGTAGCCTTTGTATATATTTTTTAGTGTGCCCATTATTTTTAGATTTGTCTCAATTCCTTAAAAAAAGGTGGCAGTTATTGGGATAAATAACTGTTTTAGGAATCGAGCAGGAGGAAACGGACAAAGAACAATTCGTTTATACAACCGATTTGTTAGACAAAAAGTATTTTTTCCTATAAAAAAGTTTAAAAAATAAAATCTTGAATTTTCCTAATAAATCCCAAAACGAAATGCACTTTAAAACGAACTTTATAAGCATCAAGCGGGTGGATTAAAAATATGTGTGTTTTCATAATGTACCACTAAAAAAAAAGTTATTTTACAAAATTTATGCAAATTTAAAAAAGTAACAAAAATCATAATTAGTTTTTATGAATATTAATATTTTAGTGAACTTAATGTGATAACATTATAATTGCATAATGACAGTAATAATATAATGCTATTGTATATAAGCATAATATACAATAGCAATAAGCTATAATCCTTTATTTCCTTTTATATATCTTTGAATGATCCTTTGCAAACCTTTTAAATGAGGGTTTTTCTGTTTTACTTATAATTCATTACGGCTTTCATTACATGTGCTATCTTCTCATTTTACCTTTTAGTGTGCATTATATCAAATTAAATTAATTTCGATTCAGTTTGATAGATGGCGCTATGAGTTCTAGTATTATAGATTAAATTTATTACATTCAAATTAGCTTTGGAACAATCAATCTTGATTATTTCTTATTTACATCTTTTCAAAGTTTTATTTTAATACGACTTTAGTCTATTATTTAAATTTTTTTTCGATTATTGTTTCTAATACTAAATCACTATAAATAGAGGCTATATATTAAATTCTTCCTTTTGCATGAAAAATTCATCTGAATTTTAAATAAACATATTTGGAATTTATTTTTTATTTAGAAAAATAATTTAGGCTTTGAAGGAATGTTGACAAAAGAAATATATATATATATATATATAATTTTTTTTTTTCTTCTATCCATTCCCCAAAATGAAAATATGATCATTTAAGATATATAGATTTATAATTCATATTGTTTTATCATTTATTAATAAATTATTTTCAAAATTTTTTAATAATTTAATTTGATCTTTCGTTTTAATAAATTACTTATAATTTAATTGTCTTTAGTGATTTGATTTGAACTGGAATCGAAATCATTGGTGTTACTCAAATTTTTAAAAGTTTGTTATCCAGACCCCGTCCTCCAAATAAATAAATATATCTATAGGCATACATAACATGAGTAGAGCAACTATCACTTTTACTAATGGCTTATTAGAAAAGTTATATTAATGTATTAAATGTAATGTAACCCTAAAAATATTTCGCACCTTTTACTAATATGATATTGTGACTCATTATGTGATGTAATAAATATTTATAATTTTTTTTACTTATGTAACATTACATTTAATTATAAATTTCTATAAAGTTTATAAAGGATATTTCAGATGTTTTCTTTTATTTGAAAAAAAAAAATTATGTCTTAAAAAATCTTTTATATATATATATATTTCTTCACTCAAATTTGATGTTGTAGCTAAGTAGACGGTATTGTTATTTTAATGAAATATTTTAAAATATAAACGATATTTAAATTTCAAAAATAAATCCGAAGCTAAGGAAATTATAGAAAATAGATCCAAAGCTTTGTGAGCGTTTCGGGATTAAAAACTTATGTACAAAATTATTATCAATTTTGTTTTAAAAAATTGGGGCATTCAAATTAAAATGTTGATGCTCTGCGTAAATCGAGTGCTTTTCTGCGTAGAATAGAATCTTGTTCTTCTACGTATTGTATTGTAGGAGACATTTCCTTTATAACTAAAAAAAAATACAAATGCAACGATATTTGCTTCTCTTCTCCTATATATGAGGATTTAGTTAAGTAGAGGAAATTTGTAATCTCCGTATTTTCTATGATTTATTTATTTATTTTTTTCTTTCTAATGTAGCTGGCAAATAGACACCTTGGTGTTGGATGCCTTAAGGCAAGTGCTGCACAGACGTACTCACTTTGCATTACCCAGGGGGCGCGTGTAACTTGAAGATAAGCCACGGACGCGGAGTAACAATGCCCCCGCAACGCTCTACGATCCTATTAGACCGGGACCTACTTTTTAAAGTGGATTTCGAACCACTACAAACAACCATGGCACCGCCGGGACTCGAACCCGAAACCTGTGGTACCGAGCGCCAGAGCGCTAGCCACTCGGCCATTCAGGCCCGTATTTTCTATGATTATAGTGAGAATTAGTTTGAATGAACTTAATCCAAACTAATTTGAATTCGATTGTATATTATATATATATTTTTTAAGACACAAGCCAGAACGATTGCTTATTAAAAACTATTTTTCATTTTGCCATTAGTTTCTAAAACCATTATATCGCACTGTTCAATTAATAAAGAGAATAATAAGATGGTTTTGTAATTTGACATAATTAAAATTTGTTGGCTTTACCCTTTTTTGCACAGATATTGAAATTATTTAAAACGAAATTATTAGAAATTATTTATTATTTTTTCCAAAAATAACTGAATTATTAAAAGGAGCTAGAATCATTATAAAAAATGTATCATAATGACTATTTTGAATAAAATGAAGTAAGTTAGTATTAAAATTTATAATTATTTGGATTTTTTTTTTTTTTTTAATTTCTTAAATATTTTTTAAGTATAAAAAGAACTACTTTCGATTAGTTTTCTGAACTTAACTGTTACAAGTAAAAGAAGAATGCAATTTAGGATGAATTATTTTCATTATTTAATTTAATGGTTTTTTTTTAATATATTTAAAAATAATCAATAATTAATTTAGTAACCTTACTCGAAACTCTAGCACTCAAGTTCTTCAATTTTTGAATACCTTATTGAATTTTTCAGACATTCTAAGGTATTTTGTCTAATATAATTTTTTTTTATTATTATTATTAAGTAACTTCTTGACCTTTCATTATTATGTAGTATCAAAATTTATAATTTTTTTGCCTGTTTTACGATGTTTTTTAATTTCTTAAATGCTTTTTAAGCATTAAAAGAATTGTTTTCTTTTAGTTTTCTGAACTTTACTGTTACAAGTAAAAGAAGAATGCAGTCTAGAATGAATTCTTTTCATTATTTAATTTAATGATTTTTTTAATTTTATTACATTACTCGAAACTCTAGTACTCAAGTTCTTCAATTTCTGAATTTATTAACCTTATTGAATTTTTTAGAAATTCAGAGCAGGCATTCTAAGGTGTTTCATCCAATATAATTTTTTTTATTATTAAGTAACTTCTTGACCTTCCATTATTATGTAGTATTAAAATTTATAATTTTTTCCCCTGTTTTACAATGTTTTTTTTTAAATTTATTAAATGCTTTTTAAGCATAAAAAGAAGAATGAATTCTTTTCATTATTTAAATTAATGTTTTTTAATATATTTAAAAATAATCGGTAGTTAATTTGGTAACCTTACTCGATACTCTAGCACTCAAGTTCTTCAATTTCTGAATACCTTATTGAATTTTTCAGAAATTCAGAGCAGACATTCTAATGTGTTTCATCCAATACAAATTTTTTTGTTAAGTAACCTCCTGACCTTCCATTATTATGTAATATTAAAATTTATAATTTTTTTTCTTGTTTTACAATGTTTTTTAATTTCTTAAATGCTTTATAAGCTTTAAAATAATTCTTTTCATTATTTAATTTTTATGTTTTTTAATATATTTAAAAATAAACAATAATCAATTTTGGTACCTTACTCGAAACTCTAGCTTTCAAATTCTTCAATTTCTGAATACTTTAGTGAATTTTTCAGAAATTCAGAGCAGACATTCTATGGTGTTTCAACCAATACAATTTTTTTTGTTAATTAACTTCTTGACCTTCCATTATTACCTATTTTACGAGTTATTCTTTACTAGTATCTCGCATTTTCTGTTTCTACCTGGATTTCCTTATTTTCTGGTATGGGCATTGGCATGAAGAATTCGGTATGCTTATTTTTAGACATATACTTGTTTATGTATGATTTGGCGACTGTTGACTCGATTCCTATTCGGCAACCCCTAACATCGTCCGTCCATCACCTTCACCGGATTATGACGTCACTCTTCTCTTGCCACAGGTCACTTGCAGCTTGTTTTGCAGTTGTAAGTCAGCCCAGCGCTAAAAGGTTTAGGGCTCTAAGCTCCCATCCTTTCTCTGCAATGCTCTACCTTTTGAAGCAGAGCTACTTTCCCAAACGAACTGTAGAGGGTTTGCTACAGTGGACTGTTACTACTGGACAGCCTTTTCCCTCTGTGTTTTAGGAAAATAATTGCTTGAAATACTTTGCAGATATATTATAACTGCATATGTAACTACTAAGTTTTAGATCACTAACTATATCCAAAATTATTATCGGGTGTAGCCACCTAGAAATTTAATATTAATTCAGACAATCAGTTTGACAGTGATTTATAACTTAGACAGACTTTAACTTATAACGCAGACAAAAATTCGATGATATAATGTGGGAAGTTTTGTGAAATATGATATGAATTGTACTATTTATTAAATTGTACTATGTATATATATATATATTATTTATATATTTTATATATATATTTTATTTAAAAAAAATTAAATATTTTACATAGATATTTAAATTTTTTAAGCACATTTGGTGTTGTAGCTAAGTAGACGGTATTGTTATTTATTAACTTTTCTCATCTATTATTTTATGAATTGAAGTAGAAAATCCGTTTTTACATTTATGCTGAACACATTTTTAAATTTCATTATGTAAGAAGTCGTTTTGTTTCTCTTTAAGAAATCCATATTTTTTTAGTGTAAATGTGAAAATTTTCAGCCTCAGATATAGTGCGACTTAATTAGTAAATATTTTACTTAAAATTTTACCAGATTATATTCCTAGGTGAAATAAATACTATCTGAAACTAATATCCTGGAATAATTTTAGATCCTGCCACAAATTAAAATATATTTGAATGTCTAAGTTCAGAAGTCGATATCTCACAAGATGTGTAACATATTTTATAATATTGTAGCTGTATAGAAGGAATTTGTATTTCAAAGACTCTTTTAATTCTTATCCCCCTCCCAAAGACTCTTTTTATCCTTCTCAATTGCAGCTGACTGACAAGTATGGTATTTTTTTTTTTTTTTTAGGAGAGTTTATAATGCGGTTATGTATGTTGTTATTAACTTGAAATAGTGCTCCCTGTGTGTTTGAGGTAATTCATTTGAATATGACTTGCATGCTGGTTCATATGTAGGTTTGATGAAGCAACTATAGAAATTAAAGGCAACTTTATTTTTTTGTTTTGTTATAGTTAAAAAATTATGAAGCATGGTAAAATTATTCTTAATTTCCAAATTTTAGTAACAGATTAAAATTCAGTGCGATAAATTATTTTCCCTTTTAAATTCTGTATGAAAGTGCCTTGAAACGCACTATTATAGGATAGCTAATCTCGTATTTTTGATTAAACGGATTTTGCCGTTTTTCATTTAATTATTATCTCATAAATATATATGACTCTGTAAGCAAAATTAAGATCAAATTCTCATGTGATCCTATCAAATATTTTCCCAAATATCTGAAGGGTTACATTATTGATATTTTCATATTGGCTATACTAAATAATAGGAGAATACACGAAGCCACTCATGTTAGTTGCTTAAATAGCATTGTTTGATGCTATGAGCTATTTGCCCTTATTAAGATCATAAGGCTTGCTGAGAGAGGAGGATAAAAGCTCCAACTGATACATGGTAGATTTCTATATATGCTAATTGGATTAAGATCACTGGACCTTGGGAAGCTTTCCATATTCTGAACACAATCATTAGTTTACTTTGTTCAGTTGAAATTCTATACACTACAGCTTTAAATAATTAACGTTTGTCCCTTGTTCTGTTTAGCATGCAAATAAACGTAACATACATACATATACTTAATCCCATGCTCATGATCCTTATTTCTTGTCTTAAAAATGACGCGATTGGGTTTTTGTTTTGATGATGCCTTTGCGAACCATTACCTTAAATTCTTATTTTTGATGCCGGCATAATTTTAATTTTATTTAGTTGTAGAATTAATCTCGATTTCATATTTTTTTCCATTTGCAATAAAATGATAACTGATAAATATCTGATATCGTATTGATTGCGCATAATTTAAAATTGTTTACCTAAAGTTTAGGGCAGGGATGGGCAAACCTTTTCGGTCGCGGGCAAAAAAAAAAAAAAAAAAAAAAAATTAGGAGTTCGGCCGGCGAAGATAAATTTTTTTTAAATTTTAAAAACAATATACAAGTATTACAATTTAAATATGTTAATGAAATGAGATGAAAAATGATGAGAAATGATTCGAAGTGAGATGTGCTGATTCTAAGGAACGAGACTAAATGCTCATCTGTCAGTCTATTTTTGACATAATTCTTTCTAAAGTTCATAGTTGAAAACATTTGTTCACATATATAAGATGAAGCAAACATAGCACTGATTTTCTGGCCGTGGGATATTAAATCTGGGAAACTTACTTTCGATAATGATTTGTAAAACTGTGGCATATTTAGAAACAACTGCTATATATTTCTTTTAATTTGCCTCGGACGGGCAAATTAAAATTCTATCCGCGGGCCGGATACAACTTTCCGGTGGGCCGGAGTTGGCCCGCGGGCCGTAGTTTGCCCATCCGTGATTTAGGGGCACTAAATTTCATTATTCAAGATATTATAATGCATTAAAAAAACATTATCTTTTATTATCCTTTAAAAATTTTATGCACTTTTTATTTTACTTTCTCTTTGAAATAAAAAATTATTAAATGTATAAAAAATGTTTAGTTGAAGAGGAATTTATTTTTAGGTAATTCTGTATAATGTAGGGTTGGTTTATATTAAATACAATTTGGATACTTTGGCACTTTTTCTATGTACTAGTGTAGGTGCTTTACATAAAAATAATTAACATTTTTTAATGTCGCATGCTTACATCTGAACTAATTTATCACTTATTTTAAAATAGAATTTTGTATGTACTCTCAAGATCATGTGTTTACATCAGAATTTCACTTAAATTATTAGTTTTGTAAAAAAAAAAAAATATATATATATATAAATAAAAAGTTTGGCACTATATACATGTTTTTTTAAATATAGCTGTATTGTACATTTTATTAAGCATTTAATACACTAATATATATTTTAATATTACATTTCATTTTTCTATCCAGATTTTAAAAAAAAATTTTTTTTTAATTATCCGTTTAAATTTTCTTTTCTAAAATATAACATTTATTTGCATTCATTTACTTTTCTTGTTTATTTTGTCCTCAATAGATGGCGCCACATATAGTACAAAAATGCTCGTTGTAGATTTTAGCTATGCAGAGGAAAATTTCCTTTTTTCGTTGTAAAAATTTTATTTTTTAATAAAACAAATGCAGCTTTTTTAAAATTATTAAAATAATGGTGCAGTAAAGGAAAATTCTATTTTTGTTTTGATTTTATTATACTATCGATTAATTTTGACGGATTTGTAAAACTAGCATTGTTTAAAAATAATGAGTTATTGATTTAAATTTATTTTATTACATGCTAATAAAGCAATATTATTATTAGTGGCTTTAAAAAAGATGAATGGGTGCGCAATTTGTTCTGAAAATTGCACCTACGCATTGTTTGTTAGTTGAATCCTTTTCGGAGCTTTGTTAAAACTAATTATAGTTATAGTTAAAATATAAATGTTTAGTATTTCTTATAAATAACTATCGATATTTGAAATTATTTTTATTTATGTGAAATTTTTACTTCTAACAGTTTTCTATTTTTTTTTCTTGTGTAATCAATACACAGTATTTGAATTAATTAGCTGTATTTTGTTTTTTTGTTTGCAATGCCTTGATTTTTGATGTAATTTTATGCACCAACATTTTTAAAATGTGCGAAATAAGTTTAAAATTATTAAAAAAATAATAATAAACAAAAGTAAACGTTATTCACTTTAAATTTTATTAATGTATTTTTTTAAAATAATATGTGTTTTTATGAGTAATATCAGAATTATGAACGAATTCTTTGTAAATTATCAATTTCTAAAAGTGACCTTTTGTGCAAACATTATGCAGATTATATATATATATATATATTAGAGTTTATCTTTAAAAGAAAACAGATTATTTATAATTAGCAATCAAATTTTTCTTTAAATAAAATTCAGGTCCGTTTTTCAAAACTTGAACCTAATTCTAAAATTTAATAAAATCTGCCTTTTACTAAATTTTGAGTTTAAAAACTAAATTTTCACAAATAAAATGGATTGGAGTCATTTTTTTTTTTTTTTTAAATCTGTTGAAAATTTAAAAAACTTTTGAAAATTCAAAAAAATAGGACTGCGATATAAAAATCTGAATGAATTCCTTCTCTTTTTACCAGCATAGAAACTTTCTTAATCTAATATTTACATCGTAAGCCGCGTCCAGATTTGAAACATTTGCTAGAACGTTTGTCCATTATCTCGTCCTGTAAGCGAATATCTAGCTTTCTTTCGACACGTCGTAAATCCTATGATATGTGGCCAAAAACAGTTAATCGGTTCAAGCATTAATTTCTCGTCTATCGTTAACAATCTAAACCACATAGGTTTCGTATTCTATCCTAACTCTAATAAACCAATTTGGTGTGCGGAGTTCAGAACTTTCACGTGCTAATATGGACATAACTTTATCTTGTGTGTTTGATGTGGTCCAAGATGAGCTTAAGAAAATTTATGTAGTTTACTAATACAATATGGATGATATTGAACATTTCTGAAATTAATGGCTTTCCGTGTTATTAAAGGGTATTTATCCTATGGGCTTTATCCTAAATTATTTATTGTTGATCATTAACCGTGACCGAGTGGTTTAAGACAACAGGCTAAATGTCTGAGGTTAAATTCTGTATGGGTTCAAATCCTGTCGATTACTACTTGGTGGAACTTCTTTTTTGCATTTACTTTTCTCTATTATAAAAGTCATATCTACAGATTTTCTTTCTCAATAATCTGTTAAATTTCTTTCAAAAATTTATTCTAGTTTATGTATTCTAGGCTACTATAAATTGAAATGAATCTAAAAAAAAAAAGCGCGAAATATCAGAATTCATATTATAGGGTGGGGCTACTGTTTCTTGTTTTCATACTCAATTTTTTCTTAACATCAAAATTTTTTATAAATTGAATATATCATTTTCGGTCACAAAAATAGCTAATAGTTTTAAAAATAGTGAAACTTTTTCCTATAAATTCTTACAATATTTTAAAAAATAACATTCGTATTGAAGTTTGTTGCGCAATCCTCCAATTCTAATATTAAAATATTGATAATAATAATAATGAAACCAGAACTCATCTCTAAATTTTAAATTTGAAAAACTACATTTTTATGAATAAAATGTATGGAGTTATTAAAAATGTGTGGAACTATTATTTTTATTTCCTGAATTTGTTTAAAATTCACAAGTATAAAACGTTGTTATAGAAACTTGCTATATTTTTTTCTTCACCGACTGGGCTTGTGCAAATATTAAAATAACTGTTAATTTAACTACGTTGATGAGAATTAGAAGTCAACTCCAACTGACGAAATGAATAATTAACGGTTACTTTTAGCAGTGATACTCAACACCAGATGGCGTTAGGAATAGCAGTTGATTTCAATAGTTATTTAACAGTGTTTCACAGCCTCCGGTGCTAGGTGGAATTAGGAGTAGTACGAATTTTAATTCTGTTTCGCATAGAAAGATTTTAGCAGTTGCTTTTAACACCTATTAAAAAATGTAACTCTTTGACAACAGGGGAAATTTATTTAAAGTATCACCCAAAGTTGCTTAAATTTAATTCTCGCACTTGTGACCACGCTATTTTTTAACTCCATGCAAGTTTAGCACAATTAAAATTTAAAGTATTCTTATTGAACATTTCTATCACTTGGTAGTTATTTAAAAATAAATAAATAGGGAAAAAAAAAATGCTTTTACATGAAAAAATTATAGATGCATATTACAATGAATATTTTACAAATGAGATTTTGATAGCTTAAATGTATGATAGATTCTAATGATATCATATAATACATATAAGATATATTATTTAATACATATTTTTAAAAATCTAATTCAGCAATTTTATTAAATTTTTTTATCGACAAATCTTATCAAAGTAAAGAGTGTTATTCTTTATTAAAATATTTTGTAGATTGATTAACTGATCAATTTTTATGCACAAATTTATAATTAGCATCTTTTCAGAAATTAATTTAAGAAAAAGTAATTAATATTTAAGTATGCAAAAATTTATGTATTCAAAATCATATTTGTTTAATTTAAAAAAAAAAATTCCTATAATTTTTTTATAATTATAAATAAATATTTAATTTTATTTATTTCATAAATATACTCATTGTGTTAAAAAATTTCTAACAAATCTTTTCTAAAAATAATTTCTTTTATTATAAAGTTTTAAGAAAACAAACTAAATTAAAATGTCCTTAGTTATTGTAGTCCATTGTATTGAATTAGAATATTTAATTTTCTGCTGATGGGGAAAAAAACACACCTATTTGTCAGATATAAAAAATATAACACAAAAATATAGAATATGTCTTTTTTTTTCTCTAGGTCACCCACTAAATATATTCTATGTTGCTATTCAAATTAATGCGGTTGGTTGGTTTAATATTTACGTACATAACTTTTACCACACATTAAAAAAAATAAGGAGTATAAGTTTCATTTATTATTTTGTATTAACTGTTAACACCGTTTGAAAAGTTTTTCTTCTGTCTGTAACTAGTATACAAACTTTATTGATCTAATATTTAATCTTGTCTTATGTGCTTAGTATGTCCTAATTAAGCGTAAAAAGGGGGGGGGGGTGAGTTAAGTTTAGCTACTATGCCATGTAGAAAGCATCACCTTTAACTGAAGTAAAGGGAAAGGGACATTTGAAAGGAGCTACATGCTAAATGATAATTAGTAGTAATAATTACAAGTAGTCGTGGCCGAGTGGTTTAAAATTAAAGTCAAATAGTCTGGGTTTATATTTCCGTCGAATAGTATTTGTGACCTCACTTTTTGCGTTCTTATTTATTTTCCTCTTGTAGAAATTAACATTGTCCAGCGATTTTCATTCTGAATAAATTTTCAAGAAGGAGATTTAAAAGAATATTCTTAATTTATATAACCTAGATAGATGTTAGTAGAAATGATACCAAAATAGGCAATCAATCATTTCTTTCATCCGAATTGTATATATAAATAGAGATGAACAATTCTGAAAGATATACAAAATGAACAATAATTACGTTTGTTGGTAATATTTAAGCTTTCGATTCGATATCATCTTCGTAAGTTCATTCCATGATGAGTTCGTGTTCGATGATAAGTTGTTACACATGATAAATAATACTTTAAGCCCTTTCTTGTTTATCAATCATTAAAATCCCAATTCTATACAGTTAAATTCTTTATATAAATTTAAAGACCTAAATGTCCATGTAGTATTTTATCTGCATACTGAAAAAAATTCACTGAGAATTCATAAATTTTAAAGTTAATCAAAATAGGACCCTGATATGAATGAACTCCTGGTATGTAGCTGTTCACCAATGTACAGTTAATAATAATTTCTGTGCCACATTATATTAGTAAAAATTGCAGAAAAGATATTAAAATATCATTAGTTGTTATTTTAGGTTAATGAATATAATATTTGTCCTTAGATTTAAAATTCTTATGTACGAATGTAGTGTAATATGTTTTATTTTGTTTTACAGAGAGAAAGAGTGTGATCTTGAAAAACGTTATGAGTTCCTCAATGAAGAATTAAGAGCCTTGCTTGTTCTCGAAGGTATGTTTCATACTTCTCTTTATTTGATCTATATACGTTGTATTCACATTCTACGTAACTTAACATAATCTTCTGAAAATAACTATACTCGAATGGAAAAGAAAGGTTTTAAAATTTAATTCAGTGGAAAGACATCTTAACGAGTTTAACTTTTTATTTATTTATCCATTGCAATTGATGGTATTTGCATGTTTGGATTCCTAATAAATGAAATAATAGCTGTGTCCAAAGTTTTCAGGGGGTAAATAATAGGTTCCTTTAAATAATTATTATTGTGGAAAATATTCCAGTGATATTATAGTACGTAAAATCCTACAGAAAAAATGTTTTTTTTTCGTCTGTAATGTATATGTTTTTATTTCGGTGTGTTTTCTACTTGTGAAAAAATAAGATTTATCTAAAATTTTTAACACTAATCTACTGTTAAAATTTTTAGATAAATCTTAAGATATAATTATATTCAAGAAAAATTATAATTTATAAGAGAAAACTATCATTATGAATATTTTTAATTCTCTTCTAGAACGATTTTTTTTTTATTTTTGGCACAAAGATTATATAATACTGTACTGTATATTTATACAGATATTGCTAATCATCATCTGAAGATAATGCCTGAAATATTGCATCCTGGCTTCGTTATATATATATAGCCAAATATATTCTCCTAACTATACTATATTAGTTAAATATTTAAATTAAATCTGTATTCAAATTTTATTTTCATTTTCTGAATAATAGTTGCGAAATTATGGTTATTTTAATTATTTTATCTTCAATGGGTAAATGATATCAGTAATAAAGCATTGACTTGGATCTCTAAATTGGGAGATTGCAAACTTAATCAGGAGAGGGGATTAAAACCCTGAAATTGCTGTCTAATCATGTTCATCATAATCTGCAATTGTAGTCTGCGTATGTGTTAATTTAATTGCTATTCGATTGATTAGAAAGGAGATCTTCATTATTTCATTTGAATGCCAACATCGTTTCTGTATTTATACCAGTTATATGCTAATGACGTTTTTGGTAACTGCTAAATTTTACTTGTGGTGAATCTACTCGAGATATGTACATTTATTAGTCAACTAATATTTAGAAGGCCTGTAAATTAACCATCCGAGGTGTTTGATAACATTAAGAAATAAATTTTCCGTAAAAAATAAATTTCAAAATTTTTCTTTAAAATTTAAGAAGATTGTGTTATATACATACTTAAACTGTCTTGCATCATTGTAAATATTATTTATAATTTAAGCTGAAATACTAATGGATTACGTAGCTTCAAAATGCTGTACATTTAGATTTAGATTATTAGCTTTTAAAAATATTTTTTATTAAATAAAATGAAGCCATCTTTAAATTCTGTGACCAGCTTTTACATTTGAAGTTCAGTTTTAATTACCTTCATTATGGGGAGTCATTTGATTAAATAATTTCATTTTTTTTTAATGATTTCATTGCTCTCATTTGGTAATTCTATTACTTGTTATTTTTTCAAAAGTTTTATTATTTTTATCTATATACGTGTTATAAAATATTAAAATAATCGTATTATTGATATGTGTGTAAAATTGAATAGCATTTAAACGGATTTACCATTAATATTCGAGATATTGAACTTTACTTATGGTCGATTAATTAATAGTGCATCTATTGTTGATCAGTTCGTTTTTGTTTAAAATGTATATCTTTATTTGTTTTTAAATGTATATCTTTGTTTTTGTTATTTTTATTATCTGAAGAGGAATTTTCATGGGTTTTTCATTTTCGCACGGATGAATCCAAATTGATTGATTTCAAACTACACCGCCAGAATTTGAAATCCCAACCATCGAAAATAAATAATAGTGAATTTTTATACAGTTGTCCCTTGTTATATCGTTTATATCAGGAGACAGGCAAAACAAAATAACGACGTTTTTATCATTCATGAATTTCATTTTCTAATAATATATACGAATGCAATGCACAGTGGGCTACTATACTTTTAATTTCAATGTAAGTGCAAACGCATATTTTAAGCTAATCTTTTGAGTATTAAGCAGATTTATTTTTAAAAAGTGTTTCTCAATTATTTTCCAAGAAAGACCTTTAAATGAAATAATACAAGTTTATGTACACTGGTTTGTTGCAATAGCATTTTAATGCTATATTCTTTAAGATGAGTGATTGAATACAATATGTCTCTTAAGAAAAGAAGGCTATTCATAATTTTTCAAAAATACATTTTAATACTATTATCGAAAATCGAAATTTCTCGAAAAGTTAAATGAAATATTTTTAAACCTTAGAAAGTTTAATTTTTATATTAATAGGCTAATATTTATTACAAAATTACATATAAATTTCATGATAAAAATTTTGTTACATTCAGTTTATTACATAAAAGGGATTTAACAAAAATAAAACTCGGTTGTTATTTTTAAAAACTTAAAAAAATTTATTGTGATCTGAAGAGTTCTTGATTAAACATTTTTCTTAAAAAAATATACATGCCCACTCTCAAGATAACAAAATTACTTTACAATTCTTTTTAGAACTATCACTCCATTCCAATCAACTAAATATCGAAAAATATCTAATAACGCTATTTTTAGATTTGTCCACTTTGTTATCACCTTTTACCCTTTACTGTAATAATAAAATAATAATTGTTCAGTAGTCAAAAAATGCCCTGAAAAAGTGACATAACATCCGGTGAACAGAAATCATCTTGTGTCCTGTCCGTCAATGCCAATTGACAAACATGTTCCAACTGGAGGAAGATACTCGGGAGGCTTGGATTACCTTCCCTTTCGCACCCCTTCCAAAAAGCAAAACAAAGCGTGTATCGTTTTGTTATGATTGAGAAGTAGTAAAACATTGACTTAATGAACTTATTTTCTAAAAAAAGAGGGGCGTAGTTCGGATTAGCTGGACGTTTCCGTTGACTGTATTAGTTTCTATGCTGAATTTTGTGTATTAAAAAAAAAGTTGGCACCCGTATGTGTTAAAGGCAGACGTCCATTACCTTCGAGGATTCGTCATTTCTATTTAGCATTTCTATCCTGACATCGGTGTTTATTGCTTTAAGACAAGCCCCGCCTTCCCTATGTCAGTTCACCTCCCCCTTCGCTAACAGATTAACCCCAGCAGCTGTGTTGGGGATGGAAAGGCGGGATGGAAGGTCTTCTGTGAGTGACGTTCCCTCTGGCAGCAAAATATTTGGAGTCTGTACGGGTTGTTTTTCCTTGCCTTTGATTCCTTCAGTGCTTCTGACACGCTCGCTGAGAGATGCCTTTCTCCATGCGACTACCGGATTTGGCTTCTTTTCTCTTCGGAGATGAAAAAAAAAGGTTTCTGAAAACACAAATCCGGAACAAATTCATTGATGAAATATGGCCCTGTTGAAATTGAGATGGGAAAGCTATTCAGTCAGATAAACTGTTTTTGACATATATTATTATTTTTTGGAAGAAAGATATACGTTTGGTTTCATTGTAGCTAACTTACATTAGTAGCATTATTAAAATATATAGCATTAAATTGTAGCTAATTTAATTTAATTTTTAACACAAATCCGGAACTAATTCATTGATGAAATATGGCCCGGTTGAAATTGAGATGGGAAGGCTATTCAGTCAGATAAACTGTTTTTGACATATATTATTATGTTTTGGAAGAAAAAAGATAGACGTTTGGTTTCATTGTAGCTAATTTAAGTTAGTAAATTGTAGCATTATTAAATTATATAGCATTATTAATATTATTAGTAGCATTAAATAGTATTAAATTGTATAGCATTATTTAGATTGTAGCTAATTTTATTTAATTTTTAACACAAATCCGGAACTAATTCATTGATGAAATATGGCCAGGTTGAAATTGAGATGGAAAAGCTATTCAGTCAGATAAACTGTTTTTGACACACATTATTTTTGGGAAGGAAAAAGATAGACATTTGGTTTCAGTGTAGCTAATTTAAATTATTCATGTAATGAAATATTGGGTGGGAAATATACGGTCGAAGCATTTTAATCTCATTAAAGATGAATTTTTTAAAGTGGGAAAAAAGATTACTTTTTGTTTGATTACGTTTCATTCGTTTTATATGAAACCTAGCTTAGCAGACAAATTAAAGATGAACAATAATTTATGACTACGTACATAGTCGCTAAGTATTAGTGCTAAATTATTATTATTATTATATTTTATTTCCAATGGCGGGGGAGTACATACATATAAACAAATACAACAAAGAAAGAACAAAAAACATCAAAACACAGTAGAAGTAAAGACCGAGTCATCGCTCCAAGAGCTCTCTGGCACACCAATATCTTGCAATCTCAGAGTCAGTTCCATGGAGTGTCTTGCAACACTGCAGATGTTTTCTATTCATAGGCTCTTTCAAGCCACCAAGACGGCTGTAGGGATTGTCATATACACCTATACGATATAAGTGTTCACCCAAATAGTCATGTCCTGTTATAAGTCTGAAAAGAGCTACTGCATTTCGGTGAAAATGCAGTAGCTCTTTAGTGGTAAATTATGAATGAGGAGATTTTACTCATTCAAAGCATACCAATTGATTAATTTCTCACAAATATACATTATATTTCTCACATCCTAAAAAACTTTTGAGTTTAATTTTTTAGGATAGTGACTTTCACATTACTTATAGGCCAATATTATTACGCAGAAGAAAATATTAATGTTGTCTTGTGACGAGTTGGTGAATTTTTGTCATTTAGGCAGAAGGATAATTAAGAAAAACCATACGATAGCATTAGCTTTCAAAATGAAAACCTTTAATGTTTAATTCTTTTGTTACTTAACATTTATATAAATTTTAAGCATAGTACTTAAATATAGTCCTTTATTTTTAAAGTTTTTCTATCTGTCTGCTTATATAAGGTCATGGACAAAATGTTCTGATTGTTTCGTTAAATTCATTTTGTGTTTCAACTCAAGAAAAATTTACGAAAAAATCAGAACGTTAGATTAAAGTTGTTTTTAAATTTTAATGTTTCAATAACGTAGCTTTCATTATGCATAGCTATTAATAACACTGAAATGTAACAGTAAGATCATTGTTTTGTAAATAGACGAAATATAATCAGATTATGATATCCAACTCGTTTCATGAAATATTGTCAGATTTAAATAAATGTATTAGCCCATTGGTAATAAAATATCAGATAGAGTTGTGTCCTTTTGGAGTTGAAATTTGAAAACACCCTACAATTGCTTCACAGTGCATTGAATTATATTTAATGTGTCTAATTTGGTTTATGTACAATTTCAGAAAAATTGATAAGTAGTTAAAATTTCAGTGGTAATAACAGTCACCTCCGCACGAATTATCAAGTTAATGACTTTTAGGTATCGAATTTAAGACCCATTAAGATATAAAACATAAAGTAAATATGTTTACGTATATCATGAATGAATTAGTCTAGAAGATATACGTTCTTGTGTTCGTCGCTGTATCAAAGTGATGTGTGGGAAGTGAGCAAGTTGTAATCTTGATGGGTTCCTTTGAAGCTTAGTCTATAAGCCACTCCCCCAATCAACCTGCTTTGTAATGGGGAATCAGATAATGAGTCTTTTCATTTGTAAGCATCTTTAAATGGCGAAATCCTTAGTTATACGAGCAGATGTTTACGTTCTTATAAACCATGCTTTTAACGTTCTTTTTTTGGAATGGTTTAATAGCTATTTCTGGAAATTTAGATATTTTATTGGCTCTAATATGACAACTTGAATAAGTGTTTTCGTGGAATATTTGTCTGGGAATTATTATTATTATTATTTAATGTAACATATTTTATATAAAACATATTTTCTGTAAATGAAACATAATTGGAACAGAAAAATAAATAAATAAAAACCGTCAGAAGTTTAAAAATTTTGTTCACTCCTCTGTTATTGATTGATTACTTTCATTGAAAACCAGAGATTCCTCATTATAGTCATAAAAAGTTTCCTTTGATCTTTTCAAACGATGCGCTACCTTCCTATGTTTTATGCACTCAGTAAAGAAATTTCAATAAATTTTTCAATTTCAATCAATTTTTTTCCTATGTTTTATACACTCAATAAAGAAATCTCAGAATTTCAATTTCGAATAAGAAATTTCAATTTCAGTAACTTTTAAATTTATTGACATTTTTCACTTTCGATCAATTTGTTCCTATTTTTTATACACTCAATAAAGAAATTTCAGAATTTCATTGAGAAACAGAGATTCGTCATTACAGTGTCATGTCATAAAAAGTTTCCTCCGATCTTTTCAAATGACGCGTTACCATTCCTATATTTTTATACACTCAATAAAGAAATTTTGTGATTTAAAGAAGGGGGAATTTTTTTTCCTCCTCCCCTGTATCCTTCCTAATGTGAGTTCAATGTTTTTTAATGGGAGTGGTGGAAAAGAGCAAACAAACACTTCTTTGTGGAACCCCGCAGGGTTTTGCCAGGGAACTGCCGACGCTGCACTTGCCGTTTCTAATGCGTTCTCCCTCACTTTGGCTTTTTGGAAAACGCTTCAGGGAATTTTTCCTTTCACTCCCTTTTGTTTTACTTTGGTTGGCTCATTTTGTTGAATATATAACTGTTACCTTTTGCTCACCCACCCGTCTTTCAATGATTATTTTGTAAAGTAAAAGCGGGGTAGATGGTATATATATCTATATATTTTACCCCCTTCAAGTCTGAAGAAATTAGGATCCCGTTTCTAAGCCGCAGGTATAATCCCAATTTCTTCTTTCTTTATCGAGCTGGATGAAATGTATATGTAGTAATACGCTAAATATAAACTTTCTTCTCGTTGCGTATTTTTATATTTAAATTCAATTATATACTCGCAGAAGGGGAAAGAATGCTTTCAAAGCTTATTTTATCATATCCTTATAGTCTATTTGTAATTATATTAAAGTAAATTCGGCATCAATTAGTTTTATTTAGAATTAATGTAATTTTTTTTTTAATTGGCTTAAGAATTTTTATTATAAATGCTTGTTCTACTTATTTATTCAACAAATCGATTTCAATTTTGCAATATAGATATATACATCTACTTGTCAATTTCCAGTTTTTGTAAATAAATCTCCATTAAAAATAAAATACCAAACACTTAAGCGTAAGTTACTTGCTTGTAGCATTGTGTCGTAAATTGTGACGTGTTGTAGCATTGTGTCGTTTTTTTTTTTATTTTTAGCTTCTGTATTAAAAAGTACCACTAAGTTTGTCAGCACTACAGCTTGTTAAGTGATACCATCCTAGAAAACTTCTGTAGAGTAACTTTTAGTTGTTTTACAAGTAAAGAAAACTCGCTCACTCTACGAATTTGAAGGTAAACATCGTTTCTATGGTGCATCAGTGGAACATTTTTAAGTGACCGTTGTTAACAACAACAACAAAAGTTATATAATCTGCACCCTCTTTTTCAGAAGCTGGTACCATTTAGAGAGACGATGCTCTAATTAACTCGGCTGTGGTTAAATACTTTTTGATAAATAAAAAGTAGTTATTTATCTCACTTGTAATAAAAATAAGCTTTAAATGCTTTAAAAAAAAAAAAAAAATCTAACAGAGGGCACCTGAAAAGTATTTACATTAAAATTAAACGATTTCCAATGAGAATCTGTTAATATTTTACTTCAACCTGTCAAAAGCTCACTACAAGAACACTCTCATGGAACCATAAAAAATGACCACAAACTCACTTTATGAAACTCAAATGTCAAATAGGTTTCATTTATCTTTTGTGAAAAGAGGATCCTCAACGAATAAATGTTTCAAAAAATGTATTCTGATATTAAAAACATTGTTTATAACAAGATTCTAACAAATATTCCAGTCCAACTTTTGTTGGAAACTCTAAAACAACCCTCTCATCGTAGCATAAAAATTGACCGCCGGCCTACCTTTGGAAGCCCACTGAGCCAAAGAAGTTTCGCTGATCTTTTGCGAGCAGGGGATCCCCAATTAATAATCGCGGACTGTAAATGGACGCTTCCCGCCAAAGAGAGTCCTGGTCCGTAGAGACATCGCCCACCCTTGCTGAAAAGCCTGGATATTGCTGGCCGACCTATAAGCAGCTTAGCGAACCTTGCAAGGAAGCCGTCAGCATACGAGGTGTCTCCCCTCTGCGCCACGTGCTTCCTAATCTGGACCAACGCTCTTATTTTGTCCTGTTATTGTGTCGAGCTGCCTCTCTAATTACGGCTTAATGAAGTTGTAGGATTTCCGAGTGAGCACCCCTCTCCCTGTCATCGTATTCGCGTTTAACATATTCACTCCCCCTTCGTGCAGTGGGGCTTATGCTCCCTTCACATCTTGGGTAACAAGCGTTTACATCCAACTTTCCTTCTTGTTGTGGGATTGCACTGCAAGGGGTTGTTATCCAAATAGTTCTGGTGGTCGGGAGAAATCCTACGGTCCATAGAAATGGTTGCACCCTTTTCAATTTGGCTGCCCTTATGTAGACGTCGTTGGATCTCCAATTTCGTAAGTGGGAGCGAGGCTGATTTTAACGTCGCTTTAGATGGTGAGCAGGTTTATAAATAAATGGTAGTTAAGTGAGGAATAGATACACAAAATACGTTGGCGTTTTGTTTATGAATAATTTTTGATTCTGTGTTTAGTTTAGAGGTTGGTTTTTCTTGAGTTTATATTTACTAGTATAAAAAAAAGTTCCAAGTTATAAATATAAGCATTTATAGTATCTCATACTCTTTTTAAAGATGTTCATTCCTTTTTCATATAGTATAATTGAGGTGAACAACTTTTTTGTTTGATATCGACTTTTCACATGAAAAATTAGTGATGATCTATCAATTAGTTTTGGGATGTCTTGCAAATTCATAATCTTATCAATTGAAAGCAAAAAATAGGTGAAGATTTTATTATTTTATATTTTATTTATTATTATTGCATAGTAACACGGATAAAAAAAACTTACAAACAAAAAACTTATTAGTTAAAAGTTGGTGTTTTCATTCTTCTTGCCAAGCCTTCATGTTAAGGTGCTTATACCAACACGAAAATAATAACTGGAATATTTTAAGTACTATTTTTTATATCCTTTTTTTTTTTTTTATTATTCTCAATAAAGAGAGTAATGTTTTTATGTATTTTTTATTATATGTGTACTGGAATTTAAAGTTCATTTTAAACTTCATTACTTTCATTTCTTACATTACTTTTCGTGTTCATTTACTTTTCGTGCCTTAACTAACGTTCTTTCTGTTTGGTTTCCCTTTTCGTTAAAATCAATTGCATTCATTCTTGCAAATAATCGATTTTAAGATATGAGGTTTTTATTAAATGTAGCGATCAAACTACTTTTTTTTTAAAAATAAGTGTGATATATTGCGTTAATATATTTAAATACTTCGAAATAGATGTATAGGATAGTAAGCATTCTTTTTGTGTGAAATTGTTATAGGTGAAACGACCAAGGTATGTATTTGAAGACAGCAGGGGAAAATAAATGATTTCTATGTGTAGTTTCTTGTTTATTAATAGAATAAAAACTATAAACAAAGTAAACGGTAACTAATATCTTAAGTTTTTACTAAAGTATTTATTTATATTAAGAAGTTTGGGGTAGATTTTTATCATCTTCTCGTCCCCGTGCGTTAATATTGCGGTTAAAACCTTTTTAGTCGTACGATGCAAACTTTTATAGAATTTCGTTTTTTATTTTATTTATTTACTTTTAAACAATTCGTTTTATATACATATTTTTAATCAAGATATATTTTTCATTTAAGAGAATCGTTTAACTATAAAATTTTGAAAACAATGAGTAAATTAAATATAGTTATTTTAGGAGCGTGAAACTATTTTGAACACAAGCGTACAAAAAAAAAAAAAAAAAAAAAAAAAAAAAAAAATCAATATAATTTTTGAAATGACCTATTTTATGATCCTGATGAAATTCTTTGAAGTTTTTAGCGAATTTATATGGATGTGAATCTTAACTTTTTATATCAACGCCTTTTTGTCTGTAACATTATTTTTAGAGTGGAAACATTATGTGCAAAAATTCAGTAACTCTGATAAGTTCTCTGCCATCTTAAATCGTCCATAAATTATGCATTACAGAACTTAATTGAACATGTTAAAAAAAGTTTTTTTTTGAAAAAAAAAAAATAAAATATTTAACCAGTTAAGAAACAAACCTTGTACCACTTGAAAAGAGAATAAATAAAATTTAATTTTTGTGCGTATAAGAGTCTAATTAAAGGAACAAACTTGTAAACGGAAAACAAATATTTATTTTTACGCGAGTTACAAAATGGTGGTGCAAAAACGCTGTAAAGGCACGTTACGTTTTCTACCTGTAGTTATAATTTTGCAGAATAAAAACATAGCTTCATGAAATTTTTCGACTGGTACTGACATCAATGAAGATAACTGAAAAGTAAAGAAAACAATCTGTAAAGTTGCTTTAAAAAAAAAACGACTTATCTTTCTGAAAAATTAGAATAAAATCAATAAACCAAATATATTTTTTTCCGCTTAATCAGGGAAACTTCCTCTATACCATGCAATGGAAAAAAATTTGAAAATTTATCAGAAAATGAGTGGAAGTTTATGTAATGTTTTAAGAGTATTTTAAATTTTTATTTAAAGTATTAGTAATAAATTTGCATGTTTTTGTTAAAAAGAAATTAGTAAAAGATAATAAATACATTAATTTTTTTATTAATGTCACCATATAGTTAATCAATGAGATTCGAACCTACAAAGAATTAAACTTAATGTCTGGTGTCTTAATTTTTCTGTCGCTACTACCTTTCACGATCTTGTAATTTCTTTGGATGTTCCTCCTCTTCTTGGCTAGAATTGTGGATCGTTTATACAATTCTGTTTTGGGGCTTTAGCGAACAATATGCCATTCTAATAGATGGTAAACCCAGATGAGAAATACTGTCAATTTTTAAAAAGGGATTTTATTTATTGCAAATATTAATTTTTGAAATCTTAATATGCAAAAGTCAGATTGATGTATTATTTTATAGAAAACCTTTGTTAAAGAAAATGAAATGAATTGTAGATTAAGGAGTCAACTTTACTGAAAATCAATGAGGAAAATGAAAAGAGTAATTTTTATTTAATTAAAGCTTAGTAATGAACATCACAAAAGCTTAAATTAGAATAATAATGAATAGATACATTTCGTTTAAAAATTTTAATGAATTATTCGCTTAAACTGAGAGAATTTTTAACAAGTATAAGAACTTATCTTCCAACATATCCGATAGCATTAACGATAGTTGCATTGGTTTTAAAAATTGAAGATTTAAACTCATAAAAACAAATTTTGTTTCAACAATAAGAAAAATTATTTCTTCTCGAAAGCTGTAATATTTGTATATTTTGTTTTTTATAACAGAAAAATGATAAATCGCCATTGTCTATTTTACATCCTATTTCTTGAAAATATACTTCTAAGACGCATGTTAAAATTCATGTTATATATATATATATATACTATTCAGTCTCACAGAATTCACGCAATTCGACTAAGAGTTATTGCCTAGCAAACTTGAAACAACAAATATTCATGCCATTTTTTTATTATTTCAGTTTATTTTCAATTTTGTAGCAAGTTTTCTTTAATCTAAATGTACATAAAAAAAATATTTGGATTTAATTTTTTTACAATTTTTGAATTGATAATTACGTACAGATGTAAAGAAATTCACTCATGAAATTGACAGAGTTTTAATTTAATTTTAATCATTGTGAGACAGGAAAGAAAATTTCAAAAAGAATTTCGAATGGGTTCTTAGGTTTTCGAAAGCTTGTTTTTCTGTTTGAAATCCTATTTTAAATTTTATGCACTATTTGTAATTTATGAATATATTATATTACGTATATCACTGGGTATGCAATCTCCAAGTATATTATATTCCAGTGTCTTAACCACTCGGTCAGTGAAAACTACTTGATTCTTATCAATTTGCAAGTGATGTATATATGTGGCTGTATAGCTCTCAAATAGCGGTATCTTAGTATCATCATTTTAAACCGCTTCTAACGGATCCAATAAGTCTTCACTTGTATTGAAAATTAACGAAGGAATAATTGTCACTGATTTTTAAAAACGTATATCTCAAGGAAAGGAAAAAAAAAAAAAAAGAGTAGGAAATATAATTTCTTGCATAACTTAATGCATATTTCACAATTTTATTTTTGAACAATGCTTCAGAGGAGGGAAAGTCCATGATTAGTAAAGATCAATTAATTATCTGCCTATTAGTTAACTGTATTTCCTGTGATAAAAAATTATTTTTCTTTGTTCTATATATCTTTTTTTAAAGGATGGCTATAAATTCTTGGAAATATGTTCTGTCAATTATTAAAAAAAAAAAAAAAGTCATTTTTTATCATGTTGCCACTATGTATTAAAACTCATTTCTTATGTAATATTTAAAATCTTCATTATGATATTACTAGCCAAATATAAAGTGCAGTTAAAATTTTTCACCTCCTCCATTCATTGTTTGACAATTCAGAATACGCCGGTGGAAATGAAGCGCTGGACTGTCCTTGAAACGTGCACGCTTCTAAAGGTTTTCTAGATCAATTGCAAATGCTTTTAATGGCAATGAATGATTAAAGTTTCCCTGCAAGCAAGACCCGAAGTTTGTGTGCAGCTTATCTCTGGTAATGTTCTCAGCAACGAAACTTTTCCAGCGAGCATTTGGTCATTAATTATATGCTGTTAGCTTGCCGTCGTGAATCCTTTTCATCCTCTGGCCTGAGTATACGAGGGCAGATTAGAGGTTAATCCGTGTCTCCCAAGTCCATCTCGTACTTTTAATCCCCCGTTTCTGGTGGACAGTTGGCTCCCCATTAGCTGTCAGTCAAGCCGCCTAATTCCTGTCTCATTTGCGTCCTGGGTCTAGTGATTAAAGGTTACTTTTCTCCAACACTTTAGATATATTTTGCCCGTCCTCTCACTCATTTCTCGAAGTGTAGCCATATTAAATTAGCTACGTTGGAAGCCCAATTACTTTTTTATTAAAATAATGCAAGTTTATGGAAATCCAATGTCGTTTTCTGTTTATAGGCTGATTATGAGTTTATGCTGTCTGGTTATCATTTTTCTGTTTATATCAAAACATTTCTAAATTAAAGTTAATATTTTATTCCTTGAAATTATTTTTTAAAAATATTTATGAGATTGTTTGTCAAATCGTATTCTTTTAAAATTATTTTCTCCTCTCATGTTTTCTTCTCACCGTTTTCTGTTTATAAAATGACTGTGGCTAATTATGAGTTTATGCTGTCTTATTATAATTTTTCTGTTTATACCAAAATAATTCTAAATTAAAGTTAATATTTTATTCATTGAAAATATTGTTTGTTTGTCAAGTCTTATTCTTTTTAAATTATTTTAAGGGGAAATCTGAAGGATTCACAAAATTGTTTTTAGCTATATTTGCTTCGAAAGCATTAAATTTTAATAATTTGAAATATCATGCTTATTACTATTGTGTATTTGAGATTGTAACGATTTATCAAGGTTTATAACTTCTCATTAAATTTTTTGCTGTGTTTCTTATGCTCTTAAAACGATACAAAAAATTTCTATTATTAATATGTGATGAATTACAATAAATATTCTTATAATTTTTATAATACAATAATAAACTATTTTATAGTTTTATTTATTTATTTATTCTACTTTAACTCAACTAACAATTTTGTATAGTTAATGTTCAATGAAATGTATTTTTCATTTAACAGTGTAACGTAACTTGACATATTCTGGGCTATTAAAAATTTTATTTTTCTTACATTCTCAATTTCCATTTTCGTGTACATTTCTAAAATATTTATTTAAAATAAATGTAGTCTATAGAGAATTAGTATTATTAATTTTAAATAAATAGTGTAGCCTATAGACTACACTATTTATTTAATGTAGTCTATATGTATCCAGTGGTTAGAATTCAGTTATTCGTTTCTAATTATATTACCAGGCTCAAATATTATCCATCATACTTTATTATTTATAATATATAATTTATTTTACAATTACAAGAGAAATACTGTTAAAATGTAATAAAAACAAAATTATTTAAAATATGAGTTAGCTTTATTTACTATAATGTTTTAAAAGTCTCTACAGATGCGTGTAATTCATAAATACTATTTTAAGCCGTCTAATTTTCTAAGCATTAATGAATTTTATTCTAAGCAGATTAATTTCCACATATAACATATTAATTGTGAAAATTAACTTTAGATCAAAACACAGGTATAATTAATTTTAAAATGATTATTAAAAATTTTCAAGTAATTTTAATTAAATAAGTTATTACTCTTATTAGGATTTACATATATGCAAGGACTTTGGATATATAAAAGTAAAAATTTATATTGCTTAAAGAAAAATTGCCTACAATTTATATAAACAAATGAATTAAAACTTATTTATTCTTAAAAACATGAAAAGATTGAAAAAATTAAATGAATAATCAATATTAAATTTTGCCGACTGTAATACGTAAAATCAAAGAAATAAATACTTTTAATCAAGCGAATTAATTAATTCCAATTACAAAATATATGCCTAATAGAATTTTGCTTAGAATTGTTAATAGCCAACATCAAAGAGTGAAGAATAAATTTTCTTAAAATAATATAAAAAATACAATGTTTTTCTAGCATATTGAGCCGGATAATTTATTTTGATACCATTATGAGTTTTGAAGTATTTTCAAATATGTCAATATTTTATTAAACTACATTTATTAAGTTACATAACATTTTAAAATACAATCTTTTCCAAATCTATGCTTTTCTTGTGTTTCCATTAAATCCTTTTAAATTATAAATTATTATTCTCTGTAGAAGCTATTTAAATTGTATGCTGTAAATATATATTTATCAACCAATTTCAGTTAATTCTCATTAAATAATCAAAATTATTACTTAAATAAAACATTATCCCCCCGAAAAAAAAAACATCTAGAGATTTTGCCTTTATTTTTTAACCTTTGCTGTTTAAATAGCATTTTAGTGGTAGTCAATATTATGTTGATCTCTTCAGTTATTTTTTCTTAAAAAAATTATTTTTTTAATTACGTCGAGGACTGGATCGTATTGACCATTTTCCTGTGAGCAGCTCAATACTACATACTAGCCTTGAAGAAGGTATGTCGTGTGGGCTGCACCGACAGACGCTGTTATTCATTTAGCACTACCCAGGAGGCACGTGTAGCTTGAAGATATGCTACGGTCGCGAGTAACTCTATCCCCAACACGCTCTACAGCCAAATGAAACTGGAACCTACGGTTTAAAGTGGATTCCGAACCACTACAAACATCCATAGCTCCGCTGGAACTCGAACCCGAAACCACACACGCCACAGCGCTCACTCGGCCATCAGGTCCCTCTTTTAAACTGATAGCTATTAAAGTTACAATTTCCTTTTCTCTCCTTTCTTTTAAATATAGAAAGTGTAATTCAGATGCACAAATCAAGATCAATCACTAACTAATTTAAATAAAAAGTCTTAAAAAAGTTTTTGTATATATTTATTATTAATTATATTTAATAGTTGAAAATAAACCTGGTTCTTAATATCACATCATGATATTTTGTAGGCTATTTGTTAATTTTTTGGATAACATAGTTTGAAATGGAAAAAACCGGCGGCCATAGTGGCTATATAGTTTATTTTAAAATGTCTATTGAGAATTTCTAGGGAATGATAATTTAATTTAGGGACTTTTTTAATAACCATCCCTATGATTTGTAGTCTTAACCTCCATCAAACCAAATCCGAAACTCTCAGTGTCTTAATTCCTTTAAAGCTATTATGACTTCTTAAGACCCGACTAGAGCAATCTAAAATACGTTTGAGTGAACATCCGATAATTAATTCCCTCAGGGTCGTATTCGAATTTAATTTCTATTTTTACCATCGCTCTCAATAAGACGCTGGCGCATTTCTTTCGTTTGTTTTGTGTGTTTAAACTCTTGACAATTTGCTTATTAACTGGATTTTGGCTACCTTAATCACTTGAAAGCCGCTTCATTTGGCGAATTGTGGATATTCGCGTTTAACCGCCTGATCTGGGATTTTAAATGTGGCAACCATGTCTCGGATGGTGAAGGATTAGGGATCAGTCCCTTTCCCCAATCTTTCGAGTAGCCACCGTAGCAACCCATTGTTAGAACCCAGTAGAATTATTTGCTGGAGCTCGCTTAATTTATCCGTTTAATCCCATCATTAACAGCTCCTTCCATCTGGCCGAAACTCGCATCTCTCGCTCCCTACTCATTTTAACTTTGACGAATAGAGAAAAGGTTTGGGGGTAGGGAGGTAGGGCGGTCATGGCACGCTACGTTGACTGAATCTGCGCACCCTTAACGAAGTGGGCCGGAAATTGAAACTGATATGAATGGAATCATCGCGCTTGAAAACTCTTTCAACCGTGCCAAATCCTTGGTGGTTGCGTTACACCAAGAGGAAATGGATTCACAAGTCCCTGTGGCTCTGTTATTTTTCCCGTGGAAGTTTTATTTTGTTCGGTTGCATCATCTTGTTTTCGGGAGAGGTAAAAGGTTTGTCAGGTCTCAAAAGGATTGAGTGTGTTTGGCAGAAAGTTTTAGAGAAAATCTTATAAGTCGCAATAAAATATGAGACGTTAAGATCTATGTATTTTAAGTGCGTAAGTTAACGACAATCTTTTGGCAGAGAAAATCTGTATTAAGCTTAAACTGAAGGTAACTTCAAGCATAATAATTCATTATAAATATTTAGGTTCTTAATTGTTTCAAATGTGTCGTTTAGCTTTTTCAAAAGTATGCATTTAAAAGGCATCTAATTATTGAAATTATAAACGACATGCTCAGAACTTGGATATTATTTCTTAGATCTTTGAATTTGATTCTAAAAGATTATTACTATAGCTTTTCATGTATGAATATTTAATTAGTTTTTTAGAACGCTGGGTAGCACAAATGCTACTGAGCTACCACTTCATTGGCGCAACCCCATGGTTGGCAAGGCCGTCTGCCTACTGGCAGATACTGAGCTTGGTTGATGATTTAATTGATGTCTTCATAATATATTTTTTTCTTTGATTAAATGTTATGTAATAATATCGTTCGACAATATGTTATTTATTCTAAAATTCAAACTTTGTTGATTTAAAAGAATACAACGCAACATATCTAACTAATCTATTTGATTTTACTGGGTTAATAATATTGTATTGTGATTGCTGTAATTCAATGCGAAAAGGGATTCACACATTTTTAACTATACTTTCGAAGTTATGTGTGTAATTTATACATTTGTAATTAAGTCTTAGTTAATGACTTCCCTTCCCTGGCACAACTTAATTGTAACTATTTGGCTAAACAGCTAAATGATAATGGCTATTTACATTATCAACATGATTTAAATTATATGAAATAATAATTAGAGAAATATCCATTATCTTTTTTTAATATAAAAGAACGATATTTTTAAATAAAAAGACATATACTTATTGTCTTTCGTATATGAGAATGCGTAAGAATTTATCAATTTTATAGAATTGCCCATCGTTAGTATATATATCAAATTTGCTAATGTGTATTATGCGTATTGTGTGTATTATTATGTTATTAATAGAAATATTACAGTAGTTCGTGTTTATTGTAAAAATAAAGCAATCTGAAGGAATAAAATATTTAGCAAATTCCTTTATCTTCTGGAACATATGTTATATTGATTTTTACTCTCCTTTATCGACTGTAACCTTGACTTAATAAGTAATTTCTAATTAATTACAGAGACACTCATATTCAAATATAACTCAAAAGTTTGTGGAATGGTTAACGGTTAAAAAAATTTAACCATATGAAGATACAAATCCTTTGTAAAATGTAATCAAAAATTAAATTAAAGTCTTGAATCATCAACATCAGACTTACAATTTAGAAATTATGCAATAATTAATATTAACGTATATTTATTTGAGAAGTTGATAAATATTAAAGGAAACGATGTTATAATTAAATGGTTTTGTAAAAAATGTATAAATATGGAAAAGTTTTGTTATGTTCCTCTTCTTTCTTTTCACATTCACTATTTTTTTAAGTTGAGTATCTTTGAAAAACAAAACAATAAAAATTGATAAATGCGTTTTATCTTTTTAACATCAAAACTCCACTTTTTTTCCCTAAAAACGGCGAAAGTGTCCGAATGTTTGCTCATTTCTGCGATTCAAAAAAAAGAAAAAAATGCCATCCTGCACCGTTTTCTATGGGCGGAATTAAAAGACAGTGTAGTAAATTAAATAAAAATCTGGAATCATCAAAATCAGACTTGCAATTTAGAAACTATGAACTAATTAGTATTAACGTATATTTGAAAAGTTAGTAATAATATTAAAGGAAACGGTTTTATAATTAAATCGGTTTTATAAATCTGGAAAAGTTTTGTTATGTTTCCTTCTTTCTTTCCTCATTCACCAATTTAAAGTTGAGTATCTTTGAAAAGCAAAACAATAAAAATTGACAAATGCGTTTTATCTTTTCAACATCAAAACTTCCCTTTTTTCTTGAAAAACGGCAGTAGCGTCCGAACGTTTGCTCATTTCTGTGATTCAAAAATACTTTGCCATCCTCGCCATTTTTCATGGGCGAAATTAAAATGTATTGTAAATTAAACTAAAATCTTGAACCATTAACATCAGACTTAAAATTTCGACATTATGAACTAATAAATATTAACGTGTACTAAACGAAACGCTAATAAATAGTAAAGGAAATGGTTTTATAATTAAATGGCTTTGTGCAAAATATATAAATCTGGAAAAGTTTTGTTATGTTCATCTTCTTTCTTCTATCATTCACTATTTTTGAAATTGAGTACCTTTGAAAAACAAAGCAATAAAAATTGGCAAATGCTTTTTATCTTTTCAACATCAAAACTCCCCTTTTTCCCTAAAAACTGTGAAAACGTCTGAAGGTTTGCTCATTTCTGCGATTCAAAAACACTTTGCCATCCTCACCGTTTTCCATGGGCGAAATTAAAGGACTGTGTAGTAAATTAAATTAAAATCTTGAATCATCAACATCAGACTTAAAATTTAGAAATTCTGAACTAATTAGTATTAGCGTATATTAAAGGAAACAATTAATAAACGATAATAACGATTAATAAATATTAAAGGATGGATTAAATTTTATAATTAATTGGTTTTGTAAAAAAAATGTGGAAATATGGAAAAGTTTTCTTGCATTCCTCTTCTTTCTTTCCTCATTCACTATTTTTAAAGTTGAGTATCTTTGAAAAACAAAACAATAAAAATTGACAAATGCGTTTTATCTTTTCAACATCAAAACTCCCCTTTTTCCTTGAAAAACGGCAAAAGCGTCCGAACGTTTGCTCATTTCTGCGATTCAAAAACACTTTGCCATCCTCCACAGTTTTCCATGGGCGGAATTAAAAGACTGTGTAGTAATCCCACGCCGTCGACTATTCCATTCTAACTCTACTTACATTGGATTACGGGAGCGAGACTGACTTTCTCCTGGCGAATCCAAAAATTGCGGTTCGGAGGGGGGCCTTTTAGGAATAGATTTTTTGAATGGCGGGGCCCGTTCTGTATCTCTCTAGGTTAGCGTTAGCGAGTGACTCTACTCCCACGAGATAGAGCTTGAAGTGAAATAAGATCACACCAGCCTTCAGCAATGCTGCAACAGTAATGTGCTTCGAAGGCTTTAGCTATTGATTTGAGAAGCTCTTTAAAGAGTAGAATAATTTGCCGCTCCATTTGGGAGCTTCTTTGTTATTATTTTTTTTCATTTGGGGTACGCTGTCTGATATTTATTTACACTCCCCGTCTTTCTTTGGAGCACTCTTGCCTCCCTTGGGAGTGAGTTCTTTCGCTTTCTGCTATCATAACCTGTGACTTATGAAAGAGGGGGGAACGGTATAAAGGGAAGTAGATTTGACATCTCTTCATACTGTGTCTAGCCTATTCCGGCTTCCTGCTTGGAACCCTGCAGTAACTTGATGATGTCCCATTTTCCTCTCCTGGTGATGAGCGCAGACATTACTTTGATGTCATTTGCGCCCACATTAAGAGCCCCTTTCCGCGTTTTTTATGCCCATTAACTGGAGAGTGAGTCCCCAGAATCAAAGGTGGACCTTCCAGTGAGGTATCAATAGCTTCTAAAATGCTGTTGTTAATCGGTAGACTGGATTAATGGATGGAAAAAAAAAAAGTGATGATAATAGGTAAAACGTGCGATTTAAAGTAGGAGTAAAAAAAAGTAATTGTTGGAGCTTCTTTTAAGTTTATTAATTTTTTTTCTTCTCTCTCTCTGGTTTCCCTTATTAGAATACTTTGGGAAAGGGAGACACAACTCATCAAACTGATTTTAATCAGCTTATATGGGATTACTTTACTGTTTTCTTTTTGACGCTCTTAAGTGATGCCAATTCAATGGCTAAATGAAAGAATTGTTCTTTTTTTTTTTTTTTTTTTTTTTTCAAATAATGAAAATTTATTTAAATTATGTTGAGAGTTTTTTCACCCCCTCTTAATCGAAATTTTACCCAATTGACTTTCAATACATTATCGTGACAACGAGAAGTATGGATTAGGTGAACTAATTAAGTAGAGCCGGAATTCGATTCTCGGCACACTTTACGTAGTGCCGCTGGAAAGTTTTATTTGTTAATTTTGGAATGACTTGGGAGCGTTTGGATTTTAAATGAAGTTTTTGTATTTTATACAATGTATCGATTCAGTATTGAACTATTTTATTTTAATTATCGAAATTTTTTTTTTTTAGGAACGATACATATTTTATTTAAATAACTTAATATTTATTATTCAAATATATTTATATGGTATATATATTTTACAATTTTGAAGATGAAAGATTTCTCATTTCTTTTACTTTCAAAATTTATTGCAAATTTTATCGATGCTGTCTTGGGAGATTTTTAACAAAGAAATAAGTCTATATTTGCATGACATAAATGCGATTAGTTTTAAGTAACCTTCCTGACCTGAATTACATTATCAGTTTTAATAATGTTCTAGCAGATTGAAATACAATTTTTCCAAGGTATTGATTATCCAAGTGTCGATTCAGTATTGAACTATTTTATTTTAATTATCAAAAAATTTTTTAGAAATGATACATATTTTATTGAACCAACTTAATATTTATTTTTCAAATATATTTATATGGTATATGTATTTTACAATTTTGAAGATAAAAGGTATCTAATTTCTTACACTTTCAAAATTTATTCCAAGCTTATCAATGCCTTCTTGGGAGATTCTTAAAAAAGAAATAAGTCTACATTTGCGTGGCATAAATGTGAACTTGAAGTTATTTCTTAGAACTGTGAATTTTATTATTTGTTTCTAAACGAATATTAATGTAGCTTTTCATATATAAATATTTAAATATTTTTTTAGAAATTTTAGAACGCTGGGTAGCACAAATGTTACTGAGTTACTTGGAGATGATTATTTAGTTGATATCTTCATAATATATTTAAGTAACTTTCATATAACCTTATTCACAAATTTAAGTAACCTTCATACAACTTTATTCATAAATTTAAGTAACCTTCATATAACCTTATTCACAGATTTAAGTAACCTTCCTGCCCTGAACTACATTACCAGTTTTAGTCATGTTTTGGCAGATTGAAATACAATTTTTTGAAGGTATTGATTGTAAAAAGATGAAAAAAAAAATTTTTCATGACAGTTTTTCTTTATGTAAGAACCGACCTTCGCTTTTAATTGAGAAAATCAATTAAATACAAACAGAAAATCCATAATGGCATTAAAGAATTTGAGCAGTATTTACTTGAAAATAGCTAAATAATCATTATTTCGCTGATGTAATTGAACAGAAAAATCATATTCAGCAAAGTAAATGCATTAGATTGGCAAATTACATTTCATTGCGTAATTTACGCTTTACAGGAGGAAACTTTAAACGGATTATATTCTGACAAAGAAGGGAAAAAAGGGTAAAAATAAAGTAACTGTTAATAAAATTTGTTAAAACTTTAAAATTTTTTTATTCTATTCTTTTTTAACGGTTTATAAAATTCAATGGTGAAATTTTTGAAAATTAAAAATTCTCTTATGTGACCTACACTTCACAAAAAGAAATTATCTTTTAAACATCATTTCAAAAGATCTTTCTTTTTACTACTGTGAAAAGATTCTTACTATGCTGTTAAGAAAGCTACTATTACAGCTTTATTTAATAAATTTTGAAAATCAATTTATGATATAAAATTGAATAACTTATTTTATAAAATTCTGGTGAAATATTTATCTGATTTACGCCACTTCTTAATGATGTTAGAAATAAAACTATTTTAATCTACACTAGTTTCTGAAAATTAAAGTGAAATAAAAAAAAAATGTAATTGTGAAATTTATATTGATTATAATATGAAATTTGGGTGCAAAAAAAAAAGAATCAAACAGTATTTCACAAAAGAAAAACAATAGGCATTTTTTCTGTCTTGGAAAATATTTTATAATAGAAACATGCCAAAAATATAGTATGAGTTAAATCTATTATCACCTTCAATATGAAGTGTGTTCACTTCTAACTGTTTATAAAGGCACATCAGCTGTGTTCTATGCTCAAAACTATGGTATTTATTCATTCAGTTAGCAATAAACCCCAATACTGTATAGCCGTTTAAAAGACCTTAAAAGGTGAAGGGGGCAGCCAGACCTTAAAAGCTTGAAGGGCAGAAGAGGGAAGGACTGAGATAATAGTGGTCCCCTGCTCCCGCCAAACCAACAATCTTCTTGAGTCACTTTGCAAACAAAATCCGGACTCGTCAATAAAGAGTACATACCTCTATTGGTTTGGACTACAATTGGCATGTGCTCGAGTCCAATTAAACGTTTCATTTCAATGGCATGGTGTGCAAGGTATTCCTAGTGGTGGACGTCTTGCATGCAACTCTCTTTCGTGAAGCATGCGCGCATTTGATATGGACATCAGCCTTCCAATGGCAGCTACAGAAGAAGATTTGGTGTAGGTGTCATGTACTTTCTTGCAATTAGTTGCAAATAGCGATCATCTGTGACACATGCAGCTCACGCCATCCTCAGTTATTACCTTGTAGAAGCTAATTCTGTTCTTAGAAATGCATTCCACAATCTATGAATTATACTATACAAGGTTACACATTCAACTCTCTTGCTATATGCGATTAATTCTGACCCTCTTCTATTCGCCTGCATTGTAATTCTTCAAATAATGTCAAGAACTCGTATGTAAAATATAGCTTTGTCGAAATTTCACTACAGTCTCTCTCTACTTGCAGAAACTGCAAACGTTTTTAAAGTCTGTTTTCGGTTTTCTGTCCACTGACGCTAAAGGACAGAAGTTCCGCTAATTTGCGTATTAAATTCTGATAAAGCATTACTTTTCTACGCTAACAATTTTTTGGCAGGCTAAATACTTTTTTTCTTAATTTTCAATACTTTTTGGAAATCGGTGTATTATATAGCTTGAAAAATTAAATTTTGTTGAAATCGCCTCGTTTTAAACCCTATGCACATCTAAAATGAATAAAATTTGAGTTTTGTAATTGTTTTCATGAATTTCAATTACATTAAGAACTATGACTTTGCTGTGCCTGTTTTTGGTAGAATAGGTACTTCTCATCCCATCGCAGGTAATTTCAATTTTTTTTTCCACTTCTCACCCCTATACCTATGAATACCAGTTAGAAAGGTAAGAAACATTAGTGATCTTCATATATACCACGAACAGCCCACCGATGATGTTGAGGGGTAAATCATGCCTTCCGAAAGGACTTTTTAGGGTAACTGCCCCATATTTGCATGTCGTGTGGGAAAAACGCCAAAAAGCTCTCACCAGCAGCCTGACCATCGATGGGAGATGCTTTACACACATTGTTGCAATTACCGTCGAATCTCCTTATTTTTAGAGCAGTAACTACAACAATTCTGTCAACTGGTTCGAACTTCAGTCCTCCTACACGCTACCTGCGCACGTTGCCGCTGTAGCCACAAATAGGGCCCCGTGTTAAACTGGTAGAATGATAAGATCTTCAGTATAATTCTCCTGGTGTAAAATTCACAGTGTGGTTATACCTGCGATATATCATTAATGTTGTCCAATTTCCTTTCAGAAGATACTCGCTATAAAAGGCAACGTTAATAGATTAAAAGTTTTCCTTGAAGAATTGGTTGGCAGATAAACTTTACCTCAAACATTCTTGCATCGAATTGATTATTTAAATAAAAATATGAACGTTTTCATTGTATTTTTTTAATGTAGAATTTATTTATAAAGGGGAACAAAAAATTTTGCGAAGTTTTAAAATTTCTTTATATTTTATCGATAGACTGATAAGTAAATTGAATATAAATAAACACATTCGAAATACATGATAAATGATTATCATTCAATAGATAAACCTTCTTTGAATGTACCAGAAATTCAAAATGATGCATATAAGCTGTATCCGGCTTTCAAAAGTCAAATTTTTAATTTAATAAAGTTTTCCAAAACATGGCTCTTTATCTCTCTTCATAATTGCATGACCACTTAAGAGAGAAAGCAGGCTTTTTAGCTTTCGCCGCCCTTCTTTTGTTTAATGTGATTCTCCATTGGCGACTTCACTGCAAACTTTCCACCTGCATCAAGCCGATTGCGTGTAAACTTTAATTGTTTGCTCTCCAACTCTTGGAATTCCCATCGCAACGATTTCCAGAATATTGTTACTCCTAGCTCATTACTCCTATTGGGTGTGTTTAGAAGAGGGACTTGTTTCGCTTTGCTAATGAGTGATCTCCCTTGCCTCCCACTAGATGACACTAATAGAAGTTAAAGAGCGACCCCTCACCAAAGGGAGTTTTCGCAAATAATGCATTACTGCTTGTTAGCAACTTAGCCCCTGTAGCCAATTAGTTTCAGACTGTGTTTATTTTCATCCACTCCCCTTTTAGCAGCGTTCTTCGACAATTTTTCGCTCCGATTGTTAAAGATTTCCAAAAAGACGACTCCGAGGTTCTTCTCATTAGGTTTCCGTTCGCGCGTGTCCTTGCGATTTGTCGATTTTAATGGGCATAATACGCCTATCACCCCGTGCCTCATTCCAAGTGAAAGGCAACTCGACTTGCAGTCCACCTTATCCTCCAACAAGTTTCAACATGCAGCTTGCTGAAGAATGTTTATTTTATTTACTCTTTTTTTAATTGGACTTTTTTTTATTTTATTTTGTAAAAACTCGTCGTGTACCCTTTTTTTTTTTCTTCTTTTAGAATGGCAGAAGACTGAAGCTGACAAAGCTCGGGAAAAACTTCTATTAGAAGAACTGGTGATCATTGTCAACAAAAGAGATGAACTGGTCCGAGAGCTTCATACGCAGGAACAAGCGTAAGTTTCTTATTTATGTTTTATTTATTTGTTTTCCTTTTTCGTTATACATCTTTTCTATTTGTAAAGGGAATACAAACACGTCTATTGTCTTGGATTTGTTTCAATCAATTTTCTAGAACGTGTGCGAGTGCCTTGTGTATGCATTCACTGATTAATAATGCAAGAGATGAATGCTTTTTTCGTTTTGCGAGAGTATGTATGTATATTCTTTTTTTTTTTTTTTTTTTTTTTTTTCTTCTTTATTTGAAAAGATATTTACGAAAACGAAATTTTCTTCTGAAACTCGAGGATTTTATTTTGGAAATAAAAAGGTATTTTGCATGTTTAAAGCTAGTTCAAAGTGAAACGTAATTTTTGCATAAATGAAATCTTAAATAACAAATAGCGAGATTTTTTATTTTTTCTAAATTTTGTTTTCTATTATGGATGTCTGCTAATTATAAGAAAATAGTAGAGAAGAATATTTATCATTTTAATAGCTGAGTAATGGCAGTAAATTTTCTTCTCATGGGAAATATTTTTGAGATTACAAGAAAACTTTTGAATACTATAATGTATAATATACCTAAATTTATAAATAATGGATACTTAAATTTTGTAAAAAAGATGGAAAATTAGTAAGAGATGGAAAAATTGTAAATGGTTCAATCATCTTAACAGAAAAATTAACCGTAACCAATATAATTTTAAGTAATGCTAAAAAAAAAATAAATAAATAAAAAAAATAAAAAAAACCCACTGATTTATTTATAGGTTTGTTAAAAAAATAAATAGCATCGGTTGTTAATTCGTCTTAGAAATAATAAAACTAAAAACAGTTAAAGTAACTCTTAATATCACTGTGTATCGTAGCAAACTTTTCTTAACGAATACAAACTTCTTTAATAAAAAAAATGATATTGTATCTCAATAATTAAAGAAGTAAATTTTTATTTTCTTCAATAACAGAATAACATCAAAGTAGATATAATTAATTAATTAATTATGATGATGAAAAAAATAATTCGTACTTTTCCGTAACAGTCTTTAAAAAAATAACTTCGAAATTAAAGCTTCGATTGCTAAAATCTAATTTTGTTGATTAACATTTTTAATGTAATTTCTGATATACATTTTAACTTGTTAATCGAAAAAAAAATAAATAAATTTTACGAAATTCTCTTTAACATTTTAGATATCAAAGAAATATTAACAGTACTGAAACTTTTTTCAATTAGAAGTATAAAAAATTGAATTAAAGTTAACATTTTATAGTTTCTCATTTGAGCTTATTTTTAATTTTTGAAAAGGTCAATTTGAAGGACATTATTTTGAAAACCTATACAATTATTTTCAGTTATATAATTTATTTAATAGCTGTTTTTTTCCCAATCTTCAAGGATACATACAATTTCGATACATTAATTAATAAATTCAGTTGTATAGCTTGCTGAAATATCTTTTATGAATAAAAATAAAAGTAAGCATGGAAGTTAGTTTTCATTTCAGCACTTAGTTAGTTTTTCACATCTATCTCTAATTTCATTGTATAACTTGCTGAAATATCTTTTATGAATAAGAATAAAAGAAAGCATGTAGGTTAGTTTTTCACATTTATCTCTAATTCATACTTTTTATCAAGAGTTTCATTATTGCGTTGGAAATTATCAAATACCATTGACTGTTAAGAAAAAAAAAATTACTACAACTCCCATCATCAAAGTATGCCATAACTTCTGATTGATATACATTCAGCTCGACTCCCCGCTGGCATGCCTGCTGTTTGCTTAATTAAAATACCGGACCATCAATTAAACACTGGACACTTTCACACCTCCTCCTGTCTATCAGACACTTCCACTAAGTTCAGAGGTCTTAAGTGCCTTATTAGACAATTCCAGAAAAGAAAATCTTGTTCTTGAGGTCAGTGAAACCTTTATTGCATGCAATACTTACGGCGTACCAGTTTTGTTTTTCATCCTCTTTTGCCTGTTGGAATTTTAGACAAGTTTAAATCTCAGTTTTAAACTTGGCTTTGAACATTAAAAAATGTGTTTTTAAATATGCTCAATGAAAAAAAATTTATTTTTCGAAGTGAAATAAATAAAAGTTGTGTAAGTAAAACAATTTATATGTTGTTTATGATTAGAGAGTTAACTATAGTGAGTGAATATTGGGTTCCAATTACAACGTAATTGCATTTTTATCTCATTATACAAAAGAATTCTATATCATGCCTTTACCTATTTTTAGTATGCATTTTAATAATAATAAGAATATTGTATCTAATTATTATCAGATGATTTGTGATTTTATGCAATATTTATCTACGTTAATAAAAAAAACATAATACATTAATAAAACATATGTGGTATTTCAAACTAAATTAAAACTATATCGTCTAATTGTTGATGGTAATCATCATATGGAGTTAAGTTTAGATATGAAGATATATATGAACGTAATTTAAAATGAATTTATTTGTGCAAGTTCTAATTAAGAAAAATAAATGTAAACAATTTATGGAATTTTTGAAGTCGGATGTTCGAAGGTCCAATTTAAAGAAAAAATCAAAGAAATTCAAAAAATTAAATTTTTTTTAATGAGCCTAACTATTTTAGATATTCACCCTCAATTCCGAAACCATTTCATTTGTTCAAATGACTTGTTTTGGGTGAATCATCAACTTTTCAACTGTCTGATGGCCAATTGGCTATCGCTCTGGCCTTTGGTACCACAGATTTGAGATACGAATCCTGGCGGTGACATGGATGTTTGTTAGTGTTCGGAATCCACGTTAAACTGTAGTCCCCGTCTAAGTAGCCTAAAGCGTGGGGAAAAAAAAAAAAAACCGTAGAGCGATAAACCAAACCATCAAACTTTTCAATGCAAGAGATAATACCTGTCAAAAGATGTGATATTTTAGTTTCATTAATTATTCTTCAGTTAACCATATCGAATCGTTTCGATTATATAAAAATGTTATTAAAGTAAATAAAAATGAAATCAATCCTTTTATTTCCTTATATTTTTGGTGTCTGATTACTTCTGGGATAATTTTAATTAGAAAAATATCAATAAATAATTTTTTGTTTTAATGTGTGAAATCTATTAAAATATATTAGAAATAAATTATAAAATCTGAAAACAATGAAAAAATACATTAAAAAATTTTAGGCATGCGTTTTGTACTTCGTAAATATCTTGTAAAATAGAATTATGACTTATGAGTTTCTTTTTTAATCCATCAGCAGCTATGTCTTAAATAAGTTAACATAAGAAAGAGCATTATATTTTAACATCTATGACTACAAAGTATAACGTTAATTTCCTATTTTTCTAATGAACGTTTTTTCACTTTTTTTTTCCCATTAGGGATACTTTCTTAAGAAAAATAAACATGCATATATGAATTTAAGATATTAGTATATAAAATTTAGAGAAATTTATTTCTGCAAGGTAATTTAATAATGTATATTTAAAATGTCTTTAAACTATTAAATGGTGGGAAAATAAAATTTTTTTTTATCAAATGATACTATCAGGAGATGACTTTCGAAGTAATAATAAAATCCGCCCATGTTGTTTTTAATGCAACAGTATAAAAAATAAAAAAATTACAGTGCTGCATTTGAATTCTTGGGATTGCCTGTTGTACAATAATCGATTTTGTTATTGAATTATTTACTCAATAGATTACTGCAATACTGTTATGAAATTTAATATGAAGCAGATAAAAGTCAATTGTAATTTAATTAATAGAAAAAGATTCTTTTAGTTTATTTAATACATAAAGCTTTTCTATTTCACTCGTAAAAAGAAATTTTTTATTATATATATATATATATTGTAATAAACTTTTGAATTTCATTTAATTGCATGGAGTTAAATCTAACTAATTGGTTTTTAGTAGATTTTAACATCTATATATATATATATATATTTTTTTCATTTAAGTTCTTCTGTTGCAAATTTGTTAGATGATTAAGGTTATTTTAGTTGATATAATTCCAATATGCGCATGTACCTACTTTAAGATTAGTCTTTTTATCAACATTAAATTTCAGGCAAACAAAAGATACGTGGTACTTTTTAATTCTTATTAAGCAATCTTATATGCAAAAATATTAGCTCATATAGTTATATGTTCTATCATATTAAAGTGCAATTTAAAAATAAGTTGAAATTTAGGCACCTACTTTTTCCAAAATATGCGACTAGTAATTTTAGTAACATTAGCATTGAAGCAGAACGTTGAGTTATACCTAACATACCTCATTAGAAGGTCCAAGATTTTTTTCAATGTAAATTTCATTGATTTATAAACACTTTTTTTTTAATTCAAGGGGTAAAAGTGATCACCTTAGTGTTTCGTCTGAAATTAGGTGTTCAAAATCTTTCAAAGCACTATCCAAGAAGAAACATCTTTTCGCCTGCTACAGGGACAGACAATGCTGCTTATTCATTAGAAATTACAAGGACAGGCAACGCTGTTTATTCAAGTTAGACAGGCAACGCTGTTTATTCATTAAAGTTAGAGGGACAGGTAACGCTGTTTATTCATTAGAAGTTAGAGGACAGGCAACGCTGTTTATTCATTAGAAGTTAGAGGGACAGGTAACGCTGTTTATTCATTAGAAGTTAGAGGGACAGGCAACGCTGTTTATTCATTAAGTTAGAGGGACACGCTGTTTAAAGTTAGAGGGACAGGCAACGCTGTTTATTCATTAGAAGTTAGAGGGAAGGCAACGCTGTTTATTCAAGACAGGCAACGCTGTTTATTCATTAGAAGTTAGAGGGACAGGTAACGCTGTTTATTCATTAGAAGTTAGAGGGGAGGCAACGCTGTTTATTCATTAGAATGCAGGTAACGCTGTTTATTCATTAGAAGTTAGAGGGGACAACGCTGTTTATTCATTAGAAGTTAGAGGACGAGGCAACGCTGTTTATTCATTAGAAGTTAGAGGGACAGGCAACGCTGTTTATTCATTAGAGGGACAGTAACGCTGTTTATTCATTAGAATAAAAGGTAACGCTGTTTATTCAAGTTAGAGGGACAGGCAACGCTGTTTATTCATTAGAAGTTAGAATAAAATATTTCAATCAATTTCAATGAAGCCTTTTTTCTTTTTTTCCCTCAAAAACCAACTACTAAAGACGTCTTTATGGCAATTATTACCCTGCAAATACTTCCGCATTTTATATAATATTTTAAACGTATTTTTTCTTTGATATAAGTAGGTTTCGCTCTTCTTTTCTTTTTAAAATTCCTTTCTAAAAGAGACAAAGCATTATTATTTATTGCCCTAAATAGGCTTTGTCTACTGACCAAACGAATGCCAATTGCGTAGGCATAGTCGCCCAACGCACAAACTTGCTTCGAAATGAAAGGCTTGTGTGACGCCACCGGTTTCAAGACTTGATTCCTTTCCCCTTCTTTCTTGCACCATATGTTGATTTGGATGAAATGGACTTCACTCATCTCTTCCGATCTCATTACAAGAAGAGTGGAAATAAAGACATTGTGGTCAATTGACAGACCCAAATGGGTGCTTGATAGACGATCGAGGTCAGCACCCCCGCACTTGACGGCTTGTAATTGGCATGCAAAGAGGCCTAGGGGTCAGCTCACTCCTCCCCCTCGTCCGTCACGTCTCGTGACAGCTGGCAAACCGCGCATTTTTTTGCCCCACCAATTGTTCTGGCTCGCAGAGAACAAGGACAGGTATACTTTGATGCAATCAGCCCGCTTGTTATTTGGCTTCCAGAAATTCTTTAGGATTGCAATCCTGGCAATGAGAATTTGAGTGGTAAAATTTCACTTTATTCATCTTTTCTTCCTGATTTTTTGACTGTTTCAATGGAAATGAGGACTATGCGTTTATTCACTGCACCTAAAAGACTTAATCTTTGCAATAATTCAGATTGAAAAGTTTTCAAATTGGTTAATTGTCACACATTCATTTTGGGAAAAAAAAGGGGGGTGGGGGGACAAAATTTTATAATAATTTCCAAATGAAAGCTTGCAGAAATCTTCTAGTTATTTATTAATTTATTTATAAGTATTGTATAGTTAAATAATTTTCACTGTAGAAATCTGCGCTTCAATTCTACAACATGTAAATGAAGGGAGAAATAGCTTTTGAACATGTAAATAATGTGTTATTTAGAAAGAGATTTTGAATTAATTAAAAAAAGATTGAGTGTAATAAATTCATCAACTTCCCTTCCCCCTTGTTAACTCGCGGCCTGATGGCCAATTGGCTAGCGCTCTGGCATTTGGTACCGCATGCTTCAGGTCGGTTTCGCTAACATACAATCAGATTAAAAAGTGTTGACATGACAACTTTTCAGTTCGAATCCTGGCAGTGGCATGGATGCTTATTAGTGATTCGGAATCCACGTTAAGCTGTAGGCCGCTATCTAATTAGCCCAAAGTGTGCACAAAATGACCGTAGAGCGACAAACTAAACCCTTGTTAACTCTATGAAACAACTTCCCTTTCCGCTCCCCCAGAATTTTTTTCTATATTTTTTTTTTCTACTATGCACTATAACAATGAAATGAAAATATATGCGTATTAATTTTTTCTTCCTCCAGCTATATTATTACTAAAATGCTAAATTTGAAACTAAAATTATTCGGTTATGATAATATATTACTTTGAATAATTATACAATTTGTCATATTAAAAAAGGGTGTTTTCTGTTTTTATAACATGCATGTGCAGTTGGTATTATGTATGTCATGGACATTTTTAAAATGGATCATGCTTGTTTTATTGCCCATGGGAGTGTAGTTCTAGGTCACTGAATTATTTATATCCGTCATTTTCTTGTTGAAGTAAAAACACTTTTTTCTTTATATAAATAATATAATAATCATATAATATTGATTACATATAAACAATGAATAATAATCATATAATATTGATTTTGAGATTAACTCTTATGTTAAAATCGGTGATATTTATATATCATTTTTTTATATAGTTTTCGTTTCATTTTAAACGAAAATGAATATTATTACATGGAAATTTTAAAATTCATGTAATAATATTTTGAAATATTAAATGAATGAAGTTATTTAAATTTCCATGTTATAACAAAACGTATCATATTCCTAAAAGTATGCCGAATATTCTTAATGAAATGTTAATGGCACATTAAAAGAGTATTTTGTGGCTACTAATAACATATTACTTGCTCTTTTAAATAATTTAATGTGCTTAATGGGAAAGTGTAATTCTTAATATTGAGTTATTGAATTAAATAAAAAATATTTCGCCATTCATTCAAGAGGGAGAAAGGAATTGAGTTTTGGATGTTTTATATAAAAATTCTCATATCATACGTTGCGTTTAGTGTTCTCAAAATTCATGCATTTTTATTTTAATGATTTCTTCTTATACAGTAATAAGATTGAAAAACATTACTTTAATTAAATAACACATTTACTTTAATTGGAAATAACACATTTTGATTGATTTTAAATTCGAGAATTTCCTTCTAAAATATAATTTCGTTAAAAATAAAAAAAACTACCGAAACGTGTATTATTTCATATTTAAGTCTTAAATGCTATTATACGTTTCCTTATTTCCCTAAGAACTTTATTTAATTTATCCACTTCTAAAGTCGATTTATTGACTATTCAGTGTGCGTTTCGTTGTATAAGTTCGCTTTAGACGGCTAATCAAATATTCCAATCCTTATTCCCAAGATCTTTTAATCCGCTATCCGTTTAGCTATTTATTCCTCCAGTAATCCTATCGCTCGGGTTTCGAATTTTTCTCTTCAAAATAGGTTAACTATTGGGCACTTTTATTTAATGTGAAGTATAGAATTCTTTTCATTTTGTTTTTCACTGAGATAGTGTTTTTAAGTTTGTCATCATTTTATTAGCTTTTGTGTATTTTTTTTCTATTATAATTGATATCATTTATGATATTTGTTTAGATTCAACTCCTTCGGTGTTTTGGGTGGAAATCGATCTTGTTAAATGGGTGATATTTTAATTGTAATCAATGAGATAAAGATTAGCAAGCCTTTTCTGTAACTATATAGAGCTATTTTTTTTTACTACATATGAAAGAAAAATATCTAAAAATTTAATAATTAAAAATATTATATAACGGTTTTTTTAAATTAAATAAAATATGAAGAAAAATAAACTATTTTGTTCTTAGCAAATTTATATGAAACGACTACTTTTAAAACGATTTCCACTATAGCTTATATATGGCTTGTATCACCAACGCATTTTTCGTAAATAAATTTTAAAATTTTTTTATTAGCATGCACGAAATTGATTTTAGTATATTAATTGTATGTTGCTGGGGCCTGATAGCCGAGTGACTAGTGCTCTGGCTCTCGTTGCCACAGGTTCGGGTTCGAGTCCTGGCGGTGCCATGGATGTTTTTAGTTGTTCGGGGTCCACTTTAATCCGTGGATCCCGATCTAATATGACTGTTGAGCGTAGGGTTGACAATCCTACCCGTAACAAGAAAAAAACATATGGCTCAAAATCTGCCAGTAGCCAGGCTTTGACCCACCATGGGGCTATTGCGCCATTGAAGAAGAAAAATTGCATGTTGCTATTGGAGTCCATTTATATGCTAAATATAAAAAAGGTAATTAGATGTTAAAGTGGTTTTAAAAAAGTTATGTTTAATGTGAGGGGCGGGGGAGGAAAAATTTTAAATTGTTTGGAATTATTCGAAAACTTTTCTATTCCAATCGATTGCATAAAGAGGCTTCCCGATTAGCTTCTTCCAGCGGTGTTTGCATTCAAAAATAGGATTAAGCTTATGGGGTATTAACACATTGTAGAAGGTTTTGTGGTCTGTTTAAATAGTAAATAAATTGTAAATAATTATATTTAATTGTTCTATTTTATTTCCTTTCGTCTGGATTATGAATTTGTGTCGTGTTTACCGTTACGTGAAGCCGTTTCGTAATATTTCCTGTGGAATTGTGTTACATTCCTCTTTAATTACTTTCTAGAATCCATCAATCATGGTAGGTATGAGCTTAGGAAGAACTATTTTAAGTAGGTCAAAGGCGCAATATGATAAGGTCAATAAATGAATGATTTTGCAGGAATTTGTTGGAAAAGTCAATAAATGAATGATTTTGCAGGAATATGTTGGAAAGGTCAAGGAAAATAAATCAATAAAAAAAAAGTCAATAAATGAATAATTTTGTATAAATATATTGGAAAGATCAATAAATAAATGAAGGATTTTGCAGGAATATGTTGGAAAGGTATACATGCCTGCATCGGTCAGAATTTTTTTTTTTCAAGAATACAGCTGTAAATTTCAAAGTATGACTAGTAGTTTTATTTTGGTGCAAAAAGCCTTTGGAATGTAGAAATTATTATTATTATTATTATTTTGTAAAAATTGAACTTAGCATCTTTCTGATTGTAATCATCCCTCCTCCTTATTTTAAATTTCCCAGTGTTGGAGAAATCTGCGTCAATTGTCGAACTCTCTTGTTGAAATTTTCTTTGCATTATCAGAACAAAGTGTGTACATCATTTAATTTTGGTTTTTATTAATAATTTTTTTTTTTTTTTTTTTTTTGCAGTCATTTAAATAAATTCGCTTCGTCATTTTCTTACTTTGTCAACAATTTCCATTTATTTCCTTTTAAATTATTTGATTTTCGTAAAAATGGTTCTTCATAACATATTTTTACCTTCAGCCATATGTCTCGACCAAAGCCATCAATCTTTTTAATGTTTTAATTGTTTATTATATCTACTAATGTATTTAAAGACTTTGCAATTGGTTTCCTACTTAGGCAGGGCTTTCTGGTGTTACGTTTCCATTTTAAAAACGTTAGCAACACAGTACGTTCCTTTTTCGAATATTCATTTGGAATCTTTTTTTTTTTCTCCCTATAAAACTATTTAAAGACAGTTTTTTTGTCTTTCCGATCAATAATGCTGCTTAGTTTACTCTTAGAAATTTTAATACCTACATTTTAAAATCTTTTCAAATTAAGGAATAAAAATTTTAATCTTCGATAAGTACAAAAACACATTTTTTATGATTATCCAACACTTGTTTGCATGTGCAATTTTGAAAAAAAAAAAAAAAAAAGAGTACATTTAATGATAGAGAGTGGCATTTCTGATTTCAATTAATGCAATGTTGCTAAAAGTGTATTTTATTACATTTGCTTTTTTCTCAATCCTTTATCGTTATTAGTACTTCTAAATATATGCTTTTAAAAAAAATTATTAAAAAATAGAGTGAAAGTTTTGTTTAAGATTAATTCTCTTTTGCAGTTAGTTACTTTTCCATGCTTAACAAATACAAATGTATTATTTTGATGAAAAAATGCATCTATTTATATAAAATGTGTTAAAGAATAGTTATCAATTGAGTTCCTGAGTTAAAAAGTTATCTGTTTCAAAAACAAATGGGAGTGTAATCTTTTTGCTGAGCCTTTTAAATTCAGATTAATAAGTTGTAATTGTAGTAAGTTAAATTCAAACTGTTGTGAACATTTTTTTTATTTGTATTAAAAGCGTTATTTATACTCGTAATATTTTTTATTTAAGTAACTTAGAATTAAATGGTAAGGTTCACCATCATCAGTGTTAATTTTTTTATTGAACTTACAATTAGCTTTAATTTTATTTAAAAAGTTGTTTGATTTACTAGAACCAAACAAAAATAGAATGAAACTCGAGAATAAATTTTTTATCTTTTATCCTCTTTTAATTGTGTTTAGTTTAAAAAATTCGTTACAATGAGATTTCCTTACGCACTCGTTTCCATTATCCGATCTTTCGTGCCAATAAATATTCCAAGATTATTTATTTTTATTTAGATTATTTATAATGTTTATTTTTTTCAAACCTGTCCCTTTATTTATCCTCTTCCATCCCCATTCAAGGCTATCATTTAACGTTAGAGTATTACTCAATATTAATTACTATAAATAATACCTTTATAAGTCTAATCAGATACTTTTATTCTGCCTTATTTGTTTATTTCTTTATTAAAAAACTTACCCCAACTCCTTTTTTCTAATCATCATTTCTCTACAAAGTCAAGAACAACTTTTTTTAGGAAAATATCTTCCCGGGTAATTGAGAGAGAAAAGGTTTCTTTATTTATTATTTTTTTTCTATGGGGATCTTTTTTTATTTATTAATTTTTTTCATTCCACCCTGGAAATAAGTAAATTAATTTGTTTGCCTACCCTAAGGCCGACCCTCCTAATAATCAGGACCGTCGGTGGGCGTTACCGTGCCTTCCGTAGACCATCAGTCGCTCTAAGAGCATGTAATTATTAGGGCCGAATACAGCGCCCCGTCCCTAAGCCACCGCAAGTCCGCGTGCAACTCTGGCGTCCTCATGTAATTATTTGGAGATTACCTTCTACTGTTTTCCGTCCTATTCGGCAGCGAGCTCATTTTCCGCTAGGATTACGCTGTTCCCAATAGAGTGCATGCATCAGCAGCAGCGGCAGTGTCTCCTCTCTCTCCACTGTGCCACGACCACAAGATGTGCGCGCTGAAAGCTGCTCGCTCCCTGTTTCCATTTTATTCCATAAAGACATCGCCGTTAAACCCGATTGTCCCTGGTCGCTCCGGCTCGCTCTCCTTCTTAGTTCCTGCCACTCATCCGCAGACATTAAAAGCGATGAATAATTCCTTCTTGTTAGGGAGAGGTATGCCTGCGCTCCTTTTGGGGCATGCAGCAAGCAACCGCCTCAATTATTTCGGCTAACAACCCTTCCGGCGAGTCCCTTTTTTTCCCCCTTTCCCTTTTTTATCATACGCTGGCATGTCATCCGTCGCATTTCTATGCCCCGTTATTGTCGTAATGGGTTATAAGTTTGTTGATTTGGTCTGCGTCTGGTTTGTTGTTGGACTAGATCGAGAGAGAGAGAAAGAAGTTGACCATGCCCGGGAAATTTTTAACAACGTTTCTTTGTTTTTACTCCTTCCCGCACAGTAATGTCTCATCATTTAGCTTGCTTTTTGGGATTTTCTTCTTCCAACCTGCTGCCTACTCAATTGAACGATTCAACTTCGTTATCATGGGAATTACGAGAGAAAGTTTTTTGGTATGCGTTTGTATATTGTCAGAACCGAATAGAATCGAAACGGGAATGCAGCAGCAGTAGGAGGAGAGAAACCACAAAAAAGAATGCGAAGTTGACCATGTCGGAGAAATTTTTAACAATGTTTCTTTGTTTTTACTCCTTCCCGCACAGTAATGTCTCATCATTTAGCTTGCATTTTGGGATTTTCTTCTTCCAACCTGCTGCCCGCTCAATTGAACGATTCAACTTCGTTATCATGGGAATTATAAGAAAGATGTTTTGGTATGCTTTTGTATATTGTCAGCTACCACACGTGCGCGAACCGAAAGAGAATGCAGTAATAGGGGAAGGGGAACCACCAAAAAGAATTGGAGTTTGACCATGTTGGGAGAAATTTTAACAATGTTTCTTTGTTTTTACTTCTTCCCGCCCAACAATGTCTCATCATTTAGCTTGCTTTTAGGGATTTGCTTTTGTGCGATGTTTCCAACCTGCTGCCCACTCAATTAAACGATTCACTTCGTTACCATGGGAATTCTGAGAAAGAATTTTGACATGCGTTTGTATATTGTCAGCTTCCACACGTGTGCGAACCGAAGAAGAATGCAGTAGTAAGGGAGGGGAACCATGAAAAAGAATGGGTTAACCCATTAGTTATTCGATATTTGCTTGTAAGCAAAGTCGATGGCTGGCTTCAAATATTTTGTGCGTTGACATGAAAGCTTAAAAGAGTTTTAAGTTTCAGGCCCTGAATTAATCAATGAATTAACTGGCTGACAATGGGGGCGAGAAACGTCTATTAACACTGAACTGTAACTTGAGAACTAAGAAAAGTTATTGATTTGACAGAAAGTACTCAAGAATTGAATTAAAATAAATTAAATATTTTAATAGACCACTGAGCAATGAATTTTTTTTTTTTATTTCTGTCCTATTTTTATATGTAATTTATACATATAAATTTCACATATATCCCATTTAGTAGGTTTTGTAAAAAAAGATTCAGTAGAAGTGACTATATATTGGTTTATAAATAATCTTGCATATATAAAAAAATTTCATATGTTACTCGATTAATATTTGAACAAAACATCTTATTCTAGAAAAAAATTATGTCTATTTTACTGGCAACTTAAACGCGTCAGTCCCACTTCATATTTTTTTTTTTCCGTCTGATTTGAAATGCTGAAATTTATGATTATTCATAATTCTACGAACAGAGGTGTCTTTTACAAGTATAACTTACATTTGTACGTCATAGCGTTATTAGAGGATTCTTCTTTTGATCCAAGGCAATTTTTTTATTTAAAATTTCTCTTACGTCAATGAGACTTCTATGCATTTTATATTGATTATACTCTTTATAAAATTCAAACATTAAATATTCATTATAGTTCTTGTATTAAATATCTTGTTTGGGTTTAATTCTTTATAATTCCTAATATAATAAATTATAATTAATACACTGAAGTGACAAAAGTCATGGGATAGCAATATGCAAGTTTTCAGATGGCAGTAGCATCGCGTAGAACAGGTATAAATGCGCAGTGCTTTCGCAGAACTTTCATTTCTGTTCAAGTTATTCATGTGAAGAGGTTTTGACGTGATGATGACCGCACGACGGGAATTAACAGACTTTGAACGCGGAATGTTAGTTGGAACTAGACGCATGGGTCATGCCATTTCGGAAATCCTTAGGGAATTCAACATTCCCAGATCCACTGTGTCAAGAGTGTGCCGAGAGTATGAAATTTCAGGCATAACATCCCACCATGGACAGCGCAGTGGTCGACCGCCTGCACTTAACGACCGAGACCGGCGGCGTCTGCAAAGAGTCGTAAATTCTAACAGACAAGCAACACTGCGTCAAATAACCGCAGAAATCAATGTGGGACGTACAAGGGACTTGCCTGTTAGAACTGTGCGGAGAAATTTGGCTTTCTTGGGCTATTCCAGCAGAAGACCGACTCGAGTGCCTTTACTGACAGCACGGCATCGCTTGCAGCGACTCTCGTGGGCACGTGAGCATATCGGTTGGTCCCTAGATGAATGGAAAACCGTGGCCTGGTCCGATGAGTCACGATTTCAGTTGGTAAGAGCTGATGGTAGGATTAGAGTGTGGCGCAGACCCCACGAAGCCATGGACCCAAACTGTCAGCAAGGCACTGTTCAAGCTGGTGGTGGCTCCGTAATGGTGTGGGCTGTTTTTTCATGGCATGGACTTGGTCCTCTGGTGCGACTGGACCGAACATTGACTGGAAACGCTTATGTTCAGCTACTTGGAGATCACTTGCAGCCATTCATGGACTTCATGTACCCAAACATCGATGGGATTTTTATGGATGACAATGCGCCATGTCACCGGGCCACAACTGTTCGCGATTGGTTTGAAGAACATTCTGGACAATTTCAACGAATGATCTGGCCACCTAGATCGCCCGACATGAATCCCATCGAGCATTTATGGGACATCATCTAGAGGTCTGTTCGTGCCCAAAATCCTGCACCATCAACGCTTTCACAATTATGGACGTCTATCGAGACAGCATGGCTCAATATTCCTGCAGAAGACTTCCAATGACTTGTTGAGTCCATGCCACGTCGAGTTGCTGCCCTTCGCCGGGCGAAAGGAGGGCCGACACGATATTAAGAGGTATCCCATGACTTTTGTCACTTCAGTGTATATTCCTTCGTTATGTGTTGCATATAAACATTGCTTATTTTAACAATAAATTAATACATTGTTTGCTAAATAAATGTTTCATGATCTAAATTAAATCAAACTGTACGTATGTTATCATAATATTATATAAATATCAAGTGAAACAAGTATTCTAAAGGGAAAAAAGCGTTTGAACAACCTATTAGTACTTGCTGAAATTTAACAATAAATATGAAGGAAAATAACAAAATGAAATAAGATTTGTTTTATCATTTCTAACTGACTTTGAACCTTTTCAATCAATAATTTGTTGTTTTTCATATGGCTGGAAGACAGATTGACAGTGTGTGACTGAAAATTTGAATTCGAGACATAAGAATTACTTACCGCGAAATAGCAAAAACTTTAATATTATCAACTGTTTATTATGTCATCAATAAATAAAAATCAGTTAGCAGTATCGAAAATGGGAAAACAGTAACTCTCAAAATGTCTTAAAATCAAGGGAATGCAGGAAAATGGGAAAATTAGTATTAAAAAAAATTCATTTCTCTATAGCATAGGGATAGCATATAACATTATATCATGTTCAGGTGTTTGTATTACACCTTGAACAACAACAAAAATTACGTATATAAACAACATATTGATGTAAGTCTAAAGTGCAAGAAAACAAGATATTTGTGCGAGTCTAAAGTGCAAGAAAACAGCATGCACATGATTGAAAATAATATAAAGAAAAAATTCTATTTTTGAAGAAAAACTTTGAAATTTTGATGGCCATGTATAGTTCATGGAAGAAATTAAAATTTAAAAGTTGGATCTGATAACATATTTAAAGGGGAAAATAGAAAAATGTACCTCTACTTATACAAATATATATCCAGTTATACTGTTCTGATAGCATCATAATTGATGTATGGTTTGATTTAGTTTGTCGCTCTACGGTCATTTTGTGCACACTTGTTAATTAGACCAGTTGGTGCATGACTTGGAACTGTTCTGATCATTTGCCTTTAATTGAAAAAATTTTGATTGCTTCAAAGTATGGGAAAATATTACGAGATAATTCATAAATTTAACACGAGATCTGGCTATAAAGTAACAGGACTGGCTGTGTAGCTCGCTTTGAATGTAGCGTGAATAAAATGACATTGCGGGGAGGATAACCATGTAGTGTCTGAGCTTGCAGAGCAAACTTCATCACTATCTGGCCCTCACAGTTTCGTCAATCACGATTGTGTTTGATTTTCACCTTTCTTTCCGTTAAAATGTTTTGTTTTAAAATTAAACAGAATGTGAATTTGATATATTTGGTGAAGTTGAACAAAATACTAACGAAGTGTTTACAGATACTTACTTAGGCTTATAGAAAAGATCCATATGCATGTCGCGTACGCAAGTGTTTCAGTAGCTCAAAAGATTCGTCGTTCACACCCTCACGATCTTCATTGACAAACGCTCTGGACGGCCGGCAACTTCGAGAACCGGCGAAAGTATGTAAAACAAATCGGCCATATTGTTCAAGCAGATCGTCGACTGAACGTTCGAATGATGTCTGAAAATACCAACATTGATAAAATAGCGTGGAAAGTTTTGCTGGAAGATCTCGACAGTGTGATTCCTAAGATTCTCTCACCAAAATAAAAAGAATGGCATTAGGAATTTTGTGACGAAATTTGCATTTTCAATACAAACAGAGACAGACAATACATGCATTGGAAAAAAATCCTCTTCCTCAAGATTGAAAAAAAGACTCGTCAGAGCGAATCAAAATTTAAAGCAATACGGATTGCATTTTTTGGTATCAAAGATACCATTTTAGAAGAGTGGGGTACTAGAGGACAAGACAGTAAATCAGCATTACTACAAAGATGTTTTAATTAAGCTGAAAGAAAGGGTTAGAAAAGATTTCTGGTAAAATGATTTCATTCTGCATCAAGACAATGCTCCTTCGGAGCTTTTGCTTCCTCAACTCTCCGTGAAACACTGGTTGAAAAACGGATTACTACACTGGAATATCCTCCATATACAACTGTGACTCTTCTATTTTCCTAAAAATAAAATCTATACTAAAAGGAACCCGTTTTGTGTCATTGAAGAATGTTCAGAAGAAAAAATCACAACTATTAAACAGCTATCAGAAAATGAACGTGCTTTTGAGCTTTGGAAAATAAAAATGGATCGATGTTTGAGCACCATTGGAGAATACCTTGAAGGAGATAAACAATAGATTTTCCATAAATTGTAAATAATTATTTTTTGTGCCAGTTCCGTTACTTTATAGACAGATCTCGTACACTTCCAAAACAATTAAAGATGAGAGTTCCTCCTATATAGGAGTAACTCTGATTGCAACTCTGAGCTCATTCTCATTGCAAAGTAATGATGTGTGTTTACCACTAACCTTATCCCCCGCACTCACATACACTGAAGTGACAAAAGTCATGGGATACCTCTTAATATCGTGTCGGCCCTCCTTTCGCCCGGCGAAATGCAGCAACTCGACGTGGCATGGACTCAACAAGTCGTTGGAAGTCTTCTGCAGGAATATTGAGCCATGCTGTCTCGATAGACGTCCATAATTGTGAAAGCGTTGATGGTGCAGGATTTTGGGCACGAACAGACCTCTCGATGATGTCCCATAAATGCTCGATGGGATTCATGTCGGGCGATCTAGGTGGCCAGATCATTCGTTGGAATTGTCCAGAATGTTCTTCAAACCAATCGCGAACAGTTGTGGCCCGGTGACATGGCGCATTGTCATCCATAAAAATCCCATCGTTGTTTGGGTACATGAAGTCCATGAATGGCTGCAAGTGATCTCCAAGTAGCTGAACATAAGCATTTCCAGTCAATGTTCGGTCCAGTCGCACCAGAGGACCAAGTTCATGCCATGAAAAACAGCCCACACCATTACGGAGCCACCACCAGCTTGAACAGTGCCTTGCTGACAGTTTGGGTCCATGGCTTCGTGGGGTCTGCGCCACACTCGAACCCTACCATCAGCTCTTACCAACTGAAATCGTGACTCATCGGACCAGGCCACGGTTTTCCATTCATCTAGGGACCAACCGATATGCTCACGTGCCCACGAGAGTCGCTGCAAGCGATGTCGTTCTGTCAGTAAAGGCACTCGAGTCGGTCTTCTGCTGGAATAGCTCAAGAAAGCCACATTTCTCCGCACAGTTCTAACAGACAAGTCCCTTGTACGTCCCACATTGATTTCTGCGGTTATTTGACGCAGTGGTGCTTGTCTGTTAGAATTTACGACTCTTTGCAGACGTCGCCGGTCTCGGTCGTTAAGTGCAGGCGGTCGACCACTGCGCTGTCCATGGTGGGATGTTATGCCTGAAATTTCATACTCTCGGCACACTCTTGACACAGTGGATCTGGGAATGTTGAATTCCCTAACGATTTCCGAAATGGTATGACCCATGCGTCTAGCTCCAACTAACATTCCGCGTTCAAAGTCTGTTAATTCCCGTCGTGCGGTCATCATCACGTCAAAACCTCTTCACATGAATAACTTGAACAGAAATGAAAGCACTGCGCAATTATACCTGTTCTACGCGATGCTACTGCCATCTGAAAATTTGCATATTGCTATCCCATGATTTTTGTCACTTCAGTGTATATAACTGAAAATTCTTTGAGATACTTCCGATAGTCACATTTTAGATGATCTCTGTTATGATAATTTTAAATCAAAAGTATTGGTAAATAATATACAACCTGATAACCTTCATAACAAAATATAAAAAGCATAATAATTTTTTTCTTTTTGCACCAAGTTAATTTAAATTATTGAACATGTTATTAAGTTTTAAGCACTGAAATAAAGAATATCGTCTTTTTTTATCGTAATTAATTTGATATTTAAATAACATAAAAAGCCTTTTAACTTCATTATTTTTTTAATGTTTGTATTTCATTAGAATTTCAAACAATAAATAATATAAGCCCATCAAAATCTCTATGCCCCTAAGAAAATTCTCGATTTTATGTTGGACCACATTTATAAAAGTTTTGGATTACAGGTTGAACATACTTCATTTAAATCTGTGTTTTATAATTTGTTTTTAATTTTTTGTAAATAAATTCAATGATTTAAAAAACGTTTTCTTTTTCAGGATCGAAGAAGATGAATTAGTGATTCAAGATACTCAGGGTGTTATGTTGCGCCCTGAAAAAGGTTGCGTCATTCAGTGATCACTTTTTCTCGCCTTTTCTAAATTTTTTATTGACAAATTGCCTTAAACTGAAGATTGGAAAGAATTTGTAACTTAACGTCTAAGTCATTTAATTTTTGTCAATTTTATAATTATTTCTTTCATTTAAGAAAGATATTAATTGTCATTGAGGGATTTATTTTGAAGATGCTGCCAGTAGTGTACTTATAACCATATTTTAAATGCTTTTTGTAAATTGTTTTCGTAAAGCTAACATTAAATATTTTTTTATGGATATACTTTGACCTCTTATTTCTGTAAGTGCTTGATTAAAATTATTGTGCTAAGTTAGTTAACAGCACAGTCATATGAGTTTATATAATGTTTTAGTTAATAATCAGTTTTATTCAGTTTATCAGTTATTAATGCTTGAAATGCTGATTTGAAGTTTCTCTTTTTTTTTAATGTAATATTTAAAATGTGCTAATAATAATGAAATTTGTTTTTTTCTTTGTATATTTGGAAGTATGCTGCTTTTCTGGCTTTTACTGTATGTATATTTTAAATACTGTTGTTTTAATTTGTGAGCTTATACAATTTGTATTTGAATCTCTCTATTTTTCTTCTTTTTATTTGCATAATTGTTTAAAATTTAAACTGAATATTTAAAATGTTTGAAATAGGTTTTAAGTATTCTATACTTCGCTGGATTGCTTCGTGAGTTCTCTATTTTATGTTTGGTAATTGGTAATAAAGTTTTAAATGTATAGTTGCAACAACTACTGAACGTACTGTCAATTTGTGCTAAGAAAAACCTTCTTTGATTGATACTAATTTATGATAAGGAGGAGAGAAAAAAGAAGAAAAGAAAAAACAGAATCAGGATCGTCTTAAACATTGAACCTTTGGCCACTTAAAGATCTCTTTCAAACAAATTTTATAATTTATTTTAATGATAAAATACATGTTTATACATATAACAAATAGGTTGATAAATTCATTTCAGATTTTTACACCTTTAATAGAATGTGATTTTTTTAAAAACATATCTGTTAAGGCAAGCAAATTGTTATTAATTTTATATTTTCATGCATTCATATTCGAATTTTGAGAAATTTTTACAATTAAGTATCATTCGTATGATATATTGATTTATTTCAGTAAATTTCTGCATATAAGAATATAAATTGCTTAGAATAAAAAAAATAAAAAAAAAAAAAAAAAAAAAAAAAAAAAAAACCAATTTGAATAAATAAAATGCAGCCTCAGTTTTATGTTAAAGTGGTCTTAAAGAAAAATTTTTTTGTCCTTCTGTTAGGGATTATATATTTTACTATTCTACAATCACTTATATTTAATCTTAGGGAGTTATAAAATATTTACAATTAAAAAGAATCATACAAAAGAAGTGTCAAAATGTAGAAAAAAGCATACAAATCAATTTTGTTTTCAGGAAAAATTTATTTGGCTATTTAGAATTGAAAATTGGAAATATATATTGAAAGCTAAATTAATTCATCCTCAAAACAAAATGCATTCACGTTCTTTAAGTGTGCTTCAGATTTAATCTTTTATCAAAAGGACATAAAATTATGATTAAAATTTTTAAATATTCTAATTCAAGTTTATCGCAATTTTATTCTTCTTAAGAGATTAGCTTTGTCCCAGAAACTGCTTATATACTGTTGTGTTATTGTATAAATGTGTAAATACACAGAACAAAGTTTATCTCAAGAGATAAACTTTGTTCCAGTACTGCTTATAAACTGAAGTATTGTCTTATAAATCCGTGGGTAGTACAATCTCGAAATGTTTTCTTAAAATCAGACTCCATTTGCTTCAAATAATGCTTATATGAACTATATATACTGCAAATGGGGCATATTATAGCTAATATAAATCATTCATCTTCATACATACAGAATGAAAAGCTTGGAAAAATATTGTTAGGTTGATTATTTTATATTTATAAAGAAATCTTTTGTTGTTTTGAATTCATTTTATTATTTTGTATTTAATTATATACCAAAAACTTATTTTAAGTGAAAATTTATTATCTAATTGAACAATATAAATTAAATGTTTTTAAAAATCGCTTTTGTGTTTTCAAATTTAATCTCAATTTGTGACATTATTTATATATTTGTATAAATGTGCTATATTGTGTATTTTTTTGCTATTGTTTATATTTTACAAAGTACTGTGAAATTTCTTTTTTATCATCATTAGATTTATTTTCATTCATTTGAATATGTCTGATCATATATCTTGTGTAGTGTAATCGATATTAAGATTTTATTTTTCTTACTGTTACTTACATCTCTTTTATTTTTAACTGTCACTGAAAAATATTATGTGACTTGTTAATTGTAGTAAATATAAATAAGTGCTGAATATATACTCAAGTTTTTGTATAAAAACGTGGATGCATAAAATTATTGTATAAATGCTAGCATGAATTTCTTTGTACGGTATGCATTTTATTATTACTTTTCAGTTTAATTTTCTACAAAAATTAATAGTGTGTTTGAGGTTTATTATTGCAAAATAAAAAACAAAATTAACTATAATTTTTTACTTTTCACATTTCTTTTTACTGTTTACTAGTCTTGGCAAATTTAAAAAAGCATACCAAAATAATACCATATTAAATCTAAACATTAATATTGTTTTTAAGAGAAAACAGCTATTGCAAATGATTCCTTACTCGTAAACGTTATACGAATTGACTTTAGAATTAAAACAACCATTTATTAATATTTGAAGAACCTTTAAACATATTTCTGTATCTTATTTATTTTAATTATTATATTCACAGTTAGCTGTTTTTTTATTATTGTTATATTTTTTTAATTTTTTCTATCATGTATGATATTTAGTTAATATTTTCAATAACAACTTAGCTGATATTTTTTATGCTATGTACTAAAAAACCTATAGTTTATTTTTAAAATGTGTGGCTTTTCGTGTCTTATAAGTTGGTTTAATATGTGGGATTATTCTCTGAAATAAAAATTTTCAGTCTCATAACTTGTTGAAATAAAAATATTTTTTTTTATCATTTTCAATTGTTTTCCCAGTTTATAAGAAGGAAGGTTATCAGCTATTATTTATATAGAAAATATAAATTAAAGAATTATATACTCTTTAATAATTTTTATGAAAATAAAATAAAAGAATTGCTTCCTTAGAATTACAAACGGAAGTTCATATATATTTTAAAACGTGTATATAATTCTACACAAATTATTCAAACAAACTTATGTATTAAAATTTCATAATGAAATCATAATCAAGGATTTATTTAAGTTTTAATATTTTTAAGTTATTTATTGCATTATTATGTTAAATTCTTTATTATTAAGTTAAATCCTTATTCTCACTTTTGTAGTGAGTCCATTAAAATTTTTTTTACTAATTTCATAAACTTTTTTTCTCATTAGAATAGTAATACTTACGATAAATGTAAATTGCATAACATTGTGAGTATGTTGTTGCTTGAAATTCATGCAGATTGTAAAAGTATAATTATTGCACTTCGTCCTTTATGTTTATTTTCACTTTCAAAATATTTCATAAATAGGTAAAAAAAAACATTAATTTTTTTAATTGTATTGAAATTAAAATGAGTTCGATTGTTCATATATATGTCTTTGTTTCAAAGTTAAACGCTAGTATAGAATTTTCAAATATTTAAAGTGTTTCATGTGCTATAATTTCAAGATTTGCTTAATTTAGGCTTTGAAAAATGTTTTGTGCCATTTCATTAATCAACTTCTCTCACGGACTTGCTTCAATGTAGGCTACAGCTATGTGTGTATAAATGTTATAGATATTTATGGAAAATATTAGAACATCACATAAATACTATGGTTAGATCCGTCACTTCGATCTAAACTGTACATAAGTAATATACAAAATCTATATAATTGAAAAACGCAGTCCCAGAAACTGTCAATTTTTCAGACCGAATTTGAATAAATTAGTTAAATATTTGTGTTATTATATGGTGAAATCTTTTAATTATATTTCGTATATCGATAAAAGTTGTTCATTGGCAGCTTTTCTTTCATTTTCCACAAACCTTGTTTATTCTTAATGCCATGACTTAAAAGTAAAATCAGGCAAAACCTATTTACTCTATATGTAAAGAAGTTGAACTGTTTGAATGATATAAATTCCATAATAATATAAATTATGCAGAAAAATAAAAAAATATTCTTCAAGCAATTTGTGTTCAAAATTTAGTACAGGCTTTATAAATAAAATAATAATTTACTCTTTTAAGTAATAAAGTCCATGTTATAAATTTCAAATATATAAATTTGTTTTAAGTTTCAAATACCAGTAATTATTGGGGGTGGGGGGGGGAAGCATTCTTATTTAGAAAAATTTGTACATGTACAAATTATAAATTGTTTTTATGTTATTGGAGTGTAAAATATTTTCTCATTTATACAGTATATATTTTATTTTATATTTAAAGCATATTCAAGAAAAAGAAATACTTAAATTTTTTTACAACTGTAAAAAAAACTTTTACGTAAGACATTAATTTTTGAAATTAAAATTTCATGTAACTTAAAAAACAAAAAAAATTTAATTATTAAGTAAGTAGTCATAAAATTATTATAAACCATTAATATCCTGCTATACAGGTAATGATAGCGGAAATAAAAATTATTTTCTAAAAAAAAAAAAAGTAAATGAATAATAATTATAATTTCTCTCTATATATTTTTCATCTCTTTAAAAAACGAGATCCTATTTATAATTTTTTTAACTATTGAATATTATTTTATGTAGAAAAAACTTGATCGTTGTTTACTTTTAAAGAATTGGAAAGGAATTTTTTATCTTGCTTTTTTTAATTTTATCTATAATGTTATATTATTGCTTTAAAGTACTATATTTACATTTATGTTTAATTATTGGTGATTGAATTGATTGTAAGACATTGGAAAGATAACAAAACTTTCAAATCTATACGATTATGTAAATAATTTTTACTTCATTGTAATATGAAATATGTATTCTTTTCGTTTAAAATGTTTTTATTACTAATATTTTAAAGAAGGAAAACTCACTTAAGATGTGCTTTAAATTTTTCAAGTGTTTAAGTGCTTACTATTATGGCTTATTATGTAAGACCTATTATTATTATTGACATTTTTTAACTACCATTCTATTCATTTTCAAAATATATTTGTTATATGATTTCTACCAGAAAATTGCTGCTGCAAGAATTCGTTGTTTATTAAAGTAACGAAGGAGGACTAAGTATTGCATGTCATAAAGCTGAAAAAAAAATGTTTTTTTAACGAATTCTTTTAAAATTTATGAGAGCCGTCAAAATTATTTTGAAGCTTATTTCCAATTGCAAAATATGTCTAACGCTTGTAGGCAATTTTCAATAAGTTATTTAAACTATTTTTACTATGGCCTTTATTTTTGAGCTAATTACGAAATGCATTGTCTTTGTTTTCCATCTTAGCTGTACTTTCATGCATTTCTTTTAATTTAGAACTTGTTGCTAAGTATTGTAAATAATGTCGACTGGATGCAAGTTTAAAAAAAAATGTGGATTTATGTCATAATATTCAAAAATTACGATCCCTCTTTATACTAATGTTTCAATCGATTTTACTTTTCTATTGTAAGGTAAAAAGCGTTCTGTGTTGTCACTTATCTCTCTCTAGGTGTTTTGCATCTGGTCAAAAACGTATTGTATAGCATGCAATATATTTACTATATATGCACCTTGCAAATAATTTATCTGGATTAGATTGTAAAATGTTTCTTCCTTTTGAATTATCTATACTTTTTATTAAAAATAAAATTTGAAATGTTTAATTATAACTGAAGCAAGGCTCGCAGGAAGGTAATTGCTGTGTCAATTTCTGTGATGTAAACCTTGTGTTTAATTAGTCTAAAGATGACTGTGTTACTAGTCCTTCGTTGTTTTTTTTTTTTTTTTTTAATAGGGATATTTTGAGGGCGGGGAGTTTTCGGATTGTGTTCTTCCTGACCAAAAAAAATTTTTTTTTTTTTTTTTTTTTAAAGTTCGAATCGCTTTTCATCTTAGAATTTCAGTTGCTTCTCAAACTGAGCTATAGGAGGAGCAACACCTTTTCTGTTGTCATCTAATCAGATTTTTGCTTTTTCTTCGGTATTTTCTTACTAGAATTTTTTTTTTTTTTTTTTCATTTCTCATCTTGAACTATAAGGGTAACAAGTTCCCTGCTGTCATCTAACTCAGGTTTTTGTACTCGCTTTAATATTCAGACATTCGTCTTTATCATTGTACGTCTTGCACATGGTATATAGTAGGTAGATAGTATCAGTATCGAACTGATGGGGAAGCACTATACCAATAAAGCAAACTTGTAAATAGTTTCTGTGTGCTTGAAATGTGAATGTTCGTCTCTTTGTCGTATTATGCCTTTTCTATATATCTCTTCTTAAAAACAAAGGGAAAAAACAGGAATTTTTAAGATTTTTTTAAAAAATTATCAAGCATATTTTTAGTAAAGCAGAAATTCGGCTGACGAAAGTTGAAAAGCAGTAACTTCGTTTTATTTAGAACCTTTTTGCGTTAGAGCCTGTTGTTGCATTTTTATTAGCAAAATATCTTTTTTTTAAAGTATCTGCTTTTCTTACTATTTCCTTTTACTACCGAGTTATTGGACTTGGGTTTTTTTTATCAAATTTTTTGTTAAAATTTAGAAAGTTAAAAATATATCAAAAAATTTGCTGGTGCAGTTCTAAAAAAAAAAATTCTTACTTGCATGTTTTCCATGCGAAAGAATTCAGATCACTTACATCAGGATAACATAATGTCCTTTGTTAATATGAATTCAAGTTTTTGTAAATGTTTTAACATTCATGTATTTGTCTTAATCATTGTAATTTAATATATATATATATATATCTGCTGTTTCAAGTAGAATGTAGAACATCAAATGATAAGTACTGGTCATTGATGTCATCACTTAGAAATCTATGCAACCCTTATAGCAATAAATAGAAATTGAATGTCTTTATTTCTCTGTAGTGTTTTCGTAGAAAATAAAATGAAAAAAGCAGAAATTTTAACGTTAAAAGCAAAAAGAGTTATTGCGTTGAAAGATATAAAATTAAATAGTATTATTTTTTAATCAGTTTTCCTGCATTTTTTTTTATTGTAAAGTTGCCATGTTAGAAAGTTTTTCAGTAATTGCTTTGTCTAATTTCTCTTTCGTAAAATCCCTCATCTCTTCTGGGGTACGATTATTGTTTTTGCTTATGTTTTTTCATTAGAATTATACTAAACATTAAAAAGTGAGATGTATGCCGGAAAAAAAAAAAAAAATCTACTTCGGATTTTTTTTTTATTTTTTTTTATTTTCTAAATTTGCTTTTACTTTATTTTAAAATTACTAGGATAACGAAGTGTTTTGCTCTTACTCGGGTTTTTGCACTTGCTTGTTGATACTAGTCAAATGATCATTAATGCCATTACTCTTAAATCTATGTAACTTTTTTAGCATCCAATCCATAATTTTTGTAGAAGATTGCTCTGTTCACTTTCTATTAGCAAATTGTTATTGTTTAAAAGTTTTTAAGCACTTGTTGTATCTAATTTCTCTTTTGCAAAATTTCGCATCTCTTCGTTAGAGTACTTCTTTATTGGATGTATGCTTTTTATCACGATTGTGCTTTCCTTTGTTAAGTAAGGAGTGTGTTGAAAATATTATCTGGTTGAGTTGTTTTAAAAAGGAATTGCTGAAAAATTATTTTAAAATTCAAATCTCAAGGATAGCGTAGCGTTCCCTGCTATCAACCGAACTCAGGTTTTGCATTTGCTTTAATGTTCCAGCACATGTTTAGTTAGAATTTTTGCATCGTTTCTTATCTTTCATACTAGTAAGAGGATCAACGCGATCCTGTTGTCATCCAACTCAGGTTTTCGTACATGCTTTGATGTTCGGACATTTCATCTTCATCTGTGTTCGTCTTATGTGTTAAAAGTAGATAGTAAGACCATCCAACTGATGTCACTTATACGATCGAAGACAAATTTGTAAATAGTTTGTGTGGTTGAAATATAAATGTGTTGTTATGCGTATTCTGTGTGTGTGTGTTTTATAAAAAAAAAAAACTAGAAAAAAATTCAGGAATTTTTTCTAATTTGTTTAAGTGATTAATCGTATTTTTAATTGATTTATATTTGGAATGAGAGATAGATGACAACATCAGAACGCTTTTCGTGCAACTTTATCTGTTTTCATTATCAAATTTAAAATGCTTTGGTATTATGACATTTATTATCATCATTGCGTGTCTTGTATCCCCCGCACGTTAAATAAATATATAACTCTTTTATCTTTGAACCCTGTGAATAGCTAGCGTGTTTGGAATTTAAAATGTTTATCTTTTGGTGTTATGCTTTATTTATGTTTGGTAAACAAAAATTGTGTTAATGTTTTCTAAATATGTCAGAAGAAAAAAAACAGGTATATTTTGTACAAAGCAAAAAATTATAATTGGATTGACAGAACAAAAAAAAAATCTACATTTTTCATTTCCGCAAAGTTCCCTTTTTATCTGCTGAATATTTTACTTAAATTCTTTGTCATACTTCCGGCTACTAATTTAAAGCGTTAATTTAAAAAAAAAAATAAAGATAACTACTGATAACTGACCATATTTCCTTTTTTTTTTTTTTTTTTTTTTCTTTTATCCGATTTGCCTTAAATTTTAGAAAGTAAGGTTAATGACGAAAATAATTGCTGATTAGGAATTGTACGATTAAAATTTCTAAGTATGTAACAGAAAAATAAAAAACTCTAAAGTTAATTTACCGAAAAAATTCTCTACAAAGCCATGATGATCAAAAATGTGCTATTAAACTTTTGACCTTGGTTAAGAAATATCCTTTTCGGAAGGACTTTGAAATAATTTTTTTAAATTTCCAATTGTGTAGTTTTTGGCTTCTGTAGATGACTTTTTAAGTTGTACATCATCTTCTACACATCATTCCAATAAAACTTTTTATTGGAATTATTAAACATGATTAAAAATGTGCTATTAAACTAGTGACCTTGATTAAAAGATATCGCTTTCTTAAGAACTTTGAAATCATTGTTTTAAATTCCCAATTGTGTAGTTTTTTGCTTTTGCAGAAGACTCTTTAACTTGTTAATTATCTTCATGACATCATTCCGATTATACATTTTATCCATTAGAATTTCAATCTTTGTATGCATTTGATATAATAGAGAACGATATAAAAGTATATCGTTCTTTTTGTCTTTCCTCTAGTCTTATGTGCTTCTTTTAATACAAGACCATTATCTTCACTGCTACCTTTTAACTTCACTGCTAAATGTTTTAAATTATAATAGTAGTTCGTAGATTATTGAGTAGAGGCTTTCTCTTTTGAAACTGTGCAATTGTAAATAAGTTATGTGTGATTGGAATGTTAAAAACCTTTGTCCTTTTAAAGTAATATTATTTTACTATTAATATCTTCAATGTAGAAAATCATTTTGATTTCATAAATTTATTAATTTAGCATTTTTTTCCAACATGTTATTACTTACCATGGTGGGTTATTTGTTAAAAAATTATTATTAAAAATAATTTATGAAGTTTTCTTTAGTTGGTTAATCATCTAAATCTTTTTCTCTCTGATTTTAAAACTGGTAAAAATGAGATTAAAATAAATTTGTTATTTTGTGTAAAGCACAGAAAAAAAAGACTTATATTTAACCATCAAAAATTTTCCTGTTGGTAATAATTTCTGTTCATATAATAATCATTTCAGAATGGTTTCATATTTGAAGTTATGGGTAGTATAATGAGTATTACTTATGGACAAGGAAAAATGGGCATTCTGAGTCGCGTTGCCTTCAAGTACTCCTTTTCATCTTTTATATTTTTTTCAATGTCAAGAATATCTTATCTGTATGGCTAAATGTTTTAGATGTTAATGATATATGTAGAAATTAAGAGTATTTTAAAAAAAGTGCCACAATTTTTTTAATTCTGAAAATATTTAATGTTTATATAAATGGAACCTGAGATCATGCGGCCTTCTCTGTATATAGAATTTGCTTTTTACTATATAAAACTTCAACAACAAAAAATTTATTATTATTAGTTTTTTTTTTTTTTTTTTGCTAAACCTATTAAAATCAATCTAGATTTTTTTAAAATATCTAAAATTAAAAGTTTGCATTTATATTGAAAGATCTTTCCATTGTAGAATCAATTATTTTTAATATATACTTATATATTTTTTTATTTTTGTCTTCTAAGAAAATATTTCTGTCTTACTATATTTTCATTTAAAAATGTCTTCTTGTTTTTTCAAATATTCAATTAATTTAGTTCTATTTTTGTTTCTTTTAATAAATCTTTATATCACAGCAATGTGAAAATAAAATTTGCATTGGAACTTGGCAATTTAATAACTTTATAAGTGTTCATTCAAATTTCATATGCTTTCATGTTCATGTTTTTAATTTCTTTGAATAGATTAGCTTAAATCAGATAATGGCCAAAAGAAACCACTATGAATGCACAATTAAAGAGAAAAGTCTATTTTTATTTCATGTTAGAAATGTTTATTGATAGTCGATAGTATATAGTTGATGGTTATTTCAGAATTATTTCGCAATGCACTTTAAAACACATGGTTGATCAGTGAAATACCTACTTTTTGTTTCATGCAAATAATTTTTTATTACTGTTAAATTTTTATTTATTCCTTTTCTGTTGTAAATGTCTTTTAATTTTGAATTAAAAACTGGACTTTCTAACTTAACTGTTTTTTATTTTTCTCTAGTCTTATGCACTTGCTTTACCATTGTATTTGTCTTTAAACATTTTAAATGCTTATTGCTATATAGAATGTAAAGCATTTGGAGGTGTCTTCCTCTTTGGAATCATGTAGATTGTAAATACTTTTCGTGTTTTGAGAATGTAAAATATTTCATTTTAAGTGTTTATATAATTTTTAAACAATTCATTAACGTTTACTGGAATATTAACTACAAGAAAATCATCATTCTTTAAAATTATTCATGTAAATTATGTATTTTATTAAAAATTTCTATATTCAGGATTTTCTTTAATAACTATTCGTTTTGGGATAACGAAACACGTATTCTTGAAATCCAATTTATTTAGAATTTAAAATATGATTAATTTTAATTACGATATATTCTTCCAATAAATTCACATTTTTATCTTCCCATGTTTGAGTACACTTTATGCTTATTGTATGTTTTATAGTTTCTGTAAGATAACTTTACTAATCTATGGTAAAAACTAAATCAAGTTATACTACACAAAAATTTCAATGAAGAAAATTATGTTTCGGAATTCTCTCAATGAATTCGCATTTCAGTCACTCAATTTTGACTGTTGTAGGTTCTATGTGATATTGTGTTCTTGCTTTAATATTAGAATGTTTGTTTTTTAATGATTGAACATTTTTAATATTTATGGCAGAATGTATAACATAGAGTATCACGAGATGCCATATTTTGGAAACCTTGGCAATCATAGATTTTCTTTTTTGATTGGATTGTTAAATTTTCTCATATTTTTACACATTGTCTATTTTTTTTCCATAAAATGCTCTTAATTAAGAAATTATGTGAACCTTAAGTTGTATTTTCTAAATGCTTATCCCTTTTATGCAACTTGCACTGAAAAATTTACTCTTGCACTAGCTCTTGTAACCGACAAATTAACAAATCTTTTTTTTTCTAGTATTAGATAATTTATTCAAGGGTTATCGAATTAGAAGCATATTCTACATTACTTAGAAGCTACTTTTGACTTCATTTATTTTTCAACTTGCGAGACTATTATATTTGTTATTATGTGATGCCATTAATTAATTATTTGATGCCATTTGATGCCTTTACTTGCTATTACTTATTGGTAAATAGCTACATGACATGATTGATGTCCAATAATTGTATATAATTGTAGTAATTGTATTCTTCTAGTGAAGATTACTTTATATTATTGTTGTTGTTGTATGGAATTGGTATCCACATCTTCATCGTAGCATATTTCATTCTTCAAGCAATCAGTATCTTGATGATAAACTGTCACTGGCCTCTCGTGCAACTTGGATAGAAAATGGGAATATATGTATATTTAAACTATATTCCCAAATTTGTTTTTGATTTTCAGTTGTCCGTTCTTTATGTCGTAGTAGTTGATGCAAACTTTAAAGCACCATATATATACTTAGGCTTTAGATGTTGCTTGTATAGCTTAACAGGAATCATTATTTTAATAACTTTCAGTTAGACGATTTGTATGAGTGTTATTCACTGGAATTTTTCAATCAAAAAATGACATTGTTTCATAAAGAACATATAAATTCGCAATCTACCAAATATGTCTTTATTTAAAATTCTATTAGTCTTGGATGATTATTTCTCGGGTTAAATAAAAATATATACAGAATTTTCTTAAGTAAATTAAAATTAATTTATGTGAGTGTGCATTATTGACACAGCACTAAAATTTGATTGGAGGAATACTTTATTATTTAATAGGGAGCCTTCCATTAACTTCATTAAAAAGAATTTCTGTTGTTTCTGTAAATAAGCTAGCAACTACCAGTTGATATGTCGTATTTTCCAAGTGTGTAAGATAGGAAAGAAGCAGAGAATCTGTTTCCATTTATAATTTAAGAGCAATTAATAAATAACTGTCAAGTTTTCGATACAATCTTGTACATAATGCACTGTTTAGTTAATAGCTGATTAACTCTTGTAAAATATAAATTTATCATTTTCTTCAGCAACACTTGTTTATTAATATCTAATATTTTTTTAAAAAACAAATGTTACAATTAAGAAAAACGTAAGTGAATATTCTAAGCTTGCCTGTTGAAATTCATATCTTGATAACCGGGGTATTTTCTGAAATACTTTGGAAAATATTTTATGCCGAATTATATGTATACCATTACTAAATAATAAGTAATGAACAGTTGAAGAAAAAATGAGCATTCTATTATGTAAATCAAGACTGCTTGACATCTGATAATCAATAACATTAATATTATTTTAAAAATAAAAGAGACATACATTTATTTTAAAATCTTATAAACGTTTTAGTAATAATTTTGAATAAAAAACTATTTATTTTACTTTATAAAATTACGTACATTTCAAATTTTTTATTAAGTATACTTCGCTTTTATATTGTTAGATAAAATTCTGCGCTTACAATTTTGATTAGAAAATTAAAAGTTACTTTTAATTTATTGTATTGGAGTTAATTACACTATTATTTGTTCGGATTATATTTATCATATATCATTGATATGTATCATATGTCACTAAAATTAATTATTTTCTTCAATGATATATAATCTGATATGTTAAAAAAAGCTTTTCTTTTAATTTAGTTTAACTGTTATAATTTATTTTATTTTATTTTGCGTTGTGTAATAGCCATATTCTTACAATTGTGCCAACTAAAATTCTTATGTCAATTTTGAAAGTAGTTATTCATTTATTTATTTTAAATATTCAGATGCAGTGATCAAACAAGACTACTATTTCATTAACAATATTCATTTAGAAAATAGCTTTAACCTATCTATTTCAGGTAGATTAAATAGACATCTTTCGTTAGTTATTTTTAATGATATCTTGTTGCCACTTATTCACTTGTGCCAATTTAACATATATCGCAAAAAATATTTTGAAAATAAGGGTGTATACATATTCATTAAATGCCAAATAAAATTCTTATATCAATTTTGAAAGTAATTGTTCATTCTTTTGTTTTGAATATTGAACTGATGCTGAAATAGGACTAGCACGATAATACATTCATTAGGAAATAACTATAGTATATTTATTTTAAATAGAATAAATAGACCTCTTTCATTTGAAGTAGGATAGCTACTAATAGTGATATCCCATAACCACTTATTTACGTGAATAAAAATGTACCAATTTAACGTAAAAATAGGCTTGAAATAAAAGTGTACACATATTCTGCAAATGTGTTTTATGTAGTTAGATTAATACATGTCAAGCGTTTAGATGACAATACTTGCAATAATGTATAAATTTAGAAATGTGATTATTTGAATTTTGTGACATAGATGTTTATATGATTCATTTTGAAAATTTGGAGTTTATTTCTTTGATTCGCATTAGTTAATTAAAAAATGATTTTTTTTTATTTATAAGTTTCAATTATCCTTTAAACTTTTTAAGACTTTAATTCTTAAAATAAAATAGTGATAATAGAAAAGTGTTTAGTTAATCAATGATATTATTTGCATCTATGCAATTATAATCAATTTATTTTAGATGAGTTAAGCAGATCTCTTTCATTTGAAGTAGAATTATATATCACAGCTTTTCAGTAGATCTGAGATTTGATTTTAAATTTCTTTTTTAGAATACAAATGTCGTTATGTTATTAAACTTTTATTATTATAAAAAATATTATATACAAATTCTGTTATAAAACTTTTTAAATATCTGTCATTTAGATACTTAGCTATGTCTTTTTAGAACTTGTATATGGTGATGCTAAATGTTAATTGCTTTTCTTTATATCGTTACAGTTTTTCAATATTATATGCATTATTTAATTAAACTAAATTTTTCTTGTATTTCAGATATGCCTTTATAATTTTTTTCGTTTTTTAAGCACAGGCACAAATTCTTTAAATGTAAGTGCTTTGTCATGTGTGATATATAAATTTTACTTTTATATAGTTCTATGAGCTACAGATCTAAATTTATTGTCATATGTTTTTTTTTTATTCTTAAATTTAATTTTTTTTTATAATCGTAGTTTTAATCCATTATTAAGTAGTTGTAGGAAAATTTTACATTTGTACCATTTAAAAGTGCACAAAGTAAAGATAAGCATGGGTATCTACTTCGATGTAATATTCCAACAGGAATTACATTGCACGAATTCAGCAATAATTAGTAAACTTTTGTATCTCTGCCACGTGCAATGTGCTTTGTAGTAACTTTTTGAATCTATGTTCTTGGATAAATAGGTATAAGTTTTGCCAATGCCTTGCATGCATGATATCGTTGTTGCTTATCACTTACTCTAAGCACATGCTGTCAAACTTGCATAATGAATTGTCTTTAGTTGTATATTACGTGTAAGCAATTGATGTTTTAATGTATTGTTGAAAAAATTATTTGATACGTCTCTTATATTATAGAGATACAAACTTTTATGAAATTAAATTTATGCTCTTTATAGCATTGCAGAATTAAAGTTACAATACTAAAAAACAAAAACGTATAGATAGAATTTGGCTTATTCTACCATTTATAATCATGCTTTGCTATTTGTTAAACAATTCTAGTTGCACTGCTTGAAGTTAAATTGCATCTAATATTTGTTAAATGCAAGTGGGTGTATTTTTATAAATGCTGTTCAAATGTTAACATATTAGTTTGGTTTTCCACATTAGGGGAGCGAGTAGTTGTTTTGTGAAAGTAATTACAAGACATACATTTTTTTTTTAAAAAAAGCTTTCCGCAGAAAGAAGGTCAAATTCGCTATTTTTACTTACTTATTAGGAATCTTTTTTTATTTATATCAAGCTATTTTCTTGTTAAAAATGTTTGCTTTGTATCTTTTAGGTTACTTTCCTTGGAAAATTTTATGCGATTAAATTTAATGGGTTTTTATACCATTTGAGAATCGTATGGTTGCATTAGAAAAGCTGTTTTTATTAATTTGGTAAAACTATTTTGTTGAAAATCATTTATCCCTTTTACAGTTGTTTTATTTCACATTGTGTGATGGCCAATCGATGAGAACTAAAATTTTTGTGCAAGTTTTGAAAATAATTATTCTCTTGCTTAGTGCTTTAAATACCGGAAGAAATGCAATGTTGAAATAAATATATTATTTGAACCATATTCATTAAAATGTAGAAATATGTTTATTTTGTATATACAGAACATCTCTTATATTTGAAGTAATATGATTGGCTGATTTTGCTGTCCATAATCATTAATTTCTGCTATAGTATTCAGCACTTATAAATAATAGTGCACACATATTCATTAAATGGAAATATTATGTTTAAGTAGTGTGAAATGTGCTTTCTTAGCTGTAATACTGATGATTAATGAATAATTTAATTTTCACTACCTTTAACTGCATAAATGTTAGTTATTATTCATTTAGAAAAATTGATTTATTTTTATAAATCGCATTATTTAATATATTTAACACATTAAACTGCTAATTTTTTTTTTAGAATAATAATGGAAAAAAGTAATTAATTATAGAAGAAAGGGGAAGGGTGTTCTGGGTAGTGTTTGATTAAATTTTTGCCCTTACTCGCTCTGAAATTTAATTTAAAATTTATATATTAGAACATAAATGCTTTGTGTCGAGTTGAAAATTGCGAAAGAATTTATTTTCAAAATGCTATATGTTTCCTATTTCAAATGCATTTTTTTATTACATTAAGGCATTGAAAATAGATTTTTGTTTAAAATAAAAAAATTCATTTTGAAATAATTGCTTTTTTGAATATTTAAAGCACTGGCACAAATCTTTTGGGTACTAATGCTTTGGCATATTTTTCGTTTCCGTGTAATTGTTGGCTATTAAAGATTATTAAAATTAAAGGGCAACTATATGCTTTTTTTTTCATTGTCAAGTTGAAGTTATGATACTAAAAAGAAATTAAATTATATTTGGGAATTTGCTGTGTAAGAATCACTTTCTTAGAATTGCAGAAACATTATCCACTTGTACTATTTAAAAATACACAAAATAAAAAAAACTTGGGCATCTGTTACGATGCAATATTTCAACAAGGATTGCATAACGCGAATTAAAGAGTAATTATGCAGTGACTTTTTGAATGCATGTAGATATAAGCTAATAAATATAAGTCGTTGCCAATGCCTTTTATACATGCATTTTTGCTTAATACTCTAAGCACATACATAAAACTGGCACTACGAGTTGCTTCTGTCGTATATTAAGCATAAGCATTTGTTGTTTTTTGATGTACGCTTGAAAATAAAATTAGTGCAAACTAAGAAAATAAACTCGAACTCTTAATAATGAAAATAATAAAGATAAAAAAAATTAAATAGAATTTAGCTAATCTATAATTTGTAATCCTATTTTGTTAAAAATGCAAATATTTGTTTTGCAAACACTGCAAATACATCGGCTTTATCTTAAAATGTAAATATTTTCCTAATTGAAATAACCTATGCTTTGGGAATATCACGCATAAATATTTCGTAAATGTTAGTTAGATATAAGCCTATTAATGTGTGTTTATTCTAAGGAATTCATTATAACAATTTCTCGTCAATATTGATTAAGCATTTTAAAATTAAATATAGGAAAAAAATTATAAAGCAATTCTATATTTTATATGAAAATGGATTTTTTTCTCTGGGTTTTTAAAAAATTTATTTGTTAGTAAATTATTATTATTTTTTTACTTCTGCGTTAGTTTTGTTTAATATCAGTAAAACTTCAGTCGTTACAGAATTCCAACTTACAAAATTTGACATTTTTACTGGTTACTTAATGTGATCACAGAAGAAATAAAAAAAATAGTTGTTATTTAAAAAAACAATATTAGTATTAATTTCTTATACTCTTAAAATATTTTTTCTACTTCTCAATTATATTTCGTTTCTAATGATAAATGATACTGAAAAATATTTTCTTTTTACAATTGGTTTATAGCATCATATAAAAGTTTTTGGATTGCATGTATTGATTTAAAAATTAAATCAATACATGTAATTAAGTAACTATATTTCAAAATCAATGTGTGTTTTGAGCTTTAGCCATAGCTTTAGATATTAGAAATGCTTCCAAGTGCCATGTAAGAAAAAAAAATTAAAATATTCAGATAGTTTGCTATTGTGTTTATTAGTTTAACATTGTAATCTTGGTAAATTTTTTGTGCATATATATATGCATCCTATTCTTTTAATTGAATACACGCTGTACAAATTTACTAGCACTAATTCCTTATACTCTGAAAATATTTTTTTTACTTCTCAATTATATTTCTTTCCTATTGATAAATGATACCGAAAATATTTCATTTTACAATTGGTTTATAGTGGCATGCAAAAGTTTTTGGATTGCATGCATTGATTTAAAAATATTAAGAAGAAACTATATTTCAAAATCAATGTGTGTTTTGAGCTTTAGCTATAGCTTTAGATATTAGAAATGCTTCAAATGCCATATAAGAAAAAAAAAAAAAAAAGAAAAAAAAAAAAAAAAAAAAAAAAAAAAAGAAAAAGATTCAGCTAGTTTGCTATTGTGTTTATTTTCTTAGCATTGTAATGTTGGGTATGTTTCTTGTGCATATATATATATATATATTCTTTCCTGGTCTTTTATTTGAATACTCGCTATGTAAATTTTACTATGTATTATTTAATTAGGATTCATGTACGTTATTAAATATCCAAACGGAAGTCTAATTTAAATCTTCTTCATATTTATTTTGCATGAATTTATTTCAAGTTATTACTCGGAAACTAAGAGCTTCATTAATATATTGTGTTTATATAATGTTCAAGTTTTGTAATAAAAAGAATCTCTTATTTATTTTGAATTTAGGTCGGTTTAAAAATGTTTTTTTTTTCAGAATTGGTTCGTAATTCTTAATAAAATAATGATTATTTTATATCTTTCTTACATTATTTGCTGTGTGTTTTTATATTGTATGAAATATGCTGTAATTTGTTTGCTTCGTATTCATATAGTTTTCATAATCTTGTGTTGCATAATATATATTGATTTAAAATGTATGCTTGTTAATGTAAAGAAAACATTTTGAATAAATTGCTGCTTCTTATTTTTTGGTTAAAATTTGTCTCATTGTATTCTTTATCCAATTTCCAAATAATAATAGAGGCTGTTTTTTTCTCATTTATATACAAGACTTTAATCAATTATTAGTCAAAGTCTGAACACAATCACAAAGCAACATTTTTTTGACGAAAAAAATCAAAATTTCGATTCAATATAAAAGATGAAGGTACTTTTTTTAAATAGAAGGATATAAACATAATACAATACACAGGTGTAGGTTTAAATTTCAATAGGATTTTGTTCCAAGATCGAGGAATTTCTTTTCACTTCTTGATCTTTTTTTATTGATGTTTTAATGTTTTCATAAAAGAAGTTTTATCTTCAATTTAAAATGTTTAAAATACATCAAATTACCGAAACATTAATATGTTACTGATGTATATTCTTCTACAACTTCTTAAAGTACTCTACTACTACTTTCTACTTTCCATATGGGTGAGAATCTAATCATCTGGCCTATATACAGGTTACCCATAAAATTTAAAATTTAATGTAGGAACAAAACGCATAAGAGTCATCTTAAAAATAAAAAATTATAGAATTCCAAACGATTTTCTTTTCTTGAAAAGTCCCGTTTTCACTTTGAAATAAAATTGTCTTTGCTTTCAATTTTACATTATTTTATTATTTATTTATATAATTATTAGCTTGTGAAAGAAATTTAAATAAATATTATGCATAAAAAACTTGCGAAAGAAATTGTAAAAAAATCGAAAGGGATCAAGGACACGAAAACCCCGCTCCCTAAAACAATATCCTTAATTTTGTAAGTTTTTAAAAAGAATAATAATAATACAAAGAAGAACTCTGACCTACAAATCGTGAATTCTCTTTTCCTCAACAAGCCTGTCCGATATCGATTCTTCCGACTACGCCAGTAAGGAAACTTCACACCTTCCTTAAGCGCACCTCAGATGACTAAATAGCTGCCACATAGCTCAGTCTTACATACTTCCAACCACAATTATTTTTTAAATATTCGAATATTCCTTCATCTTGCAGTCCTGCTATAACGGTGGTCTTTTTTCAATCTAATAAAAAATTTTATGTCCATTAAGCTTATAATAAGAAAAAGGAGGAAGAAAAATGACGCGAACTTCACTTGCTAAAGGCAAGTAATCAATTAAATAATCACCAATGCGCGCGAGCAAGCCTAAATGCATACGTTATATTCCCACTTTTGTGATACTAAACAATTTAATCACCCTCAAAACAGAACTGGTATCTATTTAGTTGCCGCAATTCAATCATCGCCAGTGCGCCAGTCTTTATTGAAAACATGTAACGTGCAGGTTGAGCAACCAGAGTTTAACTGGGTGGGGTTAGGTTGAGATACTTGAGATACAGGTTGGAGAACTCACTCACAGACGCATAAACATCACACACATCCAATTAGATACGTACAATATTTAACACATTTAAAGACATATGATTATAGATTCGTGGAAGGATTTTACTTCTAAACCGAAAATTCGATACTAAGCTACGCGCAGGATGAACGAAATATGCTTCCTCTCCGGGTGAGAGTCTGTAGGCCAACTTGCTAAATATATTTGCGCTAAATATATTTCCTCTCGGGAGGAGAGACTATTAACTAAACGTTTCTCAGTGGTAGCGCAGGCTGCGCTGTGCTTCCTCTCAGGTGAGAGTCTCGAGGCCTACTGACCATTTCTCCTGAACACCAATGGACCGAGGCCTACTGGACCATTTCTCCTCTTACCTCTTTTGACAGTGTGTAAGAGGAAGCACGGTTAACAACAATATTTTACATTTTTGTAACTAAAAAATTTCTCTTCACAAATCGCCTATGCTCGGGAGGTCTAACTATAAATTGTTATTGAGTTGGGCTGGAATGGCCTGGTGTATAAAGTGTTGGGGCCCCAAATAAGGGAGTTAGGTTTGGCACTCAACATGTAAAGTCGAAACAAAACTCCAAGTCTAGTTCGGTGATGGCCCTATATACCCATTAATCGAAAAATTCCTTCCATTAAGCTCGAGGAGGATAGTGCGAATCCCCCCCCCCCCCCTTCCAAAAAAAATCCCAAATGTTCTTTCTTAAAACTTGTTCCAACTGCTGGGATAAAATGTATGTGCAGTGTAACAGACTCTTCATGGTGCACCCTGAGTAATGTTTGATCTTCTACTTATTTGCTATTATAGCAGCAAATAACTCAAGTCAAAATGCCCACCATTCAAAATTAACATGATTACCTAGTTTTTAACTAAATGTTCCATAAAAAGTGCTATTAAGATTTTTATGGGCATTTGTATTAGTCAAACCAAATACCAGAAAAGATTTTTTAATTAAAATTAACTAAGAAAATTCTTTTGACAGATTTATCTTTTTACAGATGAATGGGGGGGGGGGGAAGAAGAAAACACAGCATATTTCCTATTGAAAAAAAAAAGAAGAAAAAAACTAACTATGTCAATGCTGACTGATGCAATAGTTATGAAGAACCCATATCCTTACTAGACTATCGGAATTAATGTTTAAAAAATAAAATATAGTTGCATAATTACTGTTAGTAACTAAGTATAAAGTGTCACTTTTGCTAGTATATTTTAGTAAGCCAAAAGCTTTTTTTTTGTTGTTATTGATGTAGCTGTTAAAAGAATCACTACATTCAAATCTATTTTATTCAAGCAATATGATATTACACTGGTGTGCAAAACTTAAACAACAAACTTTTTTTCTTTCCCAGTAACTCCGTAAGAAATCACTTGGGAAATATGAAATTCAGAATATAGAGACAATATTTTGAATTTAAAGAATGCAGACAACATACTAACACAAAAATGAATATAGAGCATAGAAGCATTATCAAATAAACAAAAAAAGGGCTGAAACAAACAAAAATAAGCAGAATCAAACAAAAAAAAAGCTTTATCTAAAGCTGCTTGTCTAGTGAAGAAGAAGACAAATAGATAACAAATAGATTTTCCTTGGTAAAGAATATGACCTCCTTTAACTTCAATGGTTGCTTGACACCGTCTCTCCATACTTTACCAGATTATCCAAAAGTCTTGGAGGTAAGTGTACGCATTAATCAATAAGTATTTGTTTTAGTTGTTGAGTGTTTTCCTGTAGATATAATCGGGCCAAAAGGAGTTTCTCCAAATCATCCCTCACATGCTCTATGAAATTTAAATCAGGGGAGTATACTGGCCATTCATTCCATTCTCGTGAAATCTTTACTTTCTAGAAGCTCCACTTCAAGACTTGTCAGATGTGACTTGGCGTTATTGAAACGATGACGAATTGCAACGATATCTGCACCAACATGGAAACAATGTTCGGAACAGATGCGGGGAAATCACTTGCTTTCCAACAATGAACTCCGTTAACAGTAACACTGTCAAAAATTGGAAGCTCAATCTGCCCATTCATCATAATGCCTTCCTAGACGAACGTACCAGGACCACTGTAACTGTCTATGGGTTAGATAATGATACTAGTGGGATAAAACAGTGCCCCTACCTCTCTCCATATCAACTAGTGTTAAGAATCTCTAGTCATACTGAAACAGCTCAGGTCTGTAAAGAGGATATGACTTCATTTACGAGATGTCAAATGTTTGTGTTCTTTACACCAGCTTGTGGCAGCTATCAATGGGTTACAGCTTTCAGGACGATAGGCGAAATGCCCATCTTTATAAAAGCGTCTGAACACAGTAAAGTGAGACACTTGGGCAACACTACACTTGACACAGTTTCTGTAGGCAGTTGCTGAGTAATATTTCCCACTATAGTATCGATCTACTTTCGCTTTCATGACGATATATCGGTCATCCATCCTTTCTTAGCCGACCACCACCAACCTTTCTTACAGGTGTGCGTGTAGTTATGGAAGGATTTCCAAGTTCTTAAAATGACACTTTTTTCGATTGGAATCTCTTGGGCTGCACTTACACTACACCTGCCATCAAATTTGCCGATCATTCTACCACTTGTAAAGTCGTCGAGATAGTTTTTCTAGCCATATTGTATGTTATTCACTTGAACTTTCAGAATCTTTGAATCTTTAACAATGCTTTTCATCGTCCTTTTTATTTTAATCTGACACTGCGCCCACTGATTGCTCTCGTTTTGTGGAGCCTCATATTACTAACATCTTGTTCTTGATAACTGCATAAAAATTACATTTCCTTTGAATTATACGTTTATTGTACTGATCACAACAACCTCTTTTCTACAATTTTATGTCTGTCTGCTTAAAAATTATTTCGTCGATTAAAATAAGTGTACTTATAAATTATATATTTATTATGATATATTTTAAAGAGACTTGCTATCATCAGCAAAATAGATAAGTTCCAGTTATATAAAGCTTAATATATTTTTCTGATAAAATAATACAGAATTTTTCATTAAAAAAAATTGCGTCTTGATACACTAGAAGATGCTTTTATTTTTAAATGTTAGGTTTATTTAATTTAAAATACCAGCCTGTCACACTTTGGAAAATAGACTCATAATTATTTAGGTGTGCAAAATGTGTATCATTTTCCAAACATTGTGTACCATACCATCTGTTTCTTACCATACACAACAAACGTAAGATCATGAAAAGATAGAAAATATCAGAAGTTTATGTAAAGATATCTTTTTTCGTACTATTGCATCTAATCAGGATTCATTTCGAAGCATTTATTATATCCTTCCTATATTATTCATTTTAATTTTTGTTAGAGTTAAAATTGTAATATATTCGAGTTTGATCATGCTCAGTGCAAATTGCCTATTTTTTTTAATTCGAAAAAGCCAAACTCTGTTTAGCTTATTCCTGTTAAGAACATAAAGTTTCTTATAATAACTGTCGCAGTATCTTTATCAAGCTATGATTAAATTAATGTTCTAAATTCAAATTCAAAAAAGTTGACACGATACAGGGAAAATTTTAAAAAGAAACCCATGAAAATTGGAAAGAATAAGAGACCAAAAACCGAAAAATTGAGTACGACTAACAAGGAGATATCACGAACTGTCAGTCACCAATTTGACTGAAATATAACAAATGTGTAGGTCATAACTAAAAGGTTAACTAGATAAAGAAGTGAAACCAACTTCTCAATAATTTTCAAAAAAATCGAGTTTGAAGAATTTAGACCTTTTTTTATACCTTTAAAGCTGTTCGTCTACTAATTTCATGGCGTTGTGGTTAACGTCGCAAGCTAGCGAAGATTTTGCTTAACCTTCGGAATGAATTCTTCTCTTTCTTTTTTTTTAATTTTAATCTCTTCCGTTACATTCATTATGAATAATACAGCAGAAAGATAAGTATTTTGAACCAGCGGCATACTTTTATATACTTTCTTTTATTTGATTCAAAAAATTTATTTTACCTTATGAAAGCCTACTTTAAACTTCAACTTTCTGTTATTGCCTGGGTTTTTTTTCACATGCAAGTGTTTCTACAGAAATATTCATTATTGCAGCAGTCGAAAAAACACTTAATTGCAATCTATAAGAACAGAAAATTTGATTTGAAATTAGTTCGAATATTCTATCTAAACAAAAAATTATTTTAGTATTATTTTAATTATTGTTATTAATTATTTTAATTATTTTAATATTTGTGGAATGATTACTAGCGATGAATTCCAGAATTGGCAAACATAAACAACATAACAAACATAAGTTACAAGAAAGGTAAAAGGAAAAAAATGAGTTAAAGAACATGAAAATATTGAACTGAAAGTTGATGAGCCTGCATATTCCATGAAAAAAGAAGAAAGTGAACAATTTTCCTGAATTTAAACGAAGTCTGTTTTTCAATCAATGTACTTAAAAATCTTTGTCTCTAAGCCTAAAAGGCCTGCTATATTACACCTAAATGTTGCCTCTACAATTTGGAATTAACAGTCTAAGAATAACATCTGGTGTTCACATATTTTTTCCCAATGAAAGGACATTTTGATCTGCAGTTTTAACGTGCCCATGCCCAGCATAGATACGATTTCGCTAGTCAGGTTTCGAATATGGATCCCCTATTTCGAAAAAAAAAACGTATTATCCATCAGATAGCTCCCATATTTGAGTGTCGTATTGAGGAAAATCAGGAAATTCTACAACAAGCTGCTCGACTATTGATGCAAGACATTCTGTCAGTACTTCCGCCAAGTCTACTCGCTGTTGAAAAATGTGTCTGTAAAGCACATTAACAGTGGGAATTGAACTCTTGTCCCCTCGCCTGCTAGCTAGCGTGTTCTAAAACAGAATCAAGAGTAGTGCAGAGGCATAATTTTCAGTTAAAAATGTAATGTTCATTAACCATAAATTTTCAACAGTGATTTATGATTATAAGAAACCTCAATTAATTAGTCATTACTTCCTACTAGTCTACTCGTTGCTCAAAAATGTGTCTGTAAAGCTCATTAGCAGTGGGAATTGAACTCTTGTCCACTCGCACTCTTGTCCACTTGTCCAAAAATATAGATCAGAGGGATAATGTTCAATTAAAAATTGAGAAATGGTCACCAACCATAAATTTTCAACAGGGATTTGTGATTACAAGAAACCTCAATTAAATCCTCAATCATTTATTTCTTTCACCATGTATGAAAACTTTTCATTAATTCTTTAACATAAAGAGCTCTACATAAAGATTCTACAATTATTAAAATAAATTTTTAAAGAACTTAAGCAGTCATGCAATCTTCAAAAAGAATCCTCCAAAGTCAAAATTCAAAAGTTAAAAAGGTTCGAATTTATCCAGACATCAAAGGAGAAGTTTCACACATTTGGATTAAAAATGCTAACATTCAATCAGCTTAAGTACTCGCCTGTTTTTGTCCAGTAACAGAAGAAAAAAAAAAAAAACAGATCAGATCAAGTTTCGAACATAGATCCCCTATTTCGAAAAACAGGAAAAATCAGGAAATTCCCCAACAAGCAGCTCGACTATTAATGCAAGACATTCTGTCCTTACTTGTTGTCTACTCGTTGTTCAAAAATGTGTCTGTAAAGCACATTTGCAGCGGGACTTGAACTCTTGTCCACTCGCACTTTAGCTGGCGTGTTCTAAAATTAAATCAGCTGAGGGAAAGTGTTCAGTAAAAAATTGAGATATGTTCACCAACTATAAATTTTCAACAGTGATCTAGGATTACAAGAAACCTCAATTAAATCATCAATAGTTTATTTCTTTCCCCATATATGAAAACTTTTCATTAATTCTTTCACATAAAGAGCTCTGAATTCTACAATTATTAAAATAAATTTTTAAAGAACTCAAGCAATCATGCAATCTTTAAAAAGAATCCTCCAAATTCAAATTCAAAAGTTAAAAAGTTTCGAATTTATCCAGACATCAAAGGAGAAGTTTCACACATTTGGATTAAAAATGCTAACATTCAATCAGCTTAAGTACTCGCTCGCTTTTGTCCAGCAGCAGAAAAAAAAGAACTAAAACAGAAGTAAGATGTCACATCCTATTACCAAATCACTTACAAAAAAACAGTTAATTTATTACTGCAAGAAAATTAAGTAGAAAGTAGTAGCGCATTTTGCCGGATAGTGTATTTCAAACCGAATTTGCGTCACTATATTCTCGCTGCTACTGGCTGCCTAACTCGTTCTGAAAAGATTCAAATTGCTTAAAAAGATTTCAACAACAAAGATTCAGAACTTTAATGGAATCCCATTTGTATTCGACTCACTCAATCGAGTGCTTACTGGTATTGTGTTCATTTCTTTCGTTCAGCTCCCTTAATCTCTTTTCATTTAAGAAACTGAATACACAACAATGTAAACGCTCGTTGAAATGAATTCCAAGCTTCATTAAATTTAATTTATTAGAAATTCGAAGCAGATTGTGTTTCGCGTGAAAGCAGTTCTCGTTCAAAGAAGTATCTTTTATGAGATGATGATCAAGTTCTTTATTGTGTTAGTTAAAAATAATGTTTAACCATGTTTTCTTTTAAATGCGTGTTAATTAAAATAAGCAATTAGACGATCCTTCTATTTTGAAAATGAATATTTATTTGATCTATTATATTTAAATTTTTTTCCGGCAAATTTTAATTTGTAAATTTTTAATACTAAAACATGTTAATTTTATCTTTTGTCCTTTATTGAATACACGTCTCTTTCTTACTAAACTAAAATAAAGAAAAATTAGTCAGTAACTCGTTAACACAGCTATACATTATATTGTTAATACAATCAACTGCGCATTAAAACGTTAATAAAATTAACTATACATTAAAATGTTAATAAGTAATTTAAATTCTAATTAAATTTCTAAATTAACGAATACTAGGGGATTTTACTACTTAAATGTCAGATCTCATTTTTGAATACACTTTTCTTTCTCATTATATATTTAAAATAAAGAAAAAATAGATGGTATCTCATTAACACGGTTATACATTATGTTATTAATAAAATCCACTAGACATTAAGATGTTAATAATTCAATCATAAAAGTAATTTAATGTATTACTTATATGCATTAAAATATTAATAAGTAATATTCTAATTCAGTTTCTAAATTCATTTTACCGTTTAAGTGTCAAATACCCTTTATTGAATACAGTGTTTCTTTCTCGCTAAAGAAGGGAAATAAAAAAAATAGGTAGTATCTTATTAACACCGCTATACATTATGATATTAATAATATATTCAATCATATAAATTAGTCTTAAATACTTTCTTTAAAAAAAAAATTGAAACTAATCATTATATGCTAGTATATTGCAATGCTATTGTGAAACTATGTCATGTAGTACCAAATCTAAATTCTGGAATTTTTCACGAACAAAAATTGGAGAATTTAAGAAACGACAGAGACAGGATTACTCTTTTATTTAATGAAGGTAATTTTGTAAACTAGATAAATGTGAAATTTATATTTAGCTATGCAAATGAAATTTCTTTTCTTTCGCTTGCTTAAGTTATGGCAATTTAGTGATATAACGGGAAAATGTTTGACAGAAAAATATATTGGTTACATACACAACAGTTTGTTATTGAAGAAATATTTAATGACGCATAAAGTACATAAAATGTAAGAGAAAATAAAAAAGAACCAGAAATTAAAACATACATTTATTACATTTGGTTTTCAAAAGTGAATTAATGTTCAACACATATTGATGTTAAACAAAAATAGTTCGTAAGTGTTTAATAACATTGATTTTTCTTCTTCATTAGCGCAACAACCCCATGTTGAGCCAAGGCTGTCTGACTACTGGCAGATAGTAACATTGAATAGTAATCGAAAATAAAACGACCTTCAAAACTACCATGAATTTCAGTTAGTATAATAAAGAAAAGGTGTTGTGGGAGGTAAAAAACTCACAAAATGGTGTTTCAAACTTTCTAAATACCTCATTTCTTTTACAAGAAAAGAACAAATTAAAAGCCAATATTTGCTTTCATATATACATCAAATTGTTTTTTTTTTAATTTTCTAACTAATATTTGAAAATATCATAATTTGTTAGACATTAGGATGTCTTGTAAGTTCTCTCTATATCCTATTCACAACAACAACAAAATCAGGATTTTCATTGGTTTGCTTTGTCGCTCTACGATCATTTTGTGCACACTTTAGGCTAATTAGACCGGGACCTACAGTTTATTGTGAATTCCGAACCCATAAAAAAAAATAATAATAATAAAAAAACATCCATGCCACCGCCATGATTCGATTCTGAAGCCTATGGTACCAAAGGCCAGAGCACTAGCCAATTGGCCATCAGGCCGCATCAGGATTTTGAAGATCTATTGTGGTGCTCAAATCTAAATCATTCACAACTACAGAGCTCTATTTCCGCCTTGTTAACCAAAATCCTTTTTGCTGTTATATGTATTTCGTTTGAGTCACTTTTCCAAAATTTTTAACCATTTAAAACATTACACCTATACACCTATAACTAATAAATAATCTTTCACAAATTAATGTTATAATATCCTCTTAATTTCATTTAAAGACATTTTTCCTTTATTTCCGAAAAGATTTTTAGAAAATGTTACAAACTTCATTAAATGGACCTTTAGGTTGTTGACAGTTAAAACTAAAACCATAAAAAAATATTCATTAAAACACCAGTTCCTTCATATATCTGGTATATTCATTACTTCCCAACACTTGAACACTTTTAAAAAACTTTTTTACATTTTTTAAAAATCTCATAAGTGGCAATTTATGTACCAATGCAATATCATTTCGCTTTTCTACCAACAATTCCAAAGATTGCCTGAGGGATTGTCTCACTACCCCTATTCTACCAGTTCCTCTTTTTATTGGAAAGTGTTTTCAAATTAAAAAGCGATTGCGGCCATCAAGTTTTATGACGACTTTCAAGGCCTTGGGGAATCATTCTCCGATGCATTCCGCGATCGTTGTCTTTCCGGTGCATTAAGTTTCGAAGTGTTTGTCCGTGGTGCGAGAGCGACGCTTTTGTGGAGCTTCGGGCGATGAAACTTAATATCACCGATTCCGAAACCGGAATCCTAATGAATCGACGGAGTGTGAGTGGTTTATGCTTGATGCCACAGCTTTAAAATCAATCACATCGTGCAAAATTAACAACCTCGACGGAAAAGAAAGACGCTTTGTTTTTCCTAAAGATTTAAAAGAGATTTAAATTCAAATCTCGTAAAAACATTTTTAATATGTAATATTTTATTTATATTTGAGCCTTCAGATTTATTGTATGTATACCTGGTGGTGTATACACCAGCAATCTGTGTGAAATGGTCAGACCAGAAGCTGTAAATTTGAAATGGTTTCGTTGAATTCAAGAAAGCTAAATAGTAGCAATATCATTCTTCTTCTCAAATGACATAACAGTTTGAGACAGACCTTGACTTCCACCACAAGTTTCGTGCTAGCTGTCTTCTGCCTTTTTGCAGTATTTTGGTCACTGACTTCAATTTTCACCTGAGAAAGCGATCGATTAAATCCTCAATCACATTTTTGATTTTTTGTTTTCTTTCAGTACATAATTAATAACTTAATATCACTGATTCCAAAACCGGAATCCTAATGAATCGACGGAGTGTGAGTGGTTTATGCTTGATGCCACAGCTTTAAAATCAATCACATCGTGCAAAATTAACAGCCTCGACGGAAAAGAAAGATGCTTTGTTTTTCCTAAAGATTTAAAAGAGATTTAAATTCGAATCTCGTAAAAACATTTTTAATATGTAATATTTTATTTATATTTGAGCCTTCAGATTTAATGTATGTATATCTGGTGGTGTATACACCAGCAATCTGTGTGAAATGGTGAGACCAGAAGCAGTAAATTTGAAATGGTTTCGTTAAATTGAAGAAAGCTAAATAGTAGCAATATCGTTCTTCTTCTCCAATGACATAGACCTTGACTTCCACCACAAATTTCGGGCTAGCTGTCTTTTGCTCTTTGTAATGTTTGGTCATTGACTTCAATTTTCACCTTAGAAAGCGATTGATTAAATCCTCAATCACATTTTTGATTTTTTGTTTTCTTTCAGTACTTTTGCATTTGTGTACAAAACTGCATTTGTGTTATTATTCTTTTGTTCTTTCAGTTCAATATCATTCAGCATTTTTTTAGTATCCTTTCATTATAAAAATCACTTCAATAAACTATCTGTTAGTGGCTTAAATACAAATCACCTTTAAAACTATTTTTAGAACTATGTAAGCCTTTATAATTTATAAGAATCTTCAATTTTATTCTAAGAATTATGATTCTAATTATTTCATTTACTTTCTGATTTTTTTTTATTTTTTTTATTATTTTTTTTTTTAATATGCTTTTCTCTTATACTTGCTTTGTATGATTTTAATTTCTCAAAATTTCACAAAATCTGCCTTAATATTATTAATACTTTACATATTCATCTGTTATGATATTTATACACCATAAAATTCATTAATTATAACTACACTAGCATGTTTAGCTACCGCATTCATAGTTATCAATTTTTTATCCCTAATAATTACATTAAATTCAAACATCATATTAAGGGCTTTTCAATTATAAATTCGAAGAATTTTTTTTTTATTGTTATTGGTTGAACAAAAAGTAATGTGTGATTTTAACTTACCTAAATTCAAGTCGATATGAATGTCCGAATTCTATTTTAAATATTATTTTAAACTTAATGTCATGCTTTTTATTCTACACTTCCTTACACTTATATCTTAATATTTATTTTTCAGTGAGGTGATAGAATATGATAAACTGCCTATTTAACATATCAGGCTTTTTAAATTTAAGCTCCGTGGAAATGATCCAGAAGCAACTAGAAGCATTTCTTCAGTGTATTTAGAATCTATAAGGGAAAATCAATTTAATATTGGCTTAAAAAGTTCCGAGAAAGTAATTTTAGTCTTGAAGATGAATCGAGAAGTGGATGGCCAATGCAGGTAGAGTTGAAACAAACTAGATTTGAAAGCACTGGTAGAGTTGAAACTTTACATAACAAGTCGAGAACTAGCTGGTAGACTCCACTGTATGCAAACAACAGTAGTGGAACACTTAAAAATGATAGGAAAGGTGTTTGAGTTCCATATGAACTTACAGGTTAATACTTTCAGCAACCAGTAAATGTTTGCACATCACTAGTCACAAAGAATGAAACTTTTTTTTAAAGCGTATAGTGACTGGATATGAAAAGTGGATACTTTATGCAAACTTTACTCGAAAAAGACAATGGCTAAACCCTAAATAAAAAACCCTTGCCCACCGAAAAGCCAGGATTGCTTAAGACGGCTTTGCTTTATATCTGGTAGGATATGGAAGGGATGGTTTATTTTGAACAGCTTGTATAACATAACTATCACCTAAGAAATAATATGAACATACAGCTTAAAACTGTCAGCAACCAGTAAGTGTTTGCATATCACTAATCACAAGGATTGAAATTGGCCTTTTTTTTAAACGTTACTCAAAAAAGACAATGGTTAAACGGGAAAGAAAACCCTATGCCCATCGAAAAGTCAGGTTTACATAAAAATATTTTGCTTTACGTTTGGTGAGATATGGAAGGAGCGGTTTATTTTATACTGCTTGTGAATAACCAAACTATCACCTAAGATATCTATTGTGTATAATTAGAGAATTTAAGGCGGGATTTACTCACTGAACGACCTGCATTACTCAACAGACAGAATGTGATTCTTCAACAAAATAACGTCCGGCCTCACACAGCATAAATGACTCAACAGAAACTGAATGAATTAGTTGGGAAATTCTGCCTTCTGATGGAGCTATGCTGTCCACCTTATAGTCCGGACATAGCTCCATCAGATTACTATCTGTTTAGGTCAAACCTATCAATTTTTTTTTCTTGAAGTAAAAAAAAAAATCAATAATAGACAGGAAATCGAAAATGGATATATATATATATATATATATATATATTTTTTTTAGTGGTAAATGCCCTCAAATTAAGTACTGTATGGAAGAAAACCAAAGATATTTCCACCAAAGCAATCTCTGGCCAGCCGATTCCCTTTGCACATGTTGTCCCAATTACCATAGAGTCTACTCGTTTTTGAAAGCAGTGTCTGTGGCTCATGTCACTGGCAGACTCGAACTTGGGCTCTCCTCCATGCGGCCTGGTGGCCAATTAACTAACGCTCTGGCCTTTGGTACCACAACTTTCAGGTTCGAATCCTGGCTGTGGCATAGGTTGTTTGTTAGTGGCTGGGAATCCATGTTAAACTATAGGTCCCAATCTAATAAGCGTGAGTTTAATTAGCTAAGTGGGCATAAAATGATCTTAGTGACAAACCAAACCAAACCAAACTTCCATGCATTAAACAAAGAGTCAAGTAGACGGTGACTTTAGATTTAGTGATTTTTGACTTGATCCTAATTAAAATGTATGGCCCTTGTAGGGTCTTCCATAATGCCTGTTTTATTATTTTGGTATTAAAAATATATGTAGAGACGAGATCAATGTGCTGAGCTAAAAAAGGTGAAAGTTATTTATAATGATTAGAAAACTGATCCATAATTTGTACAGAATTCAAGAAGATTCAACATAAAAATTTCAGAAAACTTCGATGCACATTTGAAAATTATCAAGCCAGACCATGAAATCCAACTTTAAAATGAAAGGTTATGAAATCAACCATTTAAACATTATTTGTGAAAAATTGGATGTCTATAAAAACTGTTTTCAGCTATCTAATACTTTCAAATAACGGAGAGCATAATAAAATATATGAGAAACTATTTGTTTTTAATAAGATAAATTTTCAAAAGCTCTTCAGAGAGAAGGAAAATTAAACTAATTTTTATAAGCAATTTTGACAAGAAGGATGCTTAAAATTTGACACACGTAAGATTAATTATTATTATAATTATTAAATTTATTTTTAATAGCTTAGAAGTTTTGGCGCAAGAGTGGATCGAAGAAGGGCTTAGTGTGCCAGAATATTTTAAATATTTACTTTTATTAATAGTTTTAATCCTTTATTATTTTATTTTGCTTTTTTTTTTAATTCTTCATTTTTTCCATTGTTACTTAATTAAGCTTACTTAATCTATGTGGTTGAAACCCCATAGATATTCGGTAAATGATACACATGTTGCTTTTACCATATGAAATTAATTGTATTGTGACTAAAATAATAAATAATAGATAAAAAACGATAAAAGAAAGAAGAGGGGAAAAAACTGAGTAAGAGATTTTAATGGCAATATTTAAAAATATTTACATGATTATAGCAAAAAATAGTAATTAATAGTAAGATAATATAGTAAGCCCAATAAAAATTAAGATGCTCAGATAGTTTCCATTAGTTAAATATTTTGATTTATTGGTTAAACATTATTAGCAACAGTATTATGAGATTGGTCTAAATATTTATTTATCGTAGGTAATTAATTAAACGTAATTTATAACATTCAAATTTTATTAAATTACTACAAGTTTTGGTTTCATTAAATATTGGAAAACAAAACATTCGTAATACAATAAACAATCGTAACTCAATGGATTGCTTTAAAATGTCTTGGCTAGGGACCAGTTTTTGGATCGAATGTGTTAATACTTTAAAACAGAAAAGTAGTTAAACCTTTTACCAATAGATAGCGCAATACCTTTTTTATCCGTTAATTTAACTAAATAATATGAATTAGTTGCCGTTAATACAATAACCCCTCGATATATAGCTGCTCATTGTATAACACATTATTTAGATATTTCGTGATTTCACTATTTTTCTTTGTCTCCCGACATGTGCGATATAATAATGAAACTACTATAACTTGATTTACCTGAAGTATTAATAAAGTAGCTGTTAATTGTGAGATATTATGTTTCGTAACAATAATAATAATTTATTTCTCTTGACTGAAACATTTAGGTTTAAAAATGTAAGTAATTTTTTTTTATATTCTAAACAAAACCATAACGACCATAAGGACTATATAACCATAATAACCATATAAACCATATACAACCATATGAAATCAAACCATGTTTTTGATATAAACTATTACGCAATATTTACGTAATTTTTGAGTAATATCCAACAAAAGATGCAATTAAGACATAATTTATAGTATAAGAAATGTTCATAAACTTAAAAAAACTAAAGACATTATTTTAATTGAAAATATCTGAACTGTTTATTGAGAAATTCATTAGAATTAAAATAATTCTGTGAATTAAAGTAATAATTAATTCATATAAAGTACAAATATAATTAATAGATATATAATTAATAAAGTATAAGTACAAATAATGAATTATATGAAGTCTTCTTTTGTTATTATGTAGCTATTCAGGAATTTCAATTTATTTTTGTATATTTGTATTTTGAAAGCGTCATATTCCTTCTTTAACTACGGTTTTCTGAAGTGCAGTTTCTGTTATGGAATTGAGAAAAAAAGATCTCAGTCTCCACTCAGGGCCTTTTTAACAATTACGTATTTGGGTCCTTTAACTAAAAATATACATAATTTAAGAAACATGATACATGAACATACAAAGGTCCTCTTCGCTTTTGATGAACCTGGCTTTCAGTGTGTTATTGAAATGGCCTTGTCTCTACTGACTTTTGTCATGCAACTAATCCATCATAAAAAGAATCTGTATAATTATGTTACAATTGCAATATACAGAACTAAGGGGTTATAATACAAATTTTAAGTTCTTAAGTTAAGAAATGCTATTTATAATTATCCCAAGTCATCTACGCATTCTGTGACCTCATGCCATAGTCTGTTTTTAAGATAATTCTGCTTTATGTCATACCACGAATTTTCATAAAATGAATCCATATGAATACATTGCATTTGTACCATTTGCATTTAAACAATAACTCAAGATCGCGCAGATGATAAATGATATTTTTATATAATCTCAATACTTCATCAAACTTATCTTAAAACTTCTGCAAATATCCAATAAATAAATGCCGCCATTATTTATAAATAACCACTTCATTTATGGATGTGAACGAAACTACGTCTGCCGGTCCCAGAGGACGACTCCGGGAGAGGACTGAGTAAAAGGACAGGACGGGACCTTCAATTCTTGGGGATTATCCTGAATCCATAATCGAAGAGCTAGGGGGTTGTTGTTCTGTATCCCTTCATTACGCTAATAGTGAAGGGGAGCGGGAAAACGGCTCGTGACCCAAATCAAATTTCATCGGCTGCCATTGTGGGGGGTATCGGAAGTTCAAGTTGTTTGGAAATGGGGGTGCTAATGAGGTGGGACGATCCAATAGGTGACCCGACACCTTCTTCCTCTAACACCTCGCTTAATCTGCTCGCCCTTTTATTTTGATTGAATTTCTGCTCCCCTGCATCTTTGGCTGTAGTTGCGAATGGGGATTTTCGGAGGGAACACGAAATGTTGGAGTAAAAAGAGAATGCTGTTTGACGCAGGCACAGTAATTGGACTCCCCACCTACCCCTCTCGGGTTTGCTTTGTTGGAAAACCTTTTAGTCGGTTGAGAAATTTTTATGCGATACACTCAGAGCATTAAGCAGACGAAGCGTTAGTTGGAGGGCTTTTTTCTTTTGCTCATTGATGTAAAAAAAGGGGTATTAGTAACAGCTATAGTTAAGCTACACCTCTTAGGTGTTTGTATTACAGCAATTAGTACTCTGGTTTATAGATTTTGTCTAAGAGTTATATAACTTTTGGAGGGTATCATAAGTAAAATGTAACCCTAAAATAAAATCCTTCTGTACAATTCATTATAGTAATAAATGTTGTGGTTTTTTGTTTTAATGCTCACAGATAAGATCATATCGTGGTAAAAAAGGGGTATTAATAACAGCTATTGTTAAGCTACACCTTTTAGGTATTTTTATTACAGCAATTAGTACTATAGTTTATAGATTTTGTCTGAGAGTTATATAACTTTTGAAGGGTATCACGAGTAAAATGTAACCTTAAATTAAAATCCTTCTGTACAATTCATTATAGTAATGAATGTTGTGATTACAGAATTTTGCTTAGGCTTTTTGAATTCTTATAGATATTTATAATAGTTTAAACTTGGTAAAGAGAATTCTTCATCTGCCATTAGGTAGAAGGCCTTGGCTCACTATGGGGTTGTTGCGCCAAAGAAAAAGAATGATAATTCTTCATTGGAGGATTTATAATGATGCATTCAATGTTGCGATTTGACATATTTTATTTTTTTACAAATTAAAATGGTTTACTCTAAAACAATGTTTATCCATGATTATCATTTGGTAAAGGAGGAACACTGTTTTAGAATAGTTTCAATTCTTAGTTCATATTTGAAATCAGTGCAAAATTATAATTCGCATAGTATACCGAATAAAATAGTTGCACAGAAATATATATAAATAAAAGGGCATATGAAATCAAAAACTCCTTATTAGAGCCAGTCATGTTTAAAGAGTAGTTTGAACGAAATCCGATATGTAACACTGTGGTATAGGTAACACTTCTTACAGCCTTACTTGAAGATTGAATTTTTCATATTTCGACTGCTGTTCAAAAAAACCTTTTTTGAATTGAATTGGATTACCATGCGCAACCAAATAATTTTACAAACCGAAGAAGAAGGAAAAAAATATCAAAAACAAAACAGCAATGAAACGGAATAATAATAATAATAATAATAGTCATACACAATTCATGTCATTCTTGTTGTATAAAAGAATCTATATAGTACTTCAATAATATTTATTTAATTTATATACATATATACTCAGATTTAGCAGTGGGACAGCATTGATGGGTCCGCTTTTTACGAAATCAAAGTTATGTAGGATTAGTTTATACAAAATTATTTTATAAAAGAGTTAGTATGTAAAATAGCTTAAAAATATTAACTATGCTAAACAGTACGTGGTGATAATTTATGCTTATTACACATTTATGTTATTATACTGCATTATACATTACTGCAGTAATAATACATTATGTTATTATTACTGCATTAAAAAAATTTCATACCTATATCCCTTTCTTTTAAAAATAATCCAAGGAATATTTATTTAGTGTATGAAGAGCAAAAATTTTCTTTCTTTTTTCCATTTAATACGTTAAACTTACTAGATACAAGCAATTAAAATTATTAATAGCAATAAAATTACACTTGGTATTTCGTTTAGTGTTTTAAGCTTACTAAATACACTGGTCGAAAAAATTAAATTTTTGTCAGTTAAATTAATTAAAATGGCTGCTTGACATGGAATATTTTGCTCTGATTTCAAATTTGCCTAGAATTTTTTTTTTTAATTTTTTAAAATTTTGTTTATTTTTTAAAAAATAGGTACGGTTTTTTTGTAATACTAGAATAAAAAGTTCATACTGTTGAAAAGTGATTACTTTTATTTAATTTACTTGCATGCGTTAATCTAAATGAAAATGTAGTTTTTAACGATTTGCTACTGTATTTTGCTTGACAAACATTCATTTTTAGTGTCCAGAAATAGTATGCAAACATATTTGGATTCCATTTTCCCTGATAATGTTTTTTCATCGTTGAAATATCTTTCTGAAATCTTTCACCGTGTGCTTCTCTCACAGCGTCGAGATTTTCAGGAAAGATGTCCGAATATGAATCCAGAAAATATATTTTTAGGAACAGGTTACATTCCAGAGCTTTATGATTTTGAAATTCTTAAACTAGTTCTCCATAGTTTTCAGCTTTTTTATTGCCAAGAAATTCAATTACGACCTTCTTAAAAGACTTACATGTAGCTTTTTCAACTTCATCTAAACTTTTCTCAAACTCATGGTCCTTCATAAGCTCCTTTATTTGTCGGCCTACACATATACCCTCTTCTATTTTAACCTCACAGTTCCTAGGGAATTTGTTCTTTAAGTATCAGAAACCTAGACCACTATTATCCATTGCCCTAACAAAATATTTCATTAATCCAAGTTTGATATGCAAGGGAGGAAGTTATACGTGTTCAGGATTTACAAGTAGTTGGTTTCTTTCAGATTTCTTTTATGCCATTGCTTCTTGATAAAATGATTTTTGCAATCTGCTATTTCATTCGCATAGAAAATAACAAAATTTAGCATATCCCAGCAACAAAAGTCCTAACAAAAGTGCTATAACTTTCAAATCGACGCAGATATTCCAAGAATGCTGTTGGTATTGTATCTTCGATAGAAACATCTTCATGTTATCATACGTCTCTTTCATATAGGCTGTATAGGCAAGAGGAATCTAAGGTTTCTCATTTTCAATATAAAAAAGCATGGCTTTTAAACTGAGTTTGGAGGAATCTATAAAGAATTCCCATTCCTTCCCTTAGAAATTAATGAACATCAGTACAATACACTAAATTGCTTTTGTTGAAAACAATCGTTGGAGGTTTTGTTCATGCTACAATAAGAAGAAATTGTAGTTCCCTTCTCAAGGAGATTCGAATCTTATCTTGACGCGAACAATTCTGCCTGATTCTGTGACAAGTGTAGATCATGAACTAGATCATTGATTCTATGAGGTTCTGTAGATGTTCCACCAAAATCTGGGTATTCAATGTCGTCTTTTTCTGGAGTTAATTGCAAATCTTCATCACCAGAGTTTTCTGAATATAAATTTCCTTTTTCAGGTGGAGCTGGGATTGGAAACTCGTCGATGTCAGGAATATACCTGATAGCTGCATCGATGTTGGAATATTTAATGGTCTTCTTGGACTTGTTTGTTATTCCAGTAATTTTTTGTAATGCAGAAATAGCAGTTCGTGGAGTGGTACCATTCAATACCATTGGAATTATAAATGGCATATGTCGCGACTTTCTGTTAAGCCAACTACTAAGTAATGTTACAAAAAACAGCAAATATGAGGGACCCGAGATTTGTGCTGATCACCGGTTTGATACTCTAAATAAAGTTTATATGATATTTTATCAAGGGAGTAATATTACTTATTTGAGACTTCAATGTTAGTTCACCACAAACATAGCAAAAACTGTTTGGATAATTTTCACTATTTTGCGGCATTTTAAATCTGTTTGTACAAACATAAACACTTGAACGCAAAGTAAAGACTAGTAGTTCATTATAAATTAATATAAACACCTTTCTAACTAAACACGCAGGTCTAAACTAAACGGAAGTTATTCACGTATGCGACTTCACGTATTAACAAGTTCAGACTTGGTTTGTTAAATCTGGGGTATATTTGATTTTTTATCGGAATCTATATTAACATACATTGTTGGTGACCAACTTCTTTTAATAAAGCAAGCAAATAGAGTTACATCAAACAAGACACTTTGCTATCTGTGAGAGATATATATTTTTAAGTATATGTAAATTTACAAAAAAAAAAAAAAAAAAAAAAAAAAAAAAAAAAACTGGTGATATCAGTGTTTTTGTTGTTATGTTGACTTCAGCGTGCTAAGTACATAAGACGCAATTTTTATCCATTTAACAAAATTTCTGTCGAGCAGTGATATTTGTCACAGTTTAATATCTTTTTTTATATCTTATATTTGTTAATATCTTAATTTTAATTTCAAATCCTTAATTTTTATTTTAATTTACAGTCTTACGTATTATTGGAATATTATTATTATGAGCATAAAGAATTATGCATGCAATTTAAGTATTTTATATGTAAAAATTTTTTATACTTATATTTACAGTTTATACGTAATCTGTAAGTATTTTATTTTACAAAAGAAAAAATTCCTTTAAAATGTGTTAAGATTTTTTTTCTTCCAAAACTATGCATTTATAAACCACTTATCTATGATTAAACTCATTAGTAATTACAAATTTAAATTAAAAATTCCACTTACTCAATTTTCATGTTTTTCCTAATTCGCAAATTACCTGCACAAAACCCATTTTTAAATAAATTTAGAATTTTTGCATTCAAAAAATATTTATGAAACGGATAGAAATCTTATAAATTAAATATAATGAATTGCATTTTAAGGTACGATTGGAAAAAGGATTATATTTTTATCCTCATAACAATTCGAGTCAAATTCTGTAAAGAAAAATCCTTAAAGAGTTTTAATTGCTTTCGAATAATTTCCCAATAAAAAATTAAATTTTTGAAAGGACGAAATTAAATAAATAATTCTAGAAATAAAGTCAAAGGCTTGTTTACCACCGCACAAGTCATTCTCTTTCTTTTTTTACTAAGTAATTGAAATATTAGTTATCTTTTTAATCTCAAAACTGTTCTTAAGAACAATTTTGTTATTTCTCCTTAATATATCTCTAATTGGTATTTTAATAATGTTTACTGTAATTACTGGTTTAAAGGCTATAAAATTTAAGTAAGAAAAAGGTAAAACAGATAAAATTTTTGTACTTATTTTTTTTCATAATGATTCAACAAATATATATATATTTTTTTTGAAAACTTAATTATTTAAAGAATTAGTTTTGAATATTAATTTTAAGAAATTGACTTAAGGGATTCATTTTTTAAGTTGATAAAATTCGGCGTATCATAATTAATTTTTTTTTTATCTTTCTAGTCAAAAATAACCTCACAAGACTATATCATTTCTTTTCTTACTAATGCTTTTTAAATTATTTGTTGTAATCGAAAATTATAATTGGTATCAAAGGGAAATGTTTCAATATGAAATAAAATTTCATTCCTTAAGATTGTACATGTAAATTAATGAAAACTTTAAAATAATGAAAAACATCCGTAAATTAGAGTTAAAAATAAGAACAAATAGCAAAAATGTTTCTGCAAATAATTTGAATGTCGTCGCATCTAAAAGAAGAATTTCAAAAAATTTATTTCACTATTTCTTTCTTAAATAATATGCAAAAATTTGTAATTGTAAATTGTTATAAATATTATAGTTACATTATATATTAATATAATTTAAACTTTACGAAGATTGGAAAGATTTTATAAAATATAAAAATCAGATAATTACGAAACACAATGTCGCAAGTAATAAAAATCTATTAATAAATAAAATTTTCAAATTTCCAATGGATATATTTCAAAACGTTATTACTAATATTTAACTGCTTATGTGCTTATATCTAATTGATAAAGTCTTTTATTAATTATCTTTAGATGAAGTTTTAAATATAGATTGTTATAGGGGTTTATCCTTTATTTTCCTTTGGGTATATATAGTAAACGAATGCAATATGAAATTTCCTGGCATATTTTTTTTCATTTAATTGCATTGAAATTTCATTTGCACGTTGTTGAATTTATTTAAGAATATCTCAAGCCCAAGTAAAATATCTTATCGAAATTAAGAACAAAATAATCCATAATTTTAAATAATAAAAAATATTTAACTGAAGATCATGATATGGAAAATTATGATGGCCGACTGAAATCTTTATTAAAATAAATAATAGTTATTTGTTTGTTTTTTTTCTTTGGTAAATATACAAAACGAAAGCAATATGTAATTTCCTGGCATATTTTTTTTCAATTAATTACATTGAAATTTCATTTGCAAGTTGTTGAGTTTGCTTAACAATATCTCAAAGCACAAGTAAAATATCTTATCAAAATAATCAAATAATAACAAAATAATCCACAATTCCAAATAATAAAAATATTTAATTGAAGATCAAGACATGAAAAATTCTAATGCCAACAGAAATCTTTAGTAAAATAAATAATATTTTTATTTCTTTACGTTTTCAAGTAATGCTTCCTGAATCTCTTATTGTTAATAAAATCTATTTTTATGAGGTTTATAAAACAAGCTTTTAAAATATAATAATTCAATGTTAAAATTAGATCGAATGTACTTATAAGTATTTTTACTGTATTTGAAAAGATATAAAGTAAGTTATTCAAATTATCTCTATCCATTAATTTTATTTTTTTGGTTTCACCTTTATTTCATGAATTTAATCACTTTATTTTTAAAGAGTATCCGAATTCTTATTTTTTTAAAAAAAGTAAAAATTACTTTTAAAGAATATTTTCAAAGATTCAAGCTAAAGATATTTTCAAAGAAGCTATAAGAATGCAAAAATAATTGAATTATGCAAGATTTTAAAAATAAAAGATGGTTATTTACGTTGACTATCTTAAAAGATTCACTTTTCTTATTCCATTTATAAAACATTTTTTCAATCCTAATATTATTTATTTACTTATATTTTATTTGTTTATTTATTTTCTTTTGAAAATCCATTCACGAAGAAATGACGCAGACAAGATATGACTATTTTGAATCGTTTACCTTTCTTCAAGTTTCTAAAGCAAAATTATTCTAATGTAAAAGCACGTCAACTTCAGTTAATCATCAAGTAAATCATCTTTACATTTTTAGAGCTTTAATATTTCTACATGTTTGGAACAATAAATGAAATTTTCTTTTTTTTACTGAAATAAAAAATATATATACATAATAAAAGAAGATTATCTTTCATCACAAAACGTGCTTTGAATGAACTTATGGTCTTTTTGATGATAAGGTCAAAGAAGATTGAAGAAAGGTTACTAGAAAATTTTGAACCAGCAATATAACGACGAAATTGGGCCTAACATAAACTTGATGTGCATGTTTATAATCAAATAAAGAATCCTAGACATTGTTTATTTAATAATATTATGTTTACCTGCAACATAATAAAATTTGTGAACCAGTTACGTAAACCTGATGTATTGTATGTTGAGTAAATGTTTGAATATTTTTTATTAATGCGACAAATGTATTAAAACTTTAATAATTTATCATCTTCATTGGCAATAAAATATTTTCTTAATAGATCATGCATGACTTTTGCATGATTATAAATGATGACATTATAAAAGCACGTGCTAACCTAGTGGCACAGTGCTAAAGTGCAAGTCTAGTATGAGAAAGGTCCTAAGTCTTTTGTTAGTCCGACTTTCAGAAACTAGATTATTCAGCTAGTTCTATTTTAAAATCGAAAAAAATTATTATTGTCGTTAAGTAATTAAAGAGTCTAGATTTTTAAAAGAATGAATGCATTGATTATTTATTTTATTTTATGGAAACGTTATTTTACTTCAATTACTTAAACTGGACGAATCTATGTGCATGATTATAATCCAATATGGTATTGTAGATATTGTTTATTTAATAATATTATGTTTACCTGCAACATAATAACATTTTTGAACCAGTTATGTATACCTGATGCACTGTATTTTGAGTAAATGTTTGAATATTTTTAATTAATGTGAAAAACCTATTAAAAATTTAATAACTTTTTATCATCTCCAGAGACAAAAAAATATTTTTAATAGCTCAGATATGACTTTTATATGATAAATGATAACTTCATAAAAGCACGTGCTAGCCTAGTGGCACAGTGTTAACGTGTGCGTCTAGCGTGCTGGAGATAGGTTAGAAGTCCTTTATTAGTCACGACTTTCAGAAACTAGGTTATTCAGCTAGATCTATTTTAAAATCGAAAAAAATTTATTATTCACATTAAGTAATTAAAGGATAGATTTAAAAAGAATGATTTTTCAAAGAATGAATGCATTGATTATTTACTTTATTTTATAGAAACATTATTATACTTAAGTTACTTAAACTTGATGAATCTATGTGCATGTTTATAATCAAATATGGAATTCTAGACATTGTTTATTTAATAATATTATATTTACCTGTAACATAATAACATTTTTGAACCAGTTGTGAATACCTGATGCATTGTATGTTGAGTAAATGATTGAATATTTTTTATTATTGCGACAAATGTATTAAAACTTCAATAATTTATCATCTTCATTGGTAATAAAATAATTTCTTACTAGCTCAGGTATGGGTTTTGTATGAATATAAATGATGACTTCATAAAAACACGTGCTAGCCTAGTGGCACAGTATAAAGGGAACGTCTAGTATGCGAAAGGTCGTAAGTCCTTTGTTAGTCACGGCTTTCAGAAACTAGATTATTCAGCTAGATCTATTTTAAAATCGAAAAAAATTATTATTCACGTTAAGTAATTAAAGAGTCTAGATTTTTAAAAGAATGAATGCATTGATTATTTATTTTATTTTATGGAAACATTATTTTACTTCAATTACTTAAACTGGACGAACCTATCTGCATGTTTATAATAAAATATGGTAGATATTGTTATTTAATAATTTTATGTTTACCTGTAACATAATAACATTTTTGAACCAGTTATGTATACCTGATGAACTGTATGTTGAGTAAATGTTTGAATATTTTTAAGTGCAGAAACGTATTAAAATTTTAATACTTTTTATCATCTTCAGAGACAATAAAATATTTTCTTAATAGCTCAGATATGGCTTTTGTATGGTTATAAATGATGACCTCATAAAAGCACGTGGTAGCCTAGTGGTCCAGTGCTAAAGGGCATGTCTAGCATGCTTGAGGTCATAAGTCCGTTGTTAGTCACGTCTTTTAGAAACAAGATTATTCTGCTAAATCCATTTTAAAATGAAGAAAATTCATTGCTCACATTAAGTAATTATAGGGTCTAGATTTTCAAAAGAATGAAATCGTTAATTATTTACTTTATTTTATAGAAACATTATTTTACTTCAGTTACTTGCCTTTGAAGTAGTTAATTTAATAATCTATATCAATGCAAAAACTCAGCACATTTTCACTGATATTAACTTTTTCAGAAACAAGGTGACTCGATGGCAATTGTGACAATGCATTTTTACTGCTACTACACCACACCACACCACATCATTGTGCCCAGAGCTGAGTTGCCCCTTTATAGTTTGGGAATGATATGGGTGAGAATAAGTCTGATTGGGCTCTGTGACGCTCTACAAACATATGAGATCGGAACCTATGACTTAAAGTGGATTCCGAACCACTACAAACATTCAGGGCACCGCTGGGATTCGAATCCGAAACCTGTGGTACCGAGCGCCAGAGCGCTAGCCATAAAAGCCATAAAGCCCCTGTGACAATGTATGTAAAACCTCATGCATCTATAATCAAATTGCCTGGGGACAGCTTTCCAGGGTTTATTCTCATACAAGGCCCATTGATGATCAACAAAAATAAAAATAAAAACTTTTTAAGGAAATCTAAGAAAAATTTTTTAAAAAAAAAAGTTTTCCGACATGCATTATGAAACATAAAAAAAAATCATTTTATATCATTAAAAAATCGTTTCTTTTGGAAGAGGCCTTTACCATAAAAAGAATTATTAAGTATGTTAAAATTAAAAAAAACAATTTAAAAAATACTTTACCGAAAATAGAACAAAAGCCTTTTTACTATTAAAACGATTAACTGTGATTATTTTTTGAACTTAACTCACGTAATAAAACTATTTATGTGAAAAGAAATAGCCTATTATGCAAAGGAAACTCTTTGCGACTAATTTAAAGAACACATTTTCCCCTGGCATTTTAGCACGGCCCAGCAACAGAAGCCCCAAGAATAGAATAGAACAATTCCCCAAGAATAGAATAGAACAATTCCCCTAGAATAGAACAAAATCCGTTTTACTAATAAAGCGATTAACTATAATTATTATTTTTTAATTTGATGCTTATAATAAAAATGGTTTATGGGAAAATGATAGCTTAGAACTGTTATTCAATTCCTTCTATTAGCTCACACTCTCCCTATATATATCTTGTTCAAATTTTCTATCGTTAATAAAATAGTTTTTATTCATCCACTCAATATTTAAGATGCATATATCTACCAATAGATGGCGACAGATAAACTTAAAAAAATGAATGAAAATTATTTATAAAGGACTTTCTGCAATATAGTGAAAAAAAAGTAGGAATTGACTTTAAAATTTTTTTTTATATATTACTTGTTTAATATAATTTCAAAAACTGAATGCATTTTCATTGGCATTCACTTTTTCAGAAACGACGTGGTGACTCGATGGCTGTTGTGACAATCTGTGTAAAACTTCTCGCATCTATAATCAGGCTGCCTTGTATTAGTTTTCCGGGTTTACTCTCATACTATACGCCAATGTTGGGCAGTTACCACTAAGAAATTAATATATATTACCTGCATTAATTGATAAAATAATTGACTGATAATTTGTTAAATTGATGATATTGATAATTCAAAATTAATGATATCTGAGAAAAATATTTTAAAAAAAAAAAGTTTATTCCAACATACATTATGAAACATAAAAAAAAAATCATTTTATGTCCTTAAAAATAACGTCTTTTGGAAGAGGCAGTTACCATAAAGGGAATTATAATGTATATATTAAAACAGCATAATGAAAAAAATTTTAAAAAACAATTAAAAAATACATCACCGAGAATAGAATAAAAGCCTTTTTACTAATAAAACGATTAACTGTAATTATTTTTTGAGTTTGATGGGTATAATAAAAATGGTTTATGTGAAAATAATAAAAATGGTTTGATTGATTTCCCTGGAAATAATGCATTTTTAACGTACAAAGAATAGCCTTTTTACTAATAAAACTATTATTTTTTGAATTTGATGAGTGTAATAAAAATGGTTTATGTGGAAATAATGATATCACACTATCCAAAGGAAACTTTTTACGACTAATTTGAAGAACACATTTTTCTCTGGCATTTTCTCGTGGCCCAGCAACAGAAGTCCCAAGAATAGAACTATTCCCCAAGAATAGAGCAAAAGCCTTTTTACTAATAAAATGATTAACTAAAATTGTTTTTTGAATTTGGTACATGTAATAAAAATAGTGTATGTAAAAATAATGATAGCAGACTATCCAAAGGAAACTCTTTGCGACTAATTGGATTTCCCTGGCATTTTCCCTGCCATTTTCTCGCGGTCCAGCAACAAAAGTCCTAAGAATAGAATAGAACAATTCCCCAAGAACAGAACAAAAGCCTTTTTACTAATAAAACGATTCAATATAATTATTTTTTTAATTTGGTGCGTGTAATAAAGATGGTTCATGTGGAAATAATGATAGCGTACTATCAAAAAAAAAAACTCGTCACGACTAATTTGAAGAACACCTTTTTCCCTGGCATTTTCTCGTGGCCCAGCAACAGAAGTCCCAAGAATAGAATAGAGCAATACCCCAAGAATAGAACAAAAGCCATTTTATTAATAAAGCGATTATTTTTTGAATTTGATGCGTGTAATAAAAATGGTACATGTAAAAATAATGGTAGCATACTATCCAAAGGAAACTCTTTGCGACTAATTGAAGAATACATTTTCCTCTGGCATTTTCTCGTGGCACAACAACAGAAGCCCCAAGAATAGAATAGAGCAATACCCCAAGAATAGAACAAAAGCCATTTTATTAATAAAACGATTATTTTTTGAATTTGATGCGTGTGATAAAAATGGCTTATGTGAAAATAATGGTAGCGTACTATCCAAAGGAAACTCTTTGCGACTAATTGAAGAATACATTTTCCCCTGGCATTTTCTCGTGGCACAACAACAGAAACCCCAAGAATAGAATAAACCAATTCCCCAAGAATAGAACAAAAGCCATTTTATTAATAAAACGATTATTTTTTGAATTTGATGCGTGTGATAAAAATGGCTTATGGGAAAATAATGGTAGCGTACTATCCAAAGGAAACTCTTTGCGACTAATTGGAAGAACACATTTTTCCCTGGCTTTTTCACACGCCTCTGCGACAGAAGCCCCAACCGTCGGCACGTGCCCTGAAGAGCTCTCCACGCCGCCCCATAGAGATCCAATTGCACCAGGACTTCGGTGACGCCCAAATAGAGTGTCACTTGAGAAGAGCTGCAACATGAAAAGCTATTCCGCACTCTCATTACGCTCGTGCCGGAATTACAAAGAAAGCGGCAGAGTGAAATATGAGTTTTAAAGCTTCAAAATATGTGCAATACTTGCTCAAAATAGTGAACAGTGGCTATATATAGATGAAAACATTGTACTGACTGTTTGGAAATGTATTTTTTAATGTACTGACTGTTTGGAAATGTACTTTTTAATGTACTCACTATTTGGAAATGTACTTTTTAATGTACTTTCTGTTTGGAAATGCACTTTTTAATGTACTGACTGTTTGGAAATGCACTTTTAATGTACTCACTATTTGGAAATGTACTTTTTAATGTACTTTCTGTTTGGAAATGTACTGTTTTTTTTAATGTACTGACTGTTTGGAAATGCACTTTTTAATGTACTCACTATTTGGAAATGTACTTTTTAATGTACTGACTGTTTGGAAATGCACTTTTAAATGTACTGACTGTTTGGAAATGCACTTTTTAATGTACTCACTATTTGGAAATGTACTTTTTTTTTTTTTTTTAATGTACTTTCTGTTTGGAAATGCACTTTTAATGTACTGACTGTTTGGAAATGCACTTTTTAATGTACTCACTATTTGGAAATGTACTTTTTAATGTACTGTCTGTTTGGAAATGCACTTTTTAATGTACTGACTGTTTGGAAATGTACTTTTTAATGTAACTGTTTGTACTCACTATTTGGAAATGTACTTTTTAATGTACTTTCTGTTTGGAAATGCACTTTTTAATGTACTGACTGTTTGGAAATGCACTTTTTAATGTACTCACTATTTGGAAATGTACTTTTTAATGTACTTTCTGTTTGGAAATGCACTTTGTTGACTGTTTGGAAATGCACTTTTTAATGTACTCACTATTTATGTGCTTTTAATGACTTTCTGTTTGTTTTTAATGGAACTGACTGTTTGGAAATGCACTTTTTAATGTACTGACTGTTTAGAAATGTACTTTTAAATGTACTCACCGTTTGGAAAAAGTATTTTTAATTTACTGACTGTTTGGAAATGTACTTTTTAAGGTACTCACTGTTTGGAAATGTACTTTTTAATGTACTGACTGTTTGGAAATGTACTTTTTAATGTACTGTCTGTTTGGAAAAACTGTTATCAAAGCTAGTTTTATTCATAACTTCATAGGTGAAAATATATGCACACCACTACATAAAATATATTTAGCTAAAAATAACCTATTTATGATTTTTAAATTTTTTAAATAATGTTTTTTAAAATTTCATTTTAAATAAAATTTTATATAAATATTATTTAATTATTTAATATTAAATAAAATTATTATTAATTATTAATTATTTAATTTAAATATTAAAATAATATAAATATTATTTAATTATAAAAAATGTTAAGATCATTATTTTTTTCCATATATTCGATATAAGAAAAGGCATTGAAATGATCTATCCGGAAATACATTTCATTAAATGATCAATATAAAACCTGATAGAAAAAAATTTGATAGATATATATGAATGTAGTGCTAAACGTAAAAGTAAATAAAATATATTTAGCTAAAAATAACCTATTTATGATTTTTAAATTTCTTTAAGATAATATTTTTTAAAAATTTATAATATATATTATTTAATGTAAATATTTTTTAATTATTTGTAATATATTAAATAAAAAAATGTTAAGATCATTATTTTTTTTCATACTTTCAATATAAGGAAAGTCATTGAAATGATCTATCCGGAAATGTGTTTCATTAATTGATCAACATGAAACTTGATAGGAAAAACGTTTGAATGTAGATATATATGAATGTAATGCCCAATGTACAACTAAATAAAATATATTTATCTAAAAATAACTTACTTATTATTTTTATAATTTCTTAAAGATAATATTTTTAGAAATTTTAATTTATATAAATGTTATTTAATTATTTGCAATATATTAAATAAAAATTGTTAAGATCATTATTTTTTTTATATATTCGATACGTTGAAAGGCATTGAAATGATTTATCTGGAAATGCATTTCATTAAGTGATTAACATGAAACTTTATGGAGAAAAAAAATTTGATTTGGTATATATAAATGTACTGGCCAATGTACAACTAAATAAAATATATTTAGCCAAAAAATAACCTATTTATTGTTTTTAATTTTTTTAAGATAATATTACAAAAAAAATTATTTTAAATAAAATTTTATATAAATATTATTTACTTATTTGTAATATATTAAATAAAATATAAGGAAAGGCATTGAAATGATCTATCCGGAAATACATTTCCTTAAATGATAAACATGAAAAATAAAAAAATAAAAAATCACAATAATCAAAGAAGAAAAGTTGAAGACTCACATTAAAATATGAGTATATAAAAGTGTATAAAAAATATCAACGGAAAAATATGTTATTTTCCAAAATATAGTAGTGTTCCAGGCATTTGAAGTAAATTTATCAACTAATATATTTATATTAAACAGAAAAGTAATAAAAATTTAAAAAATATCCTATTTCTGTTCTTATTCTAGAACTGAAATTATTTTAATGCAAAAGCAATAAAGAAAAATAATAATGTTTGTAGATAAGAATAGGGCAGAAATATGTAGAGAAAAAATTCTCCTTCCTTTCATTTAATAAGAAATAGGAGACAGTAAATAAATTCGGGAAAAAAAAATCGAGAAATTTGACAATGTTTAAATATATATACATATATATATATATATATATATATACACATTTGATTTCTTACTAGGCCGAATGCAGCCAACGTGTCATAGGTTGCACTAGATAGTTGTAATACGAGATTTACAGAATTAAGTTAGAATAAACGACATATACTACTGCGCCCAAAAAGTAAGACCAATTTTTTTTCAAAAACTCTTTATTTATTCTTCCAAATTTATTTCATCGCCTTCAAAGTAATCCCCTCCGGACACAATGCACTTATGCCAACGTTTTTTCCAATCCTCAATGTATGCTAAAAAGTCAAAGGATGACCTTCAAAGCGCGCGGCGATTCACGTTGAATCTCTTCAATCAACTTAAAACGGTGTCCCCGAAGTGGTCTTTTGAGTTCAGGGAATAGCTAGAAGTCGCACGGTGTGAATACGGTGGTTGTGGAACGATATGGGTTTCATTTTTGGCGATTGGCGGGAAACCCACGAAGAATCAATGCTGTATGAGCTGGCGCATTCAGTGATTTCGCTACCAATTGAGATTTGGCGCGTTTGAGGCCCAAAATGTAATTAACCGATCCTTTTGAAATTCAACACCATCAGCAAGTTCTCTAATTGTAAATCGACGGTTTGCAAGCACCAAATCTTTAATTTTTTGGACGTGAGCTGCGTCGGTTGAGGTTGATGGTCGACCAGAGGGCTCTTCGTCTTCAACGCGTTCTCTGCCTTCTTTGAACTGTTTATACCACTTCTAAACATTTCTTTCCGATATAGGAATGCTCACCGAGTGCCTTCTGCCCCATTCTATACATTTTCGCAAACAAAGTTCTTTGCTCAATTAATTCAGACATTTCAAAAATCGCCGGAATCAGTTTTAGCCTTTCAAATTTTACACAGATGTCAAGGACAGTGCCAGCAACCTAAAAAATGAAATTCCATAAGCCCCGGGAATTTTAAATTGAAAATTGGTCTTACTTTTTGGACACAGTAGTAATACATCTATGCACAAAGTGAAGAAAATATATAGTGAAAAGGGAAGTAAAAATAAAATCAAAGAGAAAAGCGAGAGAAAAATCGTATAAAGTAAATAGAAAACTGTCAAAAACTGTAAGTAAATAGACAACTGTAAAACTGTAAGTAAATAGAAAATTATCAAAAACTGAGACACACTCACTGAGACTTCACTGAACACAAAGTTTTCAACCTCAACTTTATGGCTCATGATGACAATAGCATAGAAAGAAAATGCCGTATAGTAATAATAGAGATCATTATCTCTATTAGGCATTACAAAAACTACTTTAAAAATCATTCACTACATTTAAAAATGATTTAGATCAAATTTCCTTATGCATTTTATTCTAAAAACAACTCCGTAATTAAATTAAATAAGACAGGGCGAAAGATTTGACAATGCTATACTTTATTGGGTCTGTTAACTATTTTTCTAAGAGACTTGAAATAATAATACTTGACTGCTTGCTTGGCAAATTAATTCTAATTTAATTCTAATTATTCTCTTTTTTATGCCTTAAATTAGACAGCTAATTTCACTAGAATATGTAGGACTCATTGCACAAATTCAAATATATATCCCTATTTTAAATATTATATTAATAGATAATAGACTCTTAAATTTTTTCACCACATAAAATTTAATTTTAATTTTATTCTCGATCACTAAGATTATTGAATTATATAGATGTAACACACATTATCAAATTGTTTAAAATTTTATATTAATCAATATTTCGCAATGGTCGTTAAAAGTTTCAAAAATTCTTTTAAAATGAACAGAATTAGAACTCAAGCCTATAGTGCGTCTGTTAACTGTTTTTCTAAGAGACTTCAAATAATAATACTGGACTGTTTACTTTGTAAATTACTTCTAATGTAACTCTAATAATTATTCTCTTTTTTTATGACTTGAATTAGACAGTTAATTTCACTAGAATTTGTAGGACTCATTACACATAATTAAATATACACTGAAGTGACAAAAGTCATGGGATAGCAATATGCAAATTTTCAGATGGCAGTAGCATCGCGTAGAACAGGTATAAATGCGCAGTGCTTTCGCGGAGCTTTCATTTCTGTTCAAGTTATTCATGTGAAGAGGTTTTGACGTGATAATGACCGCACGACGGGAATTAACAGACTTTGAACGCGGAATGTTAGTTGGAGCTAGACGCATGGGTCATGCCATTTCGGAAATCGTTAGGGAATTCAACATTCCCAGATCAACTGTGTCACGAGTGTGCCGAGAGTATGAAATTTCAGGCATAACATCCCACCATGGACAGCGCAGTGGTCGACCGCCTGCACTTAACGACCGAGACCGGCGACGTCTGCAAAGAGTCGTAAATTCTAACAGACAAGCAACACTGCGTCAAATAACCGCAGAAATCAATGTGGGACGTACAAGGCACTTGTCTGTTAGAACTGTGCGGAGAAATTTGGCTTTCTTGGGCTATTCCAGCAGAAGACCGACTCGAGTGCCTTTACTGACAGAACGACATCGCTTGCAGCGACTCTCGTGGGCACGTGAGCATATCGGTTGGTCCCTAGATGAATGGAAAACCGTGGCCTGGTCAGATGAGTCACGATTTCAGTTGGTAAGAGCTGATGGTAGGGTTCGAGTGTGGCGCAGACCCCACGAAGCCATGGACCCAAACTGTCAGCAAGGCACTGTTCTAGCTGGTGGTGGCTCCGTAATGGTGTGGGCTGTTTTTTCATGGCATGGACTTGGTCCTCTGGTGCGACTGGACCGAACATTGACTGGAAATGCTTATGTTCAGCTACTTGGAGATCACTTGCAGCCATTCATGGACTTCATGTACCCAAACAACAATGGAATTTTTATGGATGACAATGCGCCATGTCACCGGGCCACAACTGTTCGCAATTGGTTTGAAGAACATTCTGGACAATTCCAACGAATGATCTGGCCACCTAGATCGCCCGACATGAATCCCATCGAGCATTTATGGGACATCATCGAGAGGTCTGTTCGTGCCCAAAATCCTGCACCATCAACGCTTTCACAATTATGGACGTCTATCGAGACAGCATGGCTCAATATTCCTGCAGAAGACTTCCAACGACTTGTTGAGTCCATGCCACGTCGAGTTGCTGCACTTCGCCGGGCGAAAGGAGGGCCGACACGATATTAAGAGGTATCCCATGACTTTTGTCACTTCAGTGTATATTCATATATTAAATAATACATTAGTAGATAATAGACTTTGAACATTTTCACAGCATAAAATTTTATTTTATTTTATTCCCGATCAGCAAGATAAATAAGGATTTACATAGAAGTAACATAGATAATTAAATTGTTTGAAATTTTATATCGGTTGATATTTTACAATTGTCTTTTAAAAATTTCAAAAATCCCTTTATAAAGTGTGCAATTAGAGCTCAAAACTAAAATATTTTTAACTGCAAATTTAAGCCCCATTAACAGAAACTCGAAGTATAAGGTAAACCTTTTTCTCCACAATTAGAAGTAATGTTAAAGCTTTTGAAATAATTTTGAAACAGGAGTAAATTTGCACAAATTCTTGAGATTCACCGTATTTTAAATTTGGTATCAAAATTACAATTCCTGTTCAGAATATTACATCCCAAACTAATATTAATACGGAAAAGAAACAGCTTAAAATCTTAAAGTGTAAGAAGTTTAAATTGTTCATTTTTAACTTTTTCTGGAACTCACCATATTGATCAAGTTGAAAATAGACCACTGTAAAAACTTTCACCAACATGCTGAAAATTCTTCGCTTTGCTAAAACAAGAGTAGAATTGCATCAATTCTTGAGACTTACCATATTTTAACATTGGTACCAAAATTACAATTCCTGTCCAGAATATTGCATCTGAATCTAATATTAATACAGAAAAGGAATGGCTTAAAATCTTAAAGTGTAAGAAGTTTAAGTTTTAACTGGTATCACTTTTTCTGGGGCTCACTATATTGACCAAGTTGAAACTGGGCCACTGTAAAAACTCTTCTTTTTAATTGCAAATTTAAGCTCCAATAACAGAAACTCGAAGTATAATGTAAAGCCTCTTCTCCATTATTAGAAGGAATATCAAGGCTAAATAGTTTTTAAACAATAAAATTACACCTAAATTAATTTTTGAGACTCATCATATTTTAAGATTGGTATCAAAATTACAATTCCTGCCCAGAATATTGCATCTGAATCTAATATTAATACAGAAAAGGAACGGCTTAAAATCTTAAAGTGTAAGAAGTTTAAGTTTTAACTGGTATCACTTTTTCTGGAGCTCACCCTATTGATCAAACCGAAACTGGGCCACTGTAAAAACTTTCACCAACATGCTGAAAATTCTTTCGCTTTGCTGAATCATTGCGAAAACAATGGCGGAGAAAGAAAGCAAAACAAAAGCAAGGGGAAGAAAAAGCTGCATAAAACAGGACTCCACAGAAAATTTTGGGAGTCTTTGATTGAATTCTAAGGTCTTCTGTTTTCTTTATCGGGTTCCGTTTTCGATTCACGAAGAGATTACGCTCGGCCAAAGCCACTTCGCAAAAGTCTCTTTTCCGACTTCTCATTTTTCCGAGAGAGAATTCCCCCTTCCTTCTTTCCCTTCCCTTCTTTATGCAAAAAGTCCTAATGTCGAAGCTGAAAGTGAGTCCCGAATAGAAAATGAAATCCCACTTGCTGTTTTGTTTTGTCGTTGCTGGTGATCAGGGATGCTTTTTGCAGCGAAGCTGTTTCGCGGAAGGAAAATTCTGCTGTGGAGCAGAGGAATTCCCCCCGGGTCCCTTAATCCAAAGAGAGTGAAGAGAAAAGGAGCCTCGGAAATATGCAAAAGTCTTCCCGTTCCGCATAGCCTTGTTTCTCTTTCAACGTGTAGAGGATTACTGCGCATCAGTCGCGAGAGACATTGTTTTTGATGCTGTTTTAAACCACCAGAAAAGCAACCGACACCGAAGATGGGAGGGGAATAGCGAAACAAAAAAAAAGAAAAGAAAAAGATAGAAAAAGAAAAGGAAAAGAAAAGAAGCACTCCACGAAAAGCAAGCAAGGAAAACAAAAAGAGGTATCATAACGTCTTTTTATTCGAAGCTACCCATTTCACCAGTTGCCCGTTTTGGCTATGAGGAGACTTGAGGCAATCCTAAGTCTGTAAACCGTCAAGAGAAGAGTTGCCAGAAAAAGGGATGGTAAAAAGACGGTTTTGATACCCCTGGCGCATCAAACCGAAGGGGAATCTTCCAGAGTCACATTTTTCTCCATCGACTCTTGCTGTCTTGGCAAGCAAATCGGTGAAAAGTTGCCTTCTTATCTGCTTGGGGACGGAAGAGGTAGCTTCGATTTCGAGAATAATGCATTAAAACGTAATTTCACAAGCGAATTTCCCTTTCTGCTTTTCGAAGCACTTCCAACCGAGAAAAAGGGAAAGAAAATTGAACAGTTAGGAAACTTTGAAAAGTAAAATACAACCGTTAAATCTTTTTTTATTTTATTTTATCTGTGATTTTGTTGTTAAGTGCAGGTAACTTGGATTGATGGAATAGACAATTTGTTTCTAAGAATATCTTTATGTGACAGATATTCTTTTATTTGATCATTATTCAGAGTCGGGCAACCAAAAATGGGTGTAGACAACAATCTCCTTTTGGGGATTTTATTATTTTTTTCTTCCCAAAGCTTTTTATGGATAATATCCACTACGCTGCATTATGTTCTTTATTTATACTTCATTTTATAATATATTTTGAGACATTAATGGAGAAACTTAGCAGCATCATATAATTTATTGTTGTGTGTTTAAGAATAATTCGTAAGATTTCTTACGCTTTTCGCCGTATTTATTAAATATATGCCATTCTACTGATCGAAATTATTTATCATTTGAAAAATAATATAAAATCAGGAAAAATATATACAGAAATATATATATATATGTATGTTTTGTTCTTCCTGATTTCCCTACAACTAATACATACAGCTATTGCATTAACCATTATTAATCTTACATTCTCACATTTTTCCTAGTAACTGCTTCTTGTCTATTTTTTTTATATAATTAATCTTTTCTGGACTCTTCAGTTTCTTCATTTGCACACTCTCTGCAAAATATTTTTGATAATTCGTTTTAATAACAATTCAGTCTGACTGCCAGACACTTGACAACTTCGTAGACTTTCGACGTAGTGCTTTCTCTGTCCCATTGCTTTCAGGGTCTGGATCCCAACTCTTGAAATTCTTTGAACCGCTTGTTATAAAAATGAGGTAAAAAGATTCTGAAATTTTCATTTATTGGCTGATTCCCCTTGTTCTTCGACTACACTTTGCAGCATCCTCCAGGCTTGCTCCATGAATATAAATACATATGTATGTATATATATTCAGGGTGATTATAAAAAATCGTTCTTGATATATGAGTCCCTAATTATCATACCATTCGAGAATCATATGAAAAAAAAAAAAATAGTTAAATTCTAACAGCTACGGTTACAGTAATTTCGAAATTTTGAAATGGCAACACCTCCTTTTTTTTTATTAGGCATTTTATTTTATGTGACACGGCGAAATTCTCTATCTGTGTTTCGTGTTGATGCAAGATGGCATTCCTTCCTTTGTGAGTTTTCTGTGAAAGGTTTTTTAATACAACAGTCTGGTGACAGAATTATCTCCAGCCATTTCACGTTTCTGTTGTCCCCAAAGTCCTCCGATCTCATTCCAATGGATTTCTGAGTGTGAGGATACTTGAATTCTAAAGTGCAAACAATTAATCAGCAAACTGCATCTGATTTGAAAGATGCCATCAGACATCAGGATCAACAGATTCTTCTTGCCATGTTACATTCTTCAATGCTATTCACCATCTGCCGCATGCCAAGTGTCATCGTGTGTGAAGGAGATCACGTGGAAAATTAGAACACATTAACATGTTTTGCTTTCAGTTTTTATCTGTAATTATTGGTTGTTTTCCCTTTTCTTCTTAGTCTGTCTAGCGCCAGCGCTTTTCGTGCTACAAGTAACATTTTCAACGCCATGTATGGTTTTTTACTGTGGAGATCACATTCCAATAAAAAAAGTAGGTGCTGCCATTTGAAATTTTTGAAATCGTGTTACTGTAACCGTAAATGTTAGAGTTTATTGTATTTCATGTGATACTTGAGCGCCTGCCTCAAAATACCATAAACCAAAATTTCATTCAGTTTCTGTGAATGATATTATAAAATTTTTTTCGATATATAGCTATGAACTCATATATAGAGAAATTTTTTATAACCACTCAGTATAATTAAGTTTTATGTGTTTAAAATAAAAATAATCTTTATAAAAGGGAAAATAATACAGATAATTTTATATTTTATAAAGACCTGTGTCTTTAATGTAAGAGAAATCTCCAGTTTAAAACGTAAGGTATCATAAGAATTAAACTTATTATATTACAAAAAAAAAATAATATGATAATAATAATAATAATAATAATCTAAATTATTATTTAATAAATTTATTATTAAATGTAAACATATTACCCAATATTTAATTTTATTTGACAAAAATTCCGATAAAATTAGTATACTGCATTTAATTAGTTGAAAATTTAGTATTAAAAAGTATTAAATTGGATTCTAACGAATGTTTTAATGAAGAAACTAAACATTTTATAATTTTACCAAATTACTTTTTATAGCTTAATAGTACTGTTTCGTTAAAGAAGAATTTTAATGTGGTTATTTAGAAGGTGCAAATCTTCACAAAATTTTATCTTAGTACTTTAAATCGATTGTCCAACTCAATCTAGCTATACATTAAAGTTCTCAACTTAAAATCTTCAATCACTATTCAAGACTTATGCAACAACTGTTTTAATGAAGAAACTGAACGTCTTATAATTTTATCAAATTACTTTTTATTCTTTAATAGTATAGCTTCATTAAAAACTTTTTAACTTAGACAGTGTAAATCTTCACAAAACTATCTTAGTGCTTTAAATTGATTGTTCAACTCAATCAAGCTATATATTAAAGTTCTTCACTTAAAATCTTAAATCCCCATTCAAGTCTTATGTCCGAAATTAACTTAGCCTTTTAAGATCCCAGACAGAGAATTAAATTAGATGACCAACAGCACGGTCTGGTGTTTCCGATCTGAATTGTAAAGAATTTATTTCGAACATTCTTCATCCTCAATAATTGCGTTTGCGACTACCAAATATTTGAAAAGTTCTCTCGTTTTGTATTCGGAAGCGATGGGGATCCCAGGAAAGGTACAGCTAATCCTGAATACTTGGCAGGAATGGTGAAAACTGAGCTGTCATTTTCACTTCAAAAGTTCTTAAGCTGTATTTAAGTTTTGGATTAGAAAAGTTTATTCTGTAAATATATGCGAAGTAAAGAAATAACTGTGTTTTAACTATGTATTCGAAGACGCTCAATACTTGTTTCTGTATTGTTTCCTAGATGAAGTGTTAAGTGTTTTGGCTTTTATTGTTTCCGAGGTAAAATACAAGTAGTTGATGGCTGGCTCTGTTCATATTGTTATTGTTGCAATGTGTTTAATCTTTCAGTAGACTAATCAATTATCTTAAAGGATGGGATAAGCTATTTTTAGAAAGAGTTTCCAATAATAAAAAGTATATAATGTAACTTTCAATATGAATTTTTTTAATGCTTTAACTTAGCTATTAAAAATATGTTGGTGGCTGATTCTTTCTGGTTGTTATTGTTGCTATGTGTTTAATCTTTCAGTAAACTAATCAATAATCCTAAAGGACGGGATAAGCTATTTTTAGGACGAGTTTCCAATAATAAGAAGTATATAATGGAACTTTTCATATAATCAAAATCAAAATTCAATTATTTCTATAGAGCAGAGTTTCGCATATTTAAATCCTCACAAAACAAAAGGGTGAGGGGAAGAGACAAGTAATTTCAAGACTTATGCAACAACTGTTTATATGCTGTACATATTTAATGTACAGCATTCAGTTAATAAGCGGCTTTATTAAATCTTTCCCTCTTTTGAATAACACCCAAATTCCCTAAAGCTAGACTAAAAACTAATAACGATTGTTATGGGGATCACAGTTCCCAAATGAATACCCACATAAGATAAGTCTCAAGCCTACTGAGATACTGAAGTTATTATGGATTTTTTGAATGTGTTAAAAAAATGGAGTAATATTTTTGCGAGGACTCTGTATTACATTGATATCCCTTTTAACTTCAGATCCCATCTTCATTGAGTGCTTGACTCATTTCCCAGTTAGGCCTCCTGTAGATATATGGGAAAAAGGCCATCATTCATAGCTTTGGTATACGCACACACCAAATAGTTTCTGCCTGGGTAAAAAGCTGAATTCGCAGGAAAAATAAAGGTATGTTAATAAGAGTTGAGATTTCTGAAAAGCAGAATATTTTCAGTGATGAATTTAATTAAATATTCTTAAAACAACAAAGACAAAACTATTCAACTGAAGCTTAAATCAAACAAACTTACATTTGAGAATGGGGAGATGACTCTCTACTGGTTCGTGAATTTACATGAGCATCTAAGGTAGGTACTATAACATTTTTTCTTACGGGAAGAGTTTTGACATTTCATTCCCAGGACAGAGGAATGTATGTTATTTGACAAGTATATGATAACCCAACACTCAAATTTGACAGCAGACTTGCAGTATTGTGAATAGTTATATTACACATGCAATTAGTGTTTTGTACTAATGAGAACAGTGATCAGTTTTACATGAATGATATTTTTACCCATACTCCTACACATTTTGACAATATATTTAATATACAGCATTCAGTATATACGATTTTATTAAACCTCTTCCTCTTTTGAGTAACACCCAAATTCCCTAAAGCTAAACTAAAAACTAATAACGATTGCTATGGGGATCACAGTTTCCAAATGAATACCCACATGAGATAAGTCTCAAGCCTAGTGAGATACTGAAGTTATTATGGATTTTTGAATGTGTTAAAAGTAATATTTTTGGGGGGACTCTGTATTACATTGATATCCCTTTTAACTTCAGATCCCATCTTCATTGAGTGCTTGACTCATTTCCCAGTTAGGCCTACTGTAGATATATGGGAAAAAGGCCATCATTCATGGCTTTGGTGTATATATACGCTCTCACCAAATAGCTTCTGGCGTCTCGTTGAAGTGGAGGGTTCTTTTTATCTCTGAAGAGCATCCCCTGATGCTCGACTTACAACCCTGCGAAGGTGTCAAAAAGTCGCCGTTTTTCCAAAAGCCCTTCGCCCCGCGGGCATTAAATCAAAACAAATAATCCCTCCCCCTCAATGCTTATGGAAACACAATGAAGGCTAATGTTGCTGCGGTCATACCACCCCTCCACTGAACCTTAGGGGGAGAGATCCCTTAAAAGGCGTGAGAAAGCGCCATCTATTGAGTGCTGAAAGCGCCAATAGGGTTTTCTAATTGAATTGGACTGCGTCGCAGCTGCATGCGGATTTCACGCCTTTTGCACATCACCAACTATGAATAATTGATAGACTTCCGATACCCTCTCCCCTCTTGTGGGGTGCTTTCTGGCGGACGTAATGGCGAGGGAGGCTCCCTACACCGGAATTTCGCAATCCTCCCTTTAGTTTCTGATTTCCGATTTCGTTGCCGACTTCCTGAAGATAATTCGAGTACAATGCCACAGTTGCCAGATCCGCAAAGATGTCAGAATTATACGAGTGAAGTTAAAAATTTGAATTTTGGAATTTTTTTTTCTTCAGTCAAAGTCGCTGTTAAGGTTGTTTTTTTTCCCTCGATCATATGGCGTCCCTTTTTTTCTTTTTTATTTTTGATATATGATGTATTTAGTATCAACATTTTTATTACTGACATTTTTTTTTCTTACTAAACTTTTATATATAATAATTTACTTTATAGTTTGTTTGATTTACCGATGTGTGAAAAGGTGAACATTTATTTTAAAAGCGAAAAAGGACGAATCGATTTCTTGTTAGGAGGTGCTAATCAGATATACGTTGCACAAAGTAGTTTTGAAGGAAAAAAAAAACATTTTTTTTTTTAATTTCCTGAAGAATATTATGAAATAAAGCGAAACAATGTGAAAAAATTGGAACTTAATTATTCAGAATAAAAATTGTTCTATAGAAAAAAAAAAACCCTGCGAAAATACTTTTCCCCCTATTATGCCGCTCTATTTGAATCCGTCGGGCTTGGCTGCTTGCTTATTTTTCACACAATCGGTGGGCGACTCATGTATTTTTTCGTGATTCGCCTTTTCAAGTAAGGATTTTATGATTTTTAGATCAAAGTGATTAGATATAACCAACAATTTGGTGCATTTTGGCCAAATGTGGCCATTGTGTCGTAAAAACAACATAAACCAAATTTCTTTCTTTCTTGTTAATTTATTATTAAAAAAAGAATATCTTTATTGATATGCAGACATTATATATACATACATACATAGATATACATATATTGCCAGCAACGGATACTGATACATTGACTTGCCATCATTTGCCACAGATTCAACTTTACATAAGGTATACCACAATGTAACTTTATATTAACTTTATATAAGGTATACATAAGGTATACCACCACTGTTAAACACTTACAAAAGGGCCAGTAATCCTTTTGGGATGATTTTAAGATTGGTGCGCGTTTGCGTATTGTATTGGAGTAAACCTGAAATATTCAAATCAAGTAACCACTAACGGTGCGAGACTATCCACCAAGTCTATTCGTTTTTCATATTAGTGACTGTAGAAAACGACACCGGAGGAATCAAAGCTATATCCTTCTGTACGTTAGCTACTGTGCTACGACAACAAAGAATTTAGGTATTAGAATAAATAAAAAGACATTTAAGTATTTTTGTTCCCGACTCATGCGCCGCTGGTGAGCATTAGGGGGGGAATCAATCGGCTGGCGACTTTGTTGTGGACACTTTGTCAAACAACGAGTTGAGATGGCGAGTTTGTGATGTTCAACATCTTGCCTGGCTAGTTGGACAATCTGGTTTTCACCTATACGATATGCATTCCCCTAAAAAGTCCTCCCGCATGGCATTGCCCTTCTTCTTCAGCATCACGTAGCCGAGTCAGACTTCTACCTACGGGTGTTCCATCACAACAGAAGCTTCCCTCCTTCCATGAGACCACACGGGCTTTTGGACTGGGTCTAGATGTTGCTGTCTACCAAGAGGGATAATAAACAACAAATATTTTTGTTGTCCGAAACAGAATAAAGTAAAGACATTTTTCAGAAAACATTTTAAAATTTTAAATACTTAAAATCTTTTTCGATGGATTAATAAAATTTTTAATTATTTTCTGATACATTGTTTTATTTTATTTAAAAATAATTATCTACATTATAGAAAAGCGTATTTACTATGAAATCTTATATAGTTGCAGATTCAAAGTAGGATTTAATTTTGGAGTAGTTTAAAGCTGCTTTAATTTAAAAACGTGATTCGAAAAGTGAATGCAAATAATGTGAAGTGTGTTGTTTAGTTAAAGATAATAAGAGTCTCAGGACTCCTCATATTAAAATGAGTGTACCGCATTGAGTTTAATGAGGAGTTCTCGTGGAGTAAACTATTTCACATAATTAAGATACGCCTTCAGTGTATGCTTTAAAATTAAAATGTATTTGTTAACTTCTGATTGTGATTTCTGAATAAGTACCAGAGAATTAATTGATCAATTTAATAATTTGCCTGAAGAAATAGGCCATAGTAATAACTTTTGAGAATATTTATCGAGTATAACATAGTTTTTATTTTTTAATAATTTTCTTTCTGTTGCTTCACAAAATGAGCATATTTATTTAAAGAAAAATAGTTTGACTTTCAGAATGGTTTATGAAAAAGAAAAAATTTTTATAACTAATCATAAATCATAAAAATTTTTAGATGAATGATGTACAATTTAGAATTACATAGTCATAAATTAGATTTATTTTATATAAAAACGGAAAAAAGGATAAAATAAAACAATATTTTTTTATTAAGGTTTCAATAAATAACAAATTGAAAGGGGAAAAAAAAAACAATAAATCTAGCAAATTTATCTCAAATATAGCCAATATTGCGAATAGATTTTAAAAATTTCATATTTTGCGAATTCGCTAATAAAAAATGCTGTATAAATTTAATTTAAATTTTTAGACTAGCGCTCTGGCACTCGGTGTCCCAGGTTTTGAGTTCGAGATCCGGCGGTGCATTTGGTATTTGTAGTGGTTGGCAATCCCCTCTAAGCCGTAGGCCCCGGACTAATATGACTGTAGAGCGTTGAGCTTAGGGCTGACAACTCTACTCCGTAAAAAAAAAACATATCTTGTCTAGAAATCTGCCAGTAGGTCTTGGCCTACCTTAGGACTGTTGCGCCACTAATGATGATGATGATAACTATAAATTTTTAACTCCTAATAAGTAAAAATTATTTGAATTATTAAAAACAGGTTTTTTTTACCAAAAAAATATATATATACATGATTATAATGTATTTACAAAGAGCTTTCATTAAATCATCCTTGAAATAAAATAATTTTTATCTTTTAAAACAATCATACGCTAATATTTGTTTGAGAGGAAAAATACTTGAAGCTATCGTTATTTATTACTGAATACCAGGAAAGAAATTAAAGTTCACAAATAATTGTTTTTTAACTAATGGCTACCTTGCTGGTAAGATCAGCTTATGGATTTTCAGGGATAATAAATATGCGTATCGGATAAGAGAAAACAAAAAAAATCGTCACCGGGTAGTCCAAGCGTTGATGTGGGACATTTTCATAGGTTGTCTCAATCTCCACTAAATCTTCTAGTTTCTTAATGCATCGTACACAGCAAGGGGATTCGAACCATATGTGTGCCCCCAACGGGTGATGAGGGGAGATCATTGCCATCCCTGAAGGCTTTTAGGGGTAACTTTCACTTATTTGCGCATCGCATGGGGAAAAACCTGAAAATTCCCACAAAGTCTTTAAAACACAACTGGTGGTAAGGTGCGTAGACAGTGTGCAGGGAAGTAGAACTCAAGCTCAAACCCATTTACAACATCCTTTCCAACTCGAACCCGAAACATGTGGTACTTTTAGGGGTAACTTTCACTTATTTGCACATCGCATGGGGAAAAAAGCTGAAAACTCCCACTATAGATTCAATGCACGTTACACACGTTGTCACAATCGCCATCAAGTATCCTGCTTGGCATGCTATTTTTGCTATGTGTCGGACGAACAGATATATTGCTAGAACGAAAGTAAATATTCCCCTTACAAATTATCACTTCATTTTTAAAACGAAAATTTATTTTTACTTGTATTTTTAAATAAAAGTACATGAAAGTCTTTAAAACACAACTGGTGGTAAGGTGCGTAGATAGTGTGCAGGGAAGTAGAACTCAAGCTCAAACCCATTTACATCATCCTTTCCAACTCGAACCCGAAACATGTGGTACCGAGAACCAGAGCGCTAGACACTCGGTCATTCAGGCCCCATGTGGAAAAATCTGAAAACTCCCATCATCTATGCCATACACTTTACACACGCTATCCCAATCGCCATGTTAATTAAGGAGACAAAAAGGAAAATTAAGGTAACAAAAGAGAAAATTAAGGACGTAAAAGGAAAAATTAAGGAGACATATGGGAAAATTAAGGGTAAAAAAAATGAAAATGTAACAAAATTTTTTATTTATTTATTTTTATGTGAGTTACAAAATGTTACGGAAACGTAACATTATTTCAAAACAATTATTTTTCCGATATATGCAATTCTTTTAAAGTTATGTTACGTAAAGGCGCATTTCATTTACCACATGGTAAAATAAAAATAACATTAAAAGTAAAGTAAAATTAAATTTGGTGAAATAAAAATATAGCTTCATAAAATTTTTCTACTGGCATCTATGAGAATGCATCGACTGTACTGGTATCTATGAGAGTAAGTCAAAACTAAAGAAAATAATCAACAAGATTGTCTAAAAAGAATGTTATATCGATATAAAAAGTTATAATATGAGATAAATACATTTTTTTGTCGTAATCGGGAAATTTTCTTATCATGCAGTGAAAGAGGTTTGAAAAATATATCACAGAAAAAAAAAATATTACATGTTATATTGGATTTGCCACGTTAATCATAAATGGATAAATAAAATATTAATTTATTTAATTTTAATTTTATTAAATTTATGAATATATATTTAATTTTATTAAATATTTATTTTGTTTTTTTTCTGCATTACGTGAAATAATTTACACGTACTCTCATTTTGTTTGAAAAATAAAAATCAGTAGTTCACAATATATCCGAAAAGAATTATTAAAGTGAAAAGCATTATTAACTGTAATGTTTATAAATCAAGTGAAAAACGTAATATAAATAATTTCTATCCAAAAAGTAAGTAAAAATAATAACAAAACATAATCTTTGTAAAAAAAAAAAAAAAAAAAAATGATAAAAAGGAATGCTTTATTAATTATTAAAAACATTCATTAATTAATTACAGCATTTTAAAACTATAAGTAGTTTTTTTATACAGTAGATAATTAAACAAACTATAAGTTCGAAATAAAAAAAAACCTGATGATTTAACTTCGTTAACATCTGAATCGCTAAAGGGGTAAAAAAAAACCTAATTTTTACATTTACATTTTATATAAAAAAAAATAATTAACTTTTTTCTTCTTCTTCAAACAGTTAATTAACGAGACTGTCTTAAGGGAAATAGGTAACATTCAGTGCTCTTAGTACGTAAAATATAACTTTGAAGAGAGAAAAAAATTGTTTAAATATTTTTAACGCTATTGATTTAACAGTTCTTCAAGGCGCCGTGGCTTAGTTGGTTAAAGCGCCTGTCTAGTAAACAGGAGATCACGAGTTCGAATCTCGTCGGTGCCTGAGTAGTTATCTTACATTTTAATAATAATAACATTTTAAAACATTTGTTTTTGATTTTTATGTAAAATGATCACTGTTCATTTCTAATATTAAAAATTTTTTTTTTTTTTGGAATGCTTATATCGTTAATGTATAAGTAGTATTAATTCAAAGATTTCGTTGATATATACTTTCAGTGTTCGTTTTATTTATTTTTAATTAAGGTTACAGTATAAATTCGATTTAATCATTCTTACGATCCGATATTTCTTACAATGAACTAGATACGGCTAAATCAATTTCATCATCTAACCATTATAAGATAATGAATGTGAAAAAAAGGTGCTTTTGTCTTCTTACATAAATAAATTATATAACAAAGATTATGTACAAAATGTTTTTGTATATAATGTATATAAGTTCGCACATTTTTTTTAAAAACTGATATTATACAAATTTGAAACGAGATTCACATGGTTATAATTAGAAAATTTTAATTATCACCTCCCCTTTAATGAATAAAATTAATTAAACTATGGAATGTTTAAATCCTAATTAATTTGATGCTAAGACAATATTTTTAATTGACAATAGCAAATTATTTAGTAACTAAGAAAACATTGAACTGAAAGTGTATTTTTATTTTAGTAACTTTTATTTGACATTGTTTTATCATTCCTTATTTATTTAAAAATATTTACTTTTAAAATAACATAATATTTATGAAAACTGTTTAGCTATATTGTTTAAAATATAAAATTATCGGGTAGATTTAAAACTAAAACAATTTATACACAACAATATTATTATTTTAACACATTTTGTTTGGTTATTTTAATTTATATTTCATTATATGATGAAACAACGACATTAGTCAGACATTATTAAAATATCCCGCGAAATGAATGCATGTAATTTTTTTATTTAAAAATCTATCAAGAAAGAAATTAAAAAAACAGGGTAGAAAATATAAATGTTTGAATATTGAATTGAATATAAATGTTTGATATTCAATATTCATTTGAATATTTATTGTTGAATGAATGAAAAAATAAAATCTTATTTTCATGAAATCAATGCATCTCGTGTCCTTATATGTATAACATGAATACCCACCATGAAACGCAAACTTTCTAAGGGAAACTGTCTTACATTTGCGTGGGACTTACATTCAGGGAAAATACGGCAAACAACCATGCAATTAAACTGTTGATGTGAGGGACTTTGTCACAATCATCACCGACTTATTTTAAAAATAGGAAGCAAAATCATTTCTAATGCTGATATTACTAGCTTGATGCATTAATTTTTTTTTTTTTTTAAATATCATTAAGCAGCTTATGATTGGTTGTATAGTGAAATCTTAATGAAAAAAAAAAAAGAAAAGAATATTAAAAGTTTTATATCAATTAAATCTGCATTTATACTACTTTGATAATATCAGCATTAGAAACAAAACATTTTTGTATATTTAAAATGAATAGCTATCAATAAATTAATAGTTAATTTTAAATAATTAACTATTAATTAATAATAGTTAACTTTTGTAAGATTTGAATAAATCTATTATTCTCTATAAAATAAATACAAATTTGTTTTATTGAATTTTTACTATACAGATTGAGAATTGTATTTTCTACGGAGTACCTTGGCCTTTCAGCAATCTCTGACTTCTGTCTTGAGCTGGGGAGTTAATTTTCTATAGTCAATGCCCTTTGAATGATTAAGATTGGATTCTTATCTGAAGATAATATCTTAAGACATAGAACGCCAGCCAATTGGAAGCCTATTGACTTGAGAGCTGATAATGGTTTTATAGAAAGCTAATTCTGCTAATACCGTACAGTATACAGATTTACAGTAGCTAATTCTGCTAATAACTAGACAAATTTTATCATACATAAAAAAAAGAAAGTTCATTCTATATAATAATTAGAAAGAACTGTTATAATATTTTTTTACTAATATCGCCACTATTAAGAAAATAATAAGACTCAGACTGGCGAGATCTCCTGTTCGCAAGACAGGTTCTTTATTTACATTCCATGCGTAAATTTAAATGGATCTCTCTTTTATAAACAGCTAATTAATGAGACCATCTTAAGAGAATTCAGTACTCTTAGTATGTAATAAGATAAGTGTGCAATAAGAATTTTAATGCTATTGAAAAAATTGATCTACTATTTTAAAAGCGATTGAAAGGAACTAGGAGCTGTGGCGCCGTGGCTTAGTTGGTTAAAGCGCCTGTTTAGTAAACACGAGTTCGAATCTCGTCAGTGCCTGAGTTGTGTTATTTCTTTTAGCAATGATAAAATGTTATAACAATTATCCCTGATTTCAAATATCGTGTTTTTAGTGTTAAGTTTTAATTTTTCACGAAAACTACAAATTGTCCTACAATCTACAATGATTTAATTCAAATAACTGTTGGCAATATATATTGGAACATTCGAATTTAATTTTAATAGACTTTTAAGAAACTCACATTTTAAAATGCTATTTTAGTTTCAGTAGATAGCAGTCATATTTTCATGCTTTTCTTAATTGTAACTTAGTAAGTGACAATGATGAGCGTTTAAATAAATAAGTAATATAGAAAAACATGTTGAAAAATGATTTCGGTATATTATATCCCTAAGCACGCTATAACAATATGATGTTCCGTTTAACAATATAATATTTAAGAGAAAATATAATTACTAAACGGAAAAAGGTTCTGGTCAATGGAAAATTAAAGTGGAAAATCTACACTTCTATAGTGTTTGAATGTAAATTGTACTGCACTAACACTGAAACAAGGACTTTCTACAGGTTGGTGCAAAATAGAACGAGAATCTTGTTTTAAAAATGTAGATTTGAATCAACAGGTTTTTCATAAAGCAGATGGCATTTTAAAAGGTTAAAACGCGTTTTAACTACATTTAAAACACTTCAGTTTTGGCGATAAAAGGATGTGAAAGCTTAGAATTAAAAGAATCTTCTAACCTTTAAATCTACAATCGTTATCATCATCGATAGCACGACAGCCCAGAGTGAGCCAAGATTTTACTTTGAAGAAATTTCCATGCATTCCTCTGGGTGTCAATGTTAATCCAATCCTTAACCTTTAGTATAGCAAAATCTTTTTCAACTTCGTCTATCCATCGCAACTTGGGTCGTCCTCTTCCTCTTTGTCCCTGTGGCTTTGCCAAAACGAGCCTTTTTATAGGGTTTAAATCATTCATTCTAAATACAAGAGCAGCCCAGTTTAATCTATTGATCTTAATAACTTTTATAATATCTGGGTCTTTATAGCATTTATAAATTTCTGCGTTGTACTGTCTTCTCCAACAATCACTTTCCCTAACACCTCCAAGAATAACCCTTAAAATCTCCCTCTCAAATATATCCAAATGGGCCTCATCAGATCTTGTCGCAATTCAAGTTTCAGAGCCATAGACCAAAATATGTCTAATAAGGGTTTTATAAACAAGAATTTAATTTTTCTGCTCATGAACTGCGAGTTAAACAGATTTCTTAACTCAAGAAAGGCCTTATTGGCAGACACAATTCTGTTTTTTATTTCAGGTAAGATATTATTTTTGACAATTAATTTCTGATCCTAAGTGTTTAAAACCAAGTACAGATTCAAAAGCGTAAGTGTTAAGGTAATATTGGGTGTATCATAACAATCATTTCTTGAGGAAAGCATATATTTCGTTTTCTCCTGGCTCTTATGTTTAGATGCCAACCCCCTGCAGACAATTCAAAAGCTCGAAAATCTTCCTCCAAAGCTGCAAAAGATCTTGCGATGATTACAATATCGTCAGCTAAGTCTACAATAGAAAGATAGAAATACAGATGAATATGAAGATTTAAGGAAGTCTGAATTTGAAAAGAAGTGTATAAATATTTGCTGTTTATTATTACAAATATATAGACTTCAGCAACATATACTCATTTTTATCATTTAGGAGTACTTTTAGTGGTAATACATATAACTAACGAACTATCAACACGAGCAATACAATTATACCATGTGCTGTATGGACCATTTTTGAAACGCGTGTTAGCAACCCCCGTGAACACAGGGGCACCCGCAGAGAATAGGAGACAGTTGGGTGCTTTTGTAGCCCCCCGTCGAGTTCCCTCGTACTCCACAGGGGGGTGGTCGCGTGTCCCATCTGTTGCGTTTCAACCCCCGTACGGAACAGAATATCCTCTTTCGCTACCTATTGTTTTTCCAAGTATCTCGAGCCAAAAACTTTTCCAGTCATTCGACGGAGAAGGTCGTGCACTACTGGGAAATCTCCCGACCCCTTCAAATGTCGCTGGGGGTTGGAGGGCTTAGGGTGGAACGAAGCATATCGAGATTCAGTTCCACGCCCATCTCGATCGGATTCTTCGCTTCCGAATTCAAACGTGATCGCAATTTCTCCTGAAGAAGGCCCTACGTGACTGGAAGGTTCGGCCCTGCCTTTGAGATGGTTGCAGGATCCATCCATTTCTGTGGAAACCATCGATCATGTTTGGAGAAGAAAGATTGGGACGGGGTGGCATGCATTTCTATGTTGGTATTTCGGACCCAGAATACTGAAACGCCAGAATTGGGGAGTCGCTTTCTGAAAGCTTCGGTTTTTCTGGTTTTTATTTGGTACTTTGATGTGTATGTTGAGAACGGTAATGAGTTTGGCTTCAAGGATATTGTATTGTAAGAAAAGAGTTGAGAACTCTTAATTGGTATCAAAGTTCTTTATTTGGAAATTGGATATTTTTATAGACATCATTTCGTTATATTTTCCTGAGATAAAGATTTAATAAAATTTACTGATTGTAGTTTTTATTTTGGATCAATTTCTGTTTCAAGAAATTATCCTTTTGGATCCATTTGAGTTACAAGAAATTATTATTTCAGATCAATTTCAGTTACAAGAAATTACTATTTTGGATCAATTTAAATCACAAGAAATTATTATTTTGGATCAATTTGAGTTACAAAAAATTATTATTTTGGATCAATTTGAGTTACAAAAAATTATTATTTTGGATCAATTTTAGTTACAAGAAAATTATCATTTTGGATCAATTTCAGTTACAAGAAATTATTATTTTGGATTAATTTCAGTTACAAGTTATTTCAATTTGAAAAATAATGTTCATTGATTGTTAAGTATTTGTGAGTTTTGTGAGTATTTGGGAGTACCCTTTGTGAGTACTAGTGGCGAAATAAATAATTACTGAGTTAAATCACCAAAACTGTTGACAACGCAAATCAACATTATTACTTTCTAAAACCGACTATATCGACATGAAGACGTTTGGTCAGTACATATTTAATGCCTACATTATCGCATTTAAGTTTGGAATAATTTAATGGAACGTTGTTGACTACACCTGGGTTAGTTGTATGAAATCAAAATATCTAAGCTCTTTCAGACTAATAATAATAATAACAATTATATCAAAGTTCTTTATTTGAGAATTGGCTATTTTTATAGTAATCATTTCGTTATATTTTCCTGAGACAAAGATTTAGTAAAATTTACAGAATTTAATTTTTATTTTAGATTGATTTCAGTTACAAGGGGAAAAATAATGTTCATTGATTGATAAGTATTTGTGAACCTAATTTATTCGTGATGATATAAATAATTTCCTGAGCGAAATCACCAAAACTGTTGACAATGCAAATGAAGATTATTACCTTCTAAAACCGACGTTTGGTCAGTAAGTATTTAATGCAAACATTAACGCATTTAATTTTGGAATAATTTAATGGAACTTCGTTGACTGCATCGGGGCTAACTATATGAAATTAAAATATCTAAGCTCTTTCAGACTACTGCTAATAATAATTAAAGTATTATGGTATAATAGGTATGGTATATTATGGTAAAACTTACATATTGTATAACGCATATACATATTGCATATTGAATATAAAATATTGCTTCATTCAGAGCCTTTTCATTCGTAATTACAATTCATAATTGTAAAATCAGTTTGTTACTTTACCAGAAATGTTTCAAATATTATTCTCAAAAATCATAAACATTCTTTTTTCCGAATTTTAGAGTAATTCTGAATGATTAACCTTTGAGAAAATATACTCTGATTCTAAATTAACCCTTCATTCAAACTGGAAAATGGAAAATTTCAATAAAATTATTATTTTTTATTTTCGTGAGTAACACCAATTTTATAGAAGTTTTCATAACTTTTATTTTACAACTATCATGCGGCTTAATTAGGTATAATTTTAACAGCTTAATCGGATATAATTTTAGCAGCATATTTATATTAAGGTTATTCTAGCTGCACGAGTAATTAAATATATGTTTAAAAAAAAGAAAGAGTTATTTTCTTCTTTAACAAACATATTTAATTTCAAAATGTTTGTAATAATCAAATCATTCATAACCTGACTTGATACTGCATTTTGGGAATAAATAAATAAGAATAAGAAACTAATGAAAATAATTATGTTGATGAATGAAATATTAAATAAAGAAAAAATAACAATCAACTTTTTTTTCTTGTAAATTTCTCGATACAAATTTAACGATTTTATTTGAAAAGCTTCAAATTAATTTTTTTTTTAAAGTTGTTAATTTAACGGTGCTGCATAAAATACTTCTTGACTGTGGGACTTAATTTCCTAAAAAAGTATGATATCTAAAAATTTTTATTCGTTTTATTTAATTCAATGCTTGAGATACTTTTTGTAATAAATTTAAACAGAACATACTTGAATTAACCTGCATGTGATAACTTAAAAGATTGTAAAAGGGCAGTTATTAAAATAATAAAAAAATTAATTATTTATGAAATTCTATTAATGAAAAAATCATATACCTTATGAATAAAAGCTCTTGACTGGGAAATAGTTATACAAAATAATAACAAAAAATTGTAGTATTTTTAATACTTTATTACAAAGAAAAATAACAATCCACTTTTTTCCTTGTTTAACTCTCGATACAAATTTAACGATTTTATTTTAAAAGCTTCAAATTAATTTTTTTTTTTAAAAGTGGTTAATTTAATAGTGCTGCATAAAATACTTCATGACTGCAAGACTTAATTTCCTAAAAATGTTTTGATATTTAAAAATTTTTAGTCGCTTTTTTTAATTGTTGAAATAAAAATGTGTAATTTAAAATAAAAGTTCCTCAATGCTTGTGATACTTTTTGTAATAAATTTAAGCAGAGTATACTTGAATTAACTTAAATGTGATAACTTAAAAGATTTAAAAAGGGCAATTATTAAAATAATAAAAAAGTTCATTATCAATGAAATTCTATTCTATTAATTAATATATACTTTATGAATAAAAGCTCTTGAATAGGAAATAGTCATACAAATTAATAACAAAAAATTCAAGCATTTATAATACTTTATTACAAAGAAAATTAACAATAATTTTTTTTTTTTTCTAATCTCTCGATACAAATTTTATTTAAAAAGCTTCAAATTAAATTTTTTTTTTAAAGTAGTTAATTTAAAAGCGCTGCATAAAATACTTTATGATTGTAGGATTTAATTTCATAAAAAAGGAATGATATTTAAAAATTTTTATTCGCTTTTTTTTAATTGTTAAAATAAAAATGTGTCTTTTAAAATGAAAGTTCCCCTATGCTTGAGATGTATAAAATGAAATAAATAATAATAAATTTATACAGAACATACATGAACATATTTGTAATAAATTTATACAGAACATACATGAACATATTTGTAATAAATTTATACAGAACATACATGAAATACTTGCAATAAATTTATACAGAACATACGTGAATATACTTGTAATAAACATACTTATAATAAATTTATACAAAACATACTTAAACATAGTTGTAATAAATATATACAGAACATACTTAAACATAGTTGTAATAAATTTATACAAAACATACTTAAACATAGTTGAAATAAATTTATACAGAACATTCTTTAGTTAACCTATATGTAATAACTTAAATGATTGTAAAAATGCAACTATTAAAAAAATAAAATAAAAAAATTATCAATGAAATTCTATTAATAAAAGAATCATATACATTATGAATAAAAGCTCTTGAATAGGAAATTATCATACAAAATAATAAACAAAAAAATTCTAGCATTTATAATACTTTATTACAAAAGTTACAATTGACAACAAAGAATCGATGTAATAAAAAAAAACTTATTTTGCTCAACAAATTCCTTCTTTAATTTGTTAAAGCGAAATAAATTTTATTTCGGTGAAAATGTGTCTTCTTGGAGTTGATAGTGGAAAATACGAAATTGAATTTACTAGCATGGAGGACATTCATATTAATGCCGTTGTTGCATACTGTTTCGATTCTCTCAAAAACGCAGACGCCAAACTTCATTACTGCAGCGACTGATTTTAAAACAAAGAAGCAAATAAAAACATCAATAAACAAAAACAAATACCCCAAATGCTTCAATAAAATTTCATGAATGGGACTACTCTTCTATACGCTTTTTGCCTTCAGGACAAAGTTGAGTTAGTGAAGAAGCGCTTTCTCAATTCAATATACGATCGATGTATATTGAATAGCACCTAACCTTTTTGTGAAAGAAACAAACAAGCAAAAAAACAAAAAAGGCTTCCCTTTCTGTTACCCATTAGAAGACACTCTTGGAGAAGGTAGGAAAGGGGAGACAAACTGAGCAACATTTCCTCTTGCAAGACAAATAAAATAACGGTAATCTTATCTAGCATGACAACTCTAATGTCCACGCGAAACGCTTGTTTGTTTTCCCTTGGAGCAAGAAATTCGGTCTCCCTTTTTCCCCTCTTCTTCCAAAAAGCTAAAGCTAGAAGTCAAAGCTTTAAACCGGCAAATCCTTTTTAAACCTAAATCGTATTCTTCCGCTCCAAAAAGAAATCCAGCAAAATATCAGTAGGAGAAAAGGGGTGCATTCTTCTTTTTTACTCTTTTTCCGCGTCTTCAAATGCATAATGATCGCTGTCTGAAGTTTGCAGCTGGGACTGGGGACCCACTTCAGATTCTGCCCTCTAGGGTTACCCCTTTCGAATCGTAAACAAGAAGGAATCATTGCACCCACTTTTTTTTGTCCCCCTTCTAAAAAAAAAAGTTTACTGTAATTTTTTGGTTTGGAATAAAATTTCCATGAGTGTTTACTGTATGTCACATAAGTTTGGTCAAAAGGGAAAATATAGTAATTTAATTTGGTTAATTTTTGAGAAGTTAAGTCAAATAACTATATATATATATATATATATATATATATGTGTGTGTGTGTGTGTGTGTGTGTGTGTGTGTGTCTGTAGATTGGAAAAAAATATATCCCTATTTTCGATATTTAGTTAATCGTGCAAACATGATTTGTTGATGATAGTCCAATCAAGCATTGATGAAAAGAAACCTCCTAAAAAAGTTTACTGTAAATTTTTGGTTTGGAATAAAATTTTCCTGAGTTTTTACTGTATTTCACATAAGTTTGGTCAAAAGGGAAAATATAGTAATTAAATTTGGTTAATTTTTGAGAAGTTAAGTCAAATAACTATATATATATATATATATATATGTGTGTGTGTGTAGATTGGAAAAAAATAATATATCCCTATTTTCGATATTTAGTTAATCGTGCAAACATGATTTGTTGATGATAGTCCAATCAAGCATTGATGAAAAGAAACCTCCTAAAAAAGTTTACTGTAAATTTTTGGTTTGGAATAAAATTTTCCTGAGTTTTTACTGTATTTCACATAAGTTTGGTCAAAAGGGAAAATATAGTAATTAAATTTGGTTAATTTTTGAGAAGTTAAGTCAAATAACTATATATATATATATATATATATATGTGTGTGTGTGTAGATTGGAAAAAAATAATATATCCCTATTTTCGATATTTAGTTAATCGTGCAAACATGATTTGTTGATGATAGTCCAATCAAGCATTGATGAAAAGAAACCTCCTAAAAAGTTTACTGTAAATTTTTGGTTTGGAATAAAATTTCCATGAGTGTTTACTGTATGTCACATAAGTTTGGTCAAAAGGGAAAATATAGTAATTAAATTTGGTTAATTTTTGAGAAGTTAAGTCAAATAATATATATATATATATATATATATATATGTGTGTGTGTGTAGATTGGAAAAAAATAATATATCCCTATTTTCGATATTTAGTTAATCGTGCAAACATGATTTGTTGATGATAGTCCAATCAAGCATTGATGAAAAGAAACCTCCTAAAAAAGTTTACTGTAAATTTTTGGTTTGGAATAAAATTTTCCTGAGTTTTACTGTATTTCACATAAGTTTGGTCAAAAGGGAAAATATAGTAATTAAATTTGGTTAATTTTTGAGAAGTTAAGTCAAATAACTATATATATATATATATATATATATGTGTGTGTGTGTGTAGATTGGAAAAAATAATATATCCCTATTTTCGATATTTAGTTAATCGTGCAAACATGATTTGTTGATGATAGTCCAATCAAGCATTGATGAAAAGAAACCTCCTAAAAAAGTTTACTGTAAATTTTTGGTTTGGAATAAAATTTTCCTGAGTTTTTACTGTATTTCACATAAGTTTGGTCAAAAGGGAAAATATAGTAATTAAATTTGGTTAATTTTTGAGAAATTAAGTAAAATAACTATATATATATATATGTGTGTGTAGAATGGAAAAAAAATATATTCTTTTTGTTTGAATTTACTTTAGTTAATCGTGCAAATATCATTTGTTGATAATAGTCCAACCAAGCATTGATGAAAAGTAAAGTAGTTTAAATTTGTTTTAAAGAAGAATCAGTATACTTATTGAATAGGACGCGAAAAAATAAGAAAATTTAGCTTGCTTATTTGTCTTTCCTAAATAAACTTAAGAAAATACATGCAGCATGCAAAAGGAAAATATTAAAAAGCTACAGGAATTTGTCTACTTAGAAAATGTACGAGAATTTACTTCAGACTTTAGAAAATCCGCAATCCGCGGTAAAAATAGAAAATAATAATAAACTTTATAGCCTCATAAAAATAGTTTAAAAGATAGTTTCACAACCTTGAATTTACCAGTAAAATTTAAGACATGTCTACCTTATATTATTACTCTGAATTATATTTGCTTGAATAGTTATCATCGTATTTATCGGAACTCCTCATTTTTCTTGTAAACACTATTGTAAGTCATTACTTAGCGAACAATGTTCTGCATATCTCTTTATTGTATTTTAAAGATACAGAAATTAAAAGGAAATTTCATTGCTACAAATATCTTAATTTACATATTTTTTTAAAAAATCTGAATATACACTCAAGAGCCAAAACATTATGACCACCTGTCAATAATGAGTTGGCCCACCTTTGGCGCGCAACACAGCTTCAACCCGCCTTGGCATGGATTAATACCACCACTTAATACCAGTTAAATACCACTTCCACCTGATCACGTGCCTTCCACGTCATCCAGGCGAGTTCATTGCAAAATGTAGGGGTGGTCATAATGTTTTGGCTCTTGAGTGTAATTAAGTATTAGATTATGTTAAGATTAGTTTAGTAATTATTAGTAAGAATTAGATTAAGATTAGTATTATTAGTAAGTATTTTCGAATTACTAATTCGAGGTAATTAGTAATTAGATTATAGATCGCTAATGAGATTAGATAGTCTATATTAGATTACTAATTCGAGGTCGAATCAGTAATTCGAATTACTAATTGAATGAGAATATATAAGTGGGTAAAGAAAAGATAGATAACGAGAATATATATTTATTATCAATAATTATAGTAATTATTATTCTGGGGCCAGGATATTCTTATTTTTAATCTACATATATTTCAATACATAATTTAGAATTATTATTACAGTTATAAAAAATTTACAAATTTCATATATATTCATGTTTGCAATCTCAATCAATTATTCAAAATTTTAAGATGCTACAACAAAACAATATGATACTGTTTGAAAGTAGAAAATCGCATATATATATGTATGGTGACATGTTTATTTTCTTAAAAATCTATAAAACATTGCCCAACACCAGCGGTTTTATAAAACTTTTAACCTCTGAGCTTCCCTTCGTAAGAGTAAATATTGTCGTCGTATCTTCTTTTGACAAGTCACTTATTTTCTCAACCAGTTTTTTTTTTTTATATATAATTTCCTTGTTTTGATTTATATAAATGGACTTTTTTTTTAAATGATGCAGTCTTTCTATTAGACATAAACAATAATACATAACATAGTTTTAAAACTCCTTATACTAATAAATATGAGAAATATCGGTAATTCACCCTAATTCACGAAAATAAATAATAAATAAATAAATATAAAAAAATGACAAATTGTTCAAATTTTTTGTGAAAAACATGCTGTAATAACGGAATTTAAACTTATTTTAGCAGCATTTAATCTCAAAAAATAATAATGATAATAATAATAATAATAATAATAATAAATAAATAAATAATTAAAAATCTCTTAAAAGGAAAAATAAGCAAATTCTTTGACAAATTCAAAAATCTTTGTAAAATTTATCAAATATTTCAACAATATAACTGCATAATTTTAAGTAAATGTAAAAAAAGTAAGTGCTTTTAAGTAAGTAAGTAAGTATTAATAAATTGCTTTTGCTCTTTAATACTGTTTATAGAACTTCCCATGCTATTACTTGAGATATACAATAATCTCAATCAATTTCTTTATCTCTAGATAGGTGTTTTACTTTTATAATTAAAAAGAAAAAAATGGAAATTCGAGAGCTTCTCTAAATGAATTTTTAAAAATATGAATTTAAAATAAAAAAATTTTAATTGATTAAAAATTAATAAATTTTATAATTTGTACTTTATTATTAAGGACAGATTTATTACATATTAAAAATTTTTATCTTTAAGTAACACGCCATGCTTACCTGTCTCAGAAATTGAGCCCACAGTTTGTGACTACAATGAATATTCGATTCTTACAGGAAAAAGGATATACGTACTTTAAAATAATTTTCAAAAATTAACGTGCAGTCATTCATTCATTATTTTTTTCAGAACTAAGACAATTACAAGACTTTCTAAACCTTTCATTGATCCATACAGACTTCTTTATTTAGAAAGTCTCTTTAATCTACTTCCAAAAAAAATAAATAAATAAATGGCATTTTCTACAAGTCCTGGCGGAAGATGAAGCATTCCCATGATAGTCCAATCTACCATTCCCCCGAATATTTATTCTGGAGTGTAAAAGTCGTTGATTTTCACAAAGGAATGTCATTTTCTGGTTCGAGGGAGCAGATGATTCGCCAAAGAAAGCGATCCTTTCTGCACCGATTTCAAAGATCGCCTTTCATTCAGGGGTGGGGGGTGGCTCTCTTCCCGCACCCCTGCTGCCGGACCCTCAAGCTGTTTGCATGGCAATTACCTTTTGTTGGATAGGCCGCGCACCTTTCAAGACGCAATTTCATACCTCCTCCTTCACGACACGAAACGCGACATGATCCGCCGACCCCTAGACAGTCGTCTTTCACCCCAGTGCATCCAGCTTTGTGCAAAGATTCGCTCCAAAGAAACTCAAATATTGATAAACTGTTTGATACCAGTCGCGTCGGCCCTCTTTACGTTGTTGTCGCCTTCGTTTCAGTGGACATACTATATTTCCCTCTTCAATATTGTCGAAGTTCGCGGGATATAGCAAACCACACTTGCAGTGTCATTGTATCCCTATTACGATGGGTCTAGTTTCCAGGTATGTAAGTTGGAGTGAGGAACTAAAAGAGTTAAGAAAAAAAGTTTCTTTTTAAAATCTGTAAGAAAAATATTTGATCAGATCATTAATTATTAGGCTTGGGCATATATTTAGATGTTTTAATATGAGCCCTTTATGTTGTTGTCGCTTTCGTTTTAGTGGACATATTTCCCTCTTCAACATTGTCGAAGTTTGCAGGATATAGTAAACCACACTTGCAGTGTCATTGTATCCCTATTACGATGGGTCCAGTTTCCAGGTATGTAAGTTGGAGTGAGGAACTAAAAGAGTTAAGGGAAAAAAAAAGTTTATTTTTAAAAAATTTAAGATTTATGCTAGTAAGAAAATATTTATCCGATAATTATTTATTTGGCTTGGACATATTTTTAGATGTGATATATATTTCCCTCCTATATTGTCGAAGTTTGCGGGATATAGCAAAACACACTTGTGTCATTGTCTCCCTATTAGGATGGGTATAATTTCCAGGTATGTAAGTTGGAGTAAATAACTAAAAGGGCTAAAAAATTTCTTTTAAAAACTTTAAGATTAATGTAGTGAGAAAAGTATTTGATCAGATAATTAATTATTAGGCTTGGGCATATTTTTAGATGTGATAATATGAACCCTGTTAAAAAGGTGACTTTTGCAAATATAGAGGGTACCAAGAAAAGAGGTAGATCTCACACAAAATGGATAGACTGCATAGAGGCAGATCTCAAGACATTAAAAATCAGTCGTTGGCGGACTATGTTGAAAAAAATGCCTGATCGTCTGTGTCGCCTGTTGAGGTTACCTTGGCCTGTATCAGGCTGTAGTGCAAGTAAAGAAGAAGAATGAATTATTAAAATGTTATACTTTAAAGCTTAAATAATTAGCCCATAACTTTAAAAATACTTACATAAAATTTTGCCATCATTTGAAATATATATCAGAAATAATTTCAGAGATTTTTTATGTATGGAAACGTTTCTTGACGTTTAAATGTATGGAATGAAAGGTATATAGATATATTTTAGGAATGGAAACGATTTATTTAATATTTAAATTTATAGAGCCATTACTTCAACAGACACAGACAACACAACAGACACTTCAACAGACATAAACTATCCTTTTCAACTAGTTGAAGAAATGTGAGAGGGCTTCAGAAAGTCTCCAATTTGTTGGTTTATGGAAATTACTATATATTGTTTAAAATAATGTAAATATGTATTTTAATATGCTAAATTTTTGTTCTCCTTTGTCGAATTATGTGTCAAACTTATATCCTCTAATTTCTTATTTAAATTGACCACCTATATCTTCTTATAATCTTGAAGGATAATTTTATACAGTGTATGAATGTAGAAATATATTAAATATATATCTTCTAATCAAATTTCCAGTAAATTATCAAGCAATACATAATTTTCCAGTATCTTATATCATTTGAAAAAATTAAATAATAATAAAATTCTTCTCGATATGTTTATATAACTGAATAGACAAGAATAAAAAATGAATAGATATTATTTACACAAGAAATGATGAATGATGTCAAATGCGGTCGCAAGGAAGTGACTCGTAGATTCGTTGACACTGCCTTTCAAAACATGTAATATCAAACCAAATACTGAAAAAAGAAAGAAAAAAAAAGTTCTGTAATGTATCGAAAACTACACTAAATTTAGATATGGGAAAAATCATTTTTAATTTCATTAACCAGCTACATCATCTTCGATGTAAATATTTATCCTTTGTACAATCGCAAGCGGCATCTATGAAAATTTGTTTAAAAACAAATAAGAAATGTTTTAACTAATTTATTCAAGCAATTTGTTAGTTTCATATTTCGGGACAAAAAGAAGAAAGGAAGGGGAAAAAAAAAAACACATCGGCATCGCGTTTGGTCTGAACTTGACACTGTTATAGCTATGACAGGATGACGGGGGGAAAAGTACGAAAAAAAGAAACCATCTCTGTCAAGTAGCAGGGAACGATGGCGACATCTCTGTCACTAGGATAGTAAAAGGCTAGACCATAATTGCTCTTCTTTCCTTTTCTATCATCTTTTTCGCTATTCACAAAAAACCTCTCCCATAACCCCTCTCAAATCGGTATAGATACTTCTCTTTCACAATGCATTTCGCCGCCTACATTGTCCAAATGCAAATAGCTCTCTTGAAAAGCTACACTTAGTCCTTCTACAAGAAATGGTGTCATTGAAGAAAAAGATCTCTTCAGTAGGATCTAAAAAGATTCTACTCTTCTGATGTGAAGAAAAATAGTTTACTTTGTAGCGGCTGAGCACAATGCTCATGATATCTGGGTTGTGTCAATCCAACACAGGGGTGTTACGTTAGACCAAATTGCTTTGCTATCATTTTCTATCTCTCTTTCCCTATTCAAAAATTAAGTGATTTGCCCCTATGACCACATTATCTATTAAGGGGAAACCAAAAACGGATTTGATGTTTACTTTCAGTTATATTCTTTTTTCAAATTTGTAGTGAAAAGTTGTAAATGAAGTAATTTTAATTGTGATTCAAATATAATATAAGTTATATTATCAAATATAATTTTAGTTTGTCGCTCTACGATAATTTTGCGAATACTTTGGGCTAATTAGACCGGAACCTATAGTTTAACATGGATTCCGAACTACTAACAAACATCCATGTCCCCGCCAGCATTCGAGCCTGAAGCCCGTGGTCTCAAAGGCCAGGGCACTAGCCAATTGGCCATCAGGCTGCGATATCTTCTCAAGTTTAATTATAAACCTCAAGTTTAAATTTCTCATATCATTCCTAACTTCAATATAAATAGGAATTATGTGTGCCATGATTTTTTTTTTTCCATGTTAACAGAATACTTTGTTGGAAACCTAACTTAAATTTAATCTATTAATTAAGAAAAACATATGAATTATAATATTCTAGGGGTACGTGTTCCATTACTAACTATTCTCAAAATACTTAGATCAACTTCTTTATGGTGGACATATGGACACTTTTGGGTTTTAGACGCTGACTGCTGAGTAAGTAATCCTTCATTGCATTGCTCAATTCGGCAGAAAAAGAGAACGCGCGAATCAAGGAATCGTTTTTATACATATATTAGTGTCAATAAAAGAATTTCCTTCGAAATAAAGCGCCAAATTATAAAACTGCAATCTATGTTTGAATTTTTTATATGGTCTCTAAAAATTTTTGGTGACTGTTAATTCTTATGGTCCCTCAATCATATTGTTGAATTCTATATTGTAGTTATCTAAAATGAGCATTTTTTATTAACTTTAAAGCGAGTCAACGATCAGAATTCCGTATTTATACATAAATTATATTAAATAAGAATTTGTCTTTGAAATAAAGCGTCAAATTCTACAACTGCAGTCAAGAGCAATTTAAGTCAAAGTACATTAGAATTTCTTATATGGTATCTTCAAAAATTTTGTTGATTGTTAATTCTTATGATCCTCAATCATATTATTGAATTCTATATTGCAGTTATCTAAAATGAGCATCTTTTTGTTGACATAAAAAACAAGTCATTTAACTATTCACCCGTATTTATACATAAATTATTTTAAATAAGACCATATAAAGCGTCAAATTATACAACTGCAGTCCAGGGTAATTTGTAAGTCTAAGTATGTTAGAATTTTTTATATGGCCTCTACAAAAATCTTCTTGACTGTTAATTCTTATGGTCATTCAATCATATTATTGAATTTTATATTATGGTTATCTAAAATGAGCATTTTAATTGACTTTAAAGAGAGTCACTTAATGATCAGGGACCCATATTTATACATAAATTATTTTAAATAAGAATTTGTTTTTGAAAAAAAGAGTCAAATTCTTCAACTGCAGTGTAGAGCAATTTACGTCTAAGTATGTTAAAATTTCTTATATGGTCTCTATAAAAGTCTTGTCAACTGTTAATTCTTATGGTTACTCAAATTGTATTTATCTAAAATGAGCATTTTTTATTGATTTTAAGCAAGTCACTTAATGATCAGGGTCTGTATTTATACATAAATTATTTTAAATGAGAATTTGTCTTTAAAATAAAGCGTCAAATTCTACAACTGCAGTCTAGAGTAATTTGTATGTTAGAATTGTCTCTGCGAAAATCTTCTTGACTGTTATTTCTTAAGGTCCCTTAATCATGCAGTATGCAGTTATCTAAAAGTATGCAATTATCTAAAATAAGCATCTTTTTATTGACTTTAAGACGAGTCACTTACGATGAGGGACCCATATTTATACATAAATTATTTTAAATAAGAATTTGTCTTTGAAATAAAGCGTCAAATTAATTATATTACTCCTCTGCTTCGGTACTCAATTAATTATGAAAAAGAAAAAAACTAATCAAAACTTTTTTTTCTCCGCATTTTCTTTTTTGTAGTAAATGTTGTGACTGGCGTTAGCAAAATTATCGATCTACCAAGACTGATGCTCCATAATAATAAGAGCAACAATTGAATAAATTTTTTAAAAAAGAAATGATGGATCTGCATGCAGGGAAAACAATTTTTTGTAAGCTTTTTTTAAATGACAACTAATTAAAAGTAACTGCTTCATTAGATTTTTTCTGGTAATATTTTAAAAATTTAAATTAAAAGGGAAAAGAGACTTAATATTCCAAATTGCATTGACAAATTGACAAAATCTAAGTGGGAAGATTCATTGACATGCATATATTTTTTTTTTTAAAAGAGATTTTTTTTCCCCGAGAAAATTTTTATTTTTATTTTTGGAGAATAAAAAAAAATGTTACATAATAATGTGAATCAAGTAAAAATAAATAATTTGAAATATTCTGAAATTATTTAAATCTCTGGAGATTTTATTTATGAGGAAATTTTCTTTTTTGGGAAACATAAAATTAATAAAATTAATTCATTTTAAATAAAATAAAAAATAAAAAAAATAATAAAAGAAAAATAAATAAAATAAAAAAACTAATAACAGAAAAATAAATAAAATAAAAATAATAATTAAAGAAAAATAAAAAAATAATCAAAGACAAATAAAAAAAAAGGGGAAAAAAATAATACAATAAAAATAAATTCATTTTTTTTAAATCCATATAATCGAAACGTGCATATAACTTACCAAACATATATTACATACATTAAATATATTTTTTAACGAATATTGAATTGCAATTGAATTGAATTAAATATATTGAATTGCATATGAGTTATTGATAGTAGAATAGAAAGCGTATTGGTATTGTATTCCTAGAAAGTTAGAGCCCCAATCTCAGGCTCATTGCACTAAGAACTGGCTACTGTGTTAGAGAATTACGGTTCTTAACCCGCAAGTGGCTAATGCTGCAGCCACTACTTTGTGAAAAGTATACACTTAATTGTGATTATATTCAAAATTTAACTACATATAAAGTGTAAAAAATTATTCCAAAAAGTGTATATATATAACCACTACCTTACTATTAGATGGAGGACAAAAGGAATGTAAAGTGCTACACTCTTGTATATGTACAGTAAACTAACTTATTTCATACGAAGAAATAGTTACAATTTACTGATGCCTTCTTTTATTGAGGTACCAACTTATGTTTTATTACTATTTTTAATCTCATAAGAGATTGAATTTTGTTAATGATTTATTAATTAATTTTTTTTCTAAATGGAATTGTATAAGAATTTTAGTTGCAGTTGAATAATTTAAGTTAAATCGTATAATAAAAATTCGTATAATGATTCTTTAAAAAAAAAGTGTTATTGAAAAAATTATTTATAAATGACAGATGTAACAGCTATTTGATGACTTATTTATTTAATTTTTACCTTCTCTTATTCTTTTAAACTTTTTTTCTTCTTGCTGAAGAAACAACTTGTTTAGCTCATACTCATGGATGTTTGTTAGTGGTTCGGAATCCACTTTAAACTGTAGGTCCCGGCCTTTTCAGCCCATGTGTGCACAAAATGACCAAAACAAACCAATTTTTTTTCCTGGAGGTGAAAATTCATATAATGATTCTTTACAAAAAAAAAAAAAAAAAAAAAAGTTATTGAAAAAATTCTTTATAAAGAACAATTGTAACAGCTATTTGATGATTTATTTATTAACCTTTTCTTATTCATTTAAAAAATTTTTTTTGCTGAAGAAGTAACTTGTTTAGTTAAAACTCATGTATTTTGTGGAATGTGGGATCCGTTTTAAACTGCAGGTCCGGCCTGTTTAGCTGTAGAGCAACCATAGAGAGAAGAGCAAATGACCGTAGAGCAACAAACCAAACCAATCGTTTTTTTTTTTTTTTTTTTTTCTGGAGGTGAAAATTCGCATAACGATTCATAAAAAAAAAATAATAATAAAAAAAAAAAAAAAAAAAACAGTTATTGAAAAAAAAAAATTCTTTATAAAGAACAGATGTAACAGTTATTTGATGATTTATTTATTTATTTTTTAAACATGTTTTTTCTTTTTTTCTTGCCGAAGAAACAACTTGCTTAGCTCAAACTCATGTTATGAACCTGTTTAATTCAGTAATGTATATCGAGCACAGCAATCATCTGAAACTCGGCATTTCGATTGATTCCACAAAATAAAATTTCTTTTAACTCACTAATCCCTTTTCCCTTGTTTATCTGCCTCAACTATGCAAAGAATATCTTGCACATTTTTTTTTTTTTTTTTTTTTTTTTTTGTTTAGCTGAAAGGAAAATTCTTCCATGATCACCTCTCGCCTTCTTCTCCTGAGAATACGAGATCTACATAGCGCAGTGATCTTTTCAACTGTTTCTATTATCCAATGGGCCTTTGAAAAAGTTTTTATTCTCTTTTGAGCAGCAACCTTCCTTCCCTTTGAGATTTCAGGCAGAGGCCATTGGAGGCACGATCTTATCGACACTGTCGGACCAAGGCGCCAAAAGCCAACAACTGTCGCCTGCACGCCTTTGAAGACACCGACGGCTGTGGGAAACTTAAGTTTCTTTTCTTAAGAAATTGAATTAGATATCTCTCAGTTCTGTGGAGGCAATGATTAAAAAAAAAATTTAATAAAAAGGACAAAAAATATTTCTTATTTTTAATCAACTAGATTGCTATTTTTATTTTTTTTTTTTTTTTGTGTTCATGTTGTTTTATTCGTATTTTTCTTTTTTTTTTTGTTTTGTTTTGTTGTAAAATTTTTAAATATTCATGGGGATTGCGTAGTGTTTTTTTTTTTTTTTTTTTTTTATCTTGTCTCATCTTGTTAGAAAGCATCCAGATAATGAAATCTGAAGTAATTTCGAAGTAAACGTATTGAAGAAAAACTATATTGTACGTAACTAAGCCTTTTAATTTACAGATGAATGAATTTTGTATGTATTTTCACTTTTATTTCTCTCTTTCTATTTTTTTCTTTTGTTACCTGTAGTTGTATATATATATATATATTCAAATCTAATTCAAAAATTTGCTAAATTGGCAATTTCATTAAGAAAGTACCACGCGACGTATGTGTTTTGGCCTTTTTCTTCAAAAAAAAAAAAAAAAAAAGTGATCAACATATATATGTTTACATAAAGAACGGTATCAAAATGAACACTGGAACTCTGTTCAGTTAATCAATGATGAATTTACAGCCCGTAATTGAAAACAGTTAGATTAATTTGTAATTGTTGTAAGATTGATTTGCTATTGTTAACAGCTGTTGATTTGTTATTCAAAAATTGCACATATTCTAGTCCCTAATGATGTATTAAGCTGAGGATATTGTAAGCTGAAATGATTATAATTCCATAATGAAAATGAAACAGGGTTATTATTATTATCATCTCATTATTTTCATTATAAAAAAAATTCATTATCATTTTTCCTTTCCAAGATGTTACATAGCTGAAACTTTCAAGTAGTTATTAGCTTACACAAAATAGAAATTTAATCAATACTAGACACCCATAAATAAAAACTCGAAAATTAAAATTTTGTTCCGAAAAAAAGGAACTCCTGTTCTATTCATAGTAAAAATAAATAATAATAATAATTATTGTATAAAATGATTCAATTATTTTTGTATACATTAGAGGAAAATTTCAATAGGTGATTGATTAAAATTAAATTACAATTTAAAATAATAAATAATAAAAATGTTAATCTTTCAGCGAATAACAAGAATGAATCTCTTGATCACACAATTTCAAGAAAATTTCTTGTTATGACTTCATTGTTTTCATTATCATCTTTCATTATTATTGTTTTCATTATCATCTTTCATTATTATTGTTTTCATTATCATTTTCAAATTATAAAAAACTATTATCATTTTTAATTTTCATGACGTTTGATGTTTAAAAATTACATATCTGAACGCAAAATAAAAATTAATAATCAATACTAGACACCCAAAAATAAAAAATCGCCAGTTAAAATTTTATTCCAAAAAAAAAAAAAAAAAAAAAAAACCCTGTGCCATTCATTGTAAAGAGAAATAATGATAAAAACCACCGTCTAAGATGATCCAATTATTTCAGCTCGTAATAGCGAAAAATCTCGATTGCTGATTTATTAAAATTAAATTACATTTTAAAATATTATATATTACCTATGTACCTTTCAGTGAATAACCAGACTGATCCTCTCGATCACACAATTTCAAGAAAAATTTCTTGTTATCACTTCATTGTTTTCATTATCGTGTTTCATAATTATTGTTTTCATTATCATATTTCATTCTTATTGTTTTCATTATCATCTTTCACTATTATTGTTTTCATTATCATCTTTCACTATTATTGTTTTCATTATCATCTTTCATCATTATTGTTTTCATTATCATTTTTACATTATAAAAGAACTCATTATCATTTTTCGTTTTCATGATGTTTGATATTTAAAAATTACATATCTGAAACACAGAATAGAAATTTAATCAATACTTGACACCCAAAAATAAAAAACGCCAGTTAAAATTTTATTCAAAAAAAAAAAAAAAAAAAAAAGAACCTCAAAAAAACATTCATAGCAAAAAGAAATAATGATAAAAACCACCGTGTAAGGTGATCCAATTATTTGTGCACGTAATAGCGGAAAATCTCGATTGCTGATTCATTAAAAGATCCACACATTGCTAGGCCTGCGATAAACAAAACACTCCTTCTGGGGAGGTGAATCCTGTTTTATGAAGGGCATAAATCCCTGCTAACGACGTGCAGACCCCGACCGATTGGAGTGACGATCACAAATCACCAACCGGACACGCTTCTGCAGAATGGACCAGATAACGAAAGCTTTTCCCCATCAATACTCCGGCCCTATCTATTGGAAGAGCCCACACTCTTTAATATAATGTATTTCTATAACAGCAATACTGTAACAGACTTTTACTAAAAATTCATCATCATAGAATAGGGTGGCAATATTGAATTTCGCACTGATGAATAGTAGTTTTCACATAGTAGTTTTCACTGATAGTAGTTTTCACCTAGTATTTTTCACAGATAGTATTTTTCACCTAGTAGTTTTCACAGATAGTATTTTTCACCAAGTAGTTTTCACAGATAGTATTTTTCACCTAGTAGTTTTCACAAATAGTATTTTTCACCTAGTAGTTTTCACAGATAGTATTTTTCACCTGGTAGTTTTCACAGATAGTATTTTCCATCAAGAGTTTTCACAGATGGTATTTTTCACCTAGTAGTTTTCAAAGATTGCATTTTTACCAAGTAGTTTTCACAGATAGTATTTTTCACCTAGTAGTTTTCACAGATAGTATTTTTCACCTAGTAGTTTTCACAGATAGTATTTTTCACCAAATAGTTTTCCCAGATAGTATTTTTCACCAAGTAGTTTTCACAGATAGTATTTTTCACCTAGTAGTTTTTACAAATAGTATTTTTCACCTAGTATTTTTCACAGATAGTATTTTTCACCTGGTAGTTTTCACAGATAGTATTTTCCATCAAGAGTTTTCACAGATGGTATTTTTCACCTAGTAGTTTTCAAAGATTGCATTTTACCAAGAGTTTTCACAGATAGTATTTTTCACCTAGTAGTTTTCACAGATAGTATTTTTCACCTAGTAGTTTTCACAGATAGTATTTTTCACCAAATAGTTTTCCCAGATAGTATTTTTCACCAAGTAGTTTTCACAGATAGTATTTTTCACCTAGTAGTTTTACAAATAGTATTTTTCACCAAGTAGTTTTTACAGATAGTATTTTTCACCTAGTAGTTTTCACAGATAGTATTTTCCATCAAGAGTTTTCACAGATGGTATTTTTCACCTAGTAGTTTTCATAGATTGTATTTTTCACCAAGTAGTTTTCACAGATAGTATTTTTCACCTAGTAGTTTTCACAGATAGTATTTTTCACCGAGTAGTTTTCAGCGATTCCGGTTTTAGATTTTGTAAACAGAGGACATGTGCTGCCTCGCTCACGACTTGAACCGTGATTTACAGCGCCTTGCTGAACTTTGATATTTAAACGAGTTTTATTGATTAATTTAATTAATTAATTAAATACTTTTGAAATTTTATTTAAATTATTGATAAACTATTAATGAACCAAACATCGACTGGAATCTTGGAGGAGGATACTCCACCACCACCAGTGATACACTTTAATACACCAGAAATCCCGGCCATGACTCCCGCTCACGACATGAACACTGAATTAGGAATTGACAACTAGCACCAGACCAATTCAGCACCACCTCTTAAAGACATTTCAGACGAGTACGTCCTAGTAAACCAGGTCGTACTTCGTAAACATCTCATTATAAACTCAGGCTCACTCAGACTCACTCAAAATCGCAAAACTAAAAATAGATGACCTTGCTGCGTCTCAACTACATGCAGAGATGGCAAGACTTTATAAATTAATCGATGGAATTAAGTGCGAATTTGGCATATCACTATATTGCTATTTGGCATATGAGTATTCAAACTATGTTCCACGAAATACTGGGGTTCAACACAATCGTCCAAAAGTATTCAATAAATTGTGTATATTTTTTGTTGTATTTAACAATAATAAAGTTAAAAGAATTCATTACAAATTTAGTAATGATGAATTCTTTGATGATGCTTCATGAACCAGAATTCGATTCAAGAGATCATCTGTGGTTATGAGTACTTGTTTTTACAGTGTGATCATAGTTACAAACCGAAAGCCATGTACAGATCGAAACATTTGACATAATGTTGATCTGTCCCCTAGGGTGTTGTAGTTTGAACTCGAAAATTAAGCATTTTTATCTTCCCCATTAAGTGCGAGTTTTCAGTCATCTTTCGAAAAATTATAAATCCTTTAATGCCTGATCAAAAAAGCGTCACCAGACCGAGTGGTAATTCTGAACCTCCAAAAATAAATATACGAAACCACACGTGTTTTCATTTTCATCCAAACTGCAGCAAACCTGTTTGATGTGCAATTCAAGTGTGAATGTATTTGGTCACTATCTGTATCCGTTTTATGGTTTAAGTGAATATCTATTTTTGTAAATATCTATTTTTGTATATTAAAATTTTTTAAAGTAGTGGATTCCATTAAATACAATACTCATAGGAATTCGTGAATTGGCGAAGTTAGAAGTTCGCTGGAAAACAGTAAATAAGTATATCGCATTAAAATTGTTTGTATATTATAAATAGCCTCCATTAGCAAATCATTAACTTATTTTGGTTAAATATAGCTTTTCAAATGAAGTTGTTGTTGCAAACTCTGTCTGAGTTATTGTTAATACAATGCAAAAGGATCACGAGATCATGATCAAAGTTAAAGGTATTGTTAACATATTGCAGTTGGATAATGGGAATTCGTTTTTCAAAGCAATAAATGCAATCATTTTTGTAAACAATGAAAATAATTCGAACAATGTATTTAAATGTAATTAGCTAAATATATCATGTTGCCGCGTTAATTTATTCAAAATTAGAATGTTAGGAATAAAAATAATTTTGAAATAGAAAAGGTACTAATTAAAAAATTTGATTTGAAATTGAATTAGGGTCAGGTTGGCTAATTGTAAAAACGGGGTAGTTGTAAATAAGCATGTGTTGTGTCCACGTGGAATTTAGATGAACTCAAAATCTATAAAAACTGAACCTTGATAATACTGGCAATGTATTGCTGATAATCCAGCACTTTTTATTAAAACAGTTGGTAAAGATCTCACCAACTGAAAAGCAATCTTGAGTAAACTTTGTACTTTAATGTTATATTACTCATTTATTTTATAATTTTTGAAAGACAGGGAAAAAGTAAATTTTTTGTATTAATTGTTATTTTATTGGGTGATTTCTTTAACAAAATATTATTGAATTATCCCTATATTAGTTGTTGCTGATTGTTAGAGTGATTTCCACAATTAACCCTAACATAATTTACCTTCTGATTTTAGACTGTTCAAGTTTGTGTATTGTTGCAAAATGCCACGTACGTACTTGGCAAACAAGTCTCCACCCTTCTACAATCTATATAACTTGGAAACAGCTGTCATGGATACGGTAAATAGGAATAAAACATACAGAAAAGCAGCTGAAGAGGCTTATGGTGTTCCAATATCGGTAATATATCATAGGAGAAAATGCGTTATAAGTTGAATGGAGGCTGGTGAATTGGATAAGGAGGTTGAGGATGTTCTAGTGAAGTGCCTTATTGCAAAATCGAAAATGGGTTTCCCTTGTGATAAGCAAGAACTAAAAATACTTTCCAAGATTTCATTGATACCAATGGACTTCAGATAAGATTTCAAAAATGGCCTGCCGGGGATTGATTGGCACCAAGGGTTTGTGGAAAGACATCAATCAATTTCTTTAAAAAAAAAAAAGTCCACAGCATTTGTAGATATCATGAAAGGACACAGTAAAATAAGTTTCGAGTTCAAGTCCCGGCGATGTCATGGATGTTTGTAGGAGTACGGAATCCACTGTCTTGACAGTAGAGTGGCAAGATAGACTTGTCGCTCTGTGGTCATTTTGTGCACACTTTGGGCTAACAGTTTAACGCTAACATCTTAACAGTTAACTACAGTTTAACGTGGATTCTGAACCACTAACAAACATCCTTGCCACCGGCAGAATTCGAACCTGAAACCTGTGGTTCCAAAGACCAGAGCGTAGCCAATTGGCTATCAGACCGCTAAAAATATCTTAGGGAAAAAATATCGGAAAATTCAATTGATGTTTAAATAAAATATACTTTTCATTAACTTTGTCATTTTTATGTAATTAGAATTTCACAAATTATTTAAAATATGTATTTCATAATCTTAAGGAATATCTGCTATTTCATAATCTTAAGGAATATCTGCCATATCTGAACATCTGTCATATCCGCCGATTTCAAAACTGGCCGCATTCATAACAGTGCTTACGGATTTGGGCAGCATTTATATAGGGTGATATATGAAGCAGTGAACTAATAACTAGTTAAATTAAGAAAGAAAAATAAACATTTCAACTAACTATTTACGAACATCCGTCTCGGCTTATATTTACAAGGTCTTTAACAACTTCTCGTAAGTTGTCTATTAGTGCTTTTTCGATGAAGTTTTCTTAAATTAGTTGGTTAAGTTGGAATCGGTTTTTAAACTAGGTTCTTGACCTGGTTTTACTTTTGAGATAACCAGACGATAACAAAAATCATAATCTTATTAGTAGTTGAACGCAGCCATCTTGTGCAATACAGGAAATAGTAAAAATATGCTTTGATCATCTCATTTTGAAAATTCTTTCCAAAACATAAAGCTGTCCTAAAAGCCAATGACCGATTAGGTTTGTGGAAATAAAAATTACATTAAATGTGAATGCCCTCATGGAAAGGTTAAAAATAAGATTCAAATTTTATTTATTTGTGACAATTATTTCAAACTAAACTACATTATAGATTTGTCCTCAACATTAATGATGAAATGTGTTCGGATTTTCTTCTTGCAAAATGTATATTTAAAAATTTTAGGTTCCTAAACGATAGACCAGTTAAAATTTTATCATTTAAATTTGAATTGGGTTAGTTTTGAAACTTTTTGATATAGGTAAATTTGAGATCAATAAATTTATTTTGATTAAATACATTCTATTCCATACTTGTGGTTTAGTGAAAACGTGCGCTGGCTAGAATGCAAAAAGGTTCTATTACTTCTAGAAACAAGATTTGATTTATCGCTCTACGGTCATTTTTTGCACACTTTAGACTAATTAGACCGGGACCTACAGTTTAACGTGGAATCCGAACCACTGACAAACATCCATACCACCGCCAGGATTCAAACATGGAGCTTGTGGTACCAAAGGCCAGAGCGCTAGCCAATTGGCCATCAGGCCCCTTTAGAAATAAGGACATTTCATGGCGAATGTAACAACATGTTTAAGCGTCTTGCATCGTTAGAAAAGTTGCCTGGTGAGAGGTTTTGGGTTTTCTCTGTATGACACGCAAATGAAGGGCAATTTCTCTTTAAACTCCTAAACGTAGAAGCAATGCCCTCATATCATTCCTTCATTTATGTACTGTCTATGCAGAGGTCCATCATTGGAGCTTAGAAAGGAAAAGGATTGAATCTGCTTTTGGAGTGTGTTACAGTCCCTGAATGTAGAATTGTGCAGTCTCGATGGTGATTGTAGCACCAACATCGGCCTTCCAGATGGTGATTTAAAGGGTCCTTTTCACGAAAATGTGGTACGGCAATACAACAGACATGCCACTTATAAAGTACCTATACGGTAAATTATATCAAAAAATTCTCCGCATCTTAAAAAAGCAATATAAATCTCAAAGAACAATTGCTTAAAAATTAGAAAGATCAAAAATTTAAAATTTTAAAACCAGATAATACAATCTTAGTAAAACAAAATAACTATTGAAAATAAAAGAATTAATGTTTTAAAAATTAGAGATCACAGTTCTTTGTGTTTCAAGATAAGATCGGTTGGAGAATGAAAATATTTTAAGTCTACTGGTGAGGCCTGATGGCCAATTGACTAGCGCTCTGGCCTTTAGTACCACAGGCTTCAAGTTTGAATCCTGGCTGGGGCATGGATATTTGTTAGTGGTTCAGAATTCACGTTAAACTATAGGTCCTGGTCTAATTAGCCTAAAGCGTGCACAAAATGACCTTAGAGCAAAAAATCAAACCAAAGCCTACTGGTACAACTAGGGGTCTGTTATGAGATGAGTAAAATTAAATACAATATTTAAAAGAAAAGAAATTCAAAAGATAGTTATTAGATTAATAGTTATTAGATTAAAAGCCGATTGATACCACTATTGCTAATAAAAGCCCTCCGGCGTTATTCGAACCCGAAACTCCCCGATTTAACAGATAGGAGCCTTATTCGTTACGCCATGAGGAGTACCAAATATGGGGTAATTACCCCTATGCTCATCCACCTATCAGGAACTTTTCGTGGTACACTGCAAGGAATAAGCGATAAAGTATAGAGAGAGTTTAGAACGATAAGTATATTATTTATCATAATTCTCCTCCTAGAATAAATACTCTCCATATTACTTTTTAATTAATAATAAAATGACAGTGAAAAATTATTTTTATGTCATTTAATAAAGGAATTAACATTTCAATAACTTCAGTGATCTTCAATTTCAATAACTTCTTCAATCTCCTCACATGAAACCCAAACCTTACTAAATAAGGCAAAAAAAAAAAAAACTATTTAAATAAGCACATTTCAAAATAGGGCAAACCCATTACACGGAATCCGTAAAACTAGAAACCAAATTCTGTCAGACAGCGCTGCCGTTACATAATGCCAGAAGTACCGCTTTTAAACAGTTGGGGGCAGAAGTTGTTAAAATTCAATCATCATCAAGACAACTTTTTTTATTGCGTTTCCAGTGCTATTGATGGCAAGAAAATATATGTCGATGAAGTGATAACGATGAATTGTAGGACTTATCTTGATACCAAGATCGATGAGGTCGATCTTGCAGATAACAGAGCATAAAAGACGCATTCTACGAGACTTGTGTTTTTGGAAAGTAACAAGACCGTAATTCTCCTACTACAAGTGCCATTTGATGGTTTTGCACTTGGAGAGGTCATTTCACTGGAAGGAATGCGCTAAATCAATCAACTGTTACTTTTAATAGCTTCCACGCAGTCCCAAAATGAAGTTGATGTTCCTTTTCATCGGTAAAAAAAAATTCTCATCAAAACGTTCTTAACTGAAAAACGTGTTTAAAAGAAATATCTATATGTAATATATGACGTAATATATGAGTCATATATTACATAAAAGGAATTTCTAAGAACTAAAAGCTCATGTCCAATCTATTTAAATGCTGATTACTTTGAATTGGACAGCTTTCTTGATTAAATTAGACAGGAAAAATCCAAAATATTTTTAGACACATGTAAAACAATTTTTGAAATTTATTCGGCACTATTTATAAGAAAACTAGTAGATTCTAAATTATTGAAAACTTTATTTAATTGTCTAAAACAAGTTCAATTTTAGTAAGTATTATATAAACTTTAGAAATTGAAGAAATAACTTTTGAATTTATTAAGTAAATTCTTGATTTTGAAATCAAGAATTTATGTTCTAGTAATGAGACGAAACCCAACTATACAATTTTAGTAATTAGTGCCTTAGTATTAGTATTTATGAGTATTTTAGTAATGAGACGAAACCCAACTATCCAATTTTACACAATTGTAAACTAAGAAATTCAAAACTTTTGATTTGATTTGTCACTCTACGGTCATTTTCTGCACACTTTATGCTAATTAGATCGAGACTTACCGTTTAACGCGGATTCCGAACCACTAACAAATATCCATGCAACCGCCAGAACCCTGTGGTACCAAAGGCCAGAGCGCTAGCCAATTGGCCATCAGGCCGCTCAGAACTTTTGAATTCGGAAAGTAAATTCTTGATTTTGAAACCAAGAATTTATGTTCTAGTAATGAGACGAAACCCAACTATCCAATTTTACACAAAACGGAAAACATCTCTTTTAATTTCGTAATCAATTGCATTGACTATAAATCATTTAAAAATTTTTAAAAAGAACCTTTAGATTTAAAATTATTTTTTATTATTCTTGAAATTTAAATCATAATGTTGTTGAGTCGTCAAACCATTTAGCATTTAAATACTTTACAGAAGAACAGTGTAAGATTTATAAATTTCTTTCTTCTTCATTGGCGCAACAGCACCATGGTGGGCCAAGATCGTCTGCCTACTGGCAGATTTCAAGACAGGAGACATTTTCTTTTACTGGGTAGGGTTTGCAGTCGTACGCAAAATGCTCTACAATCATATTAGATCTGGACCTACTATTTAAAGGGGTTCCGAACCATTACAAACATCGAAACTCGAAAACTGTGGCACCGAACGCCAGAGATAAATTTCTTTCATCTCCTAATTATTTGCTAACATACCAAATCTATAAAAATTAGTTTTGCTCGTTGTTTAAAGCATAACCTAATGGTGCTGTGTTATAACTTTAATTTTTAAAAAAAAACAAATGTTTAGCAAAGAGTCAAATAAATAAGTAAATAAAATAAATTCATAGTCGTATAAAAACTATATGAATATATAATGTGACTTTATTACATTTGTCCATGTGGTTTGGAAGAACTACCAAAGTAACTGAAAGTCTCATGGATGATCTTCATGTAAAAAAATAAAATACGTAGTTTCAGTTGTAGATATTTGTATTGAAAGATATTGTATTGTATAGACATTGTATTTCATTTTTTAAGAATGCTTACTAATTGCAAATGGTGTAAGTTAGAGACCTTCTAGAGATATCACTTTCAGTTTTCACTACATAGCTTTATTGATGTTTTCCTCAATGGGATTTATTTGTTTTGTTCTGTGGTCTTTGCAACCGATACATCTGCAAGTGATTCTCTTGGTGGAGGGACAGTTGTAAACATTTCAGGACTCCACAGTAACGAAACCTCGCAAACACCAGAGGGAGACATCTCGTAACTGAATGGGCTCTTTGCGTCAACATTTTGACAAGGTTCCAGAAAATCAGGCTTCTGTTAGATGACTACTCCTTGGGTTCTTCCAAACAATCCTAAACCATTCTTCCCCCTAGGACAAATATTGCAAACGCATGCATCCGGTGCATAATATCACCTAAGTCCTCTTCTCAATGCTGTGTCGATGGGGGGAGAAGCCTCCCCCAATGTGTCCCCTCCCTGTCAAAAGGGGCAGATGCGGAGATTTTATGAGAAGCGCCAAGCTTACGTTTCTCCTCACACCAATGTCAACATTCTCTACCATTTTCATGCTAATAGCTCTGCGCTGCGGTTCTGGCTCTTACGGTCTTTGACTTTGGTTTCGGTATCCAAAAGATCCCTGCAGGCAACTTGCATTGGGGTCTATAGACTACTATAGGCTCTTGATCACTTAGGATGGAATTTGAGGTGCTTGTAGCAGTCGATGCACATTTGCAGTCCATAAATTGGACGATGAGGAAAATGCATATTTAAATCTGCCGCCCTGTTTTTTTGGTTTTAATTCAGATATTCATGCATGTGGTTCATTTAGTTTTTAGCAATGGAAGAGGTTTTTTTTTTTATGTATCTCAATTTTTGGCATAACATTGAGAAGGGTTATTTATCTAATGAAAAAAGTAGGGTTTTTTGTTTTGTTTTTTCTTTCAGCCTGTTACGGGTCTTGGTCTGCCTTCACATTTACTTCATTGCGTTTATTCCCTGTCAGAACAGCTTATTCAGATTGGCTCACCAATTCGGATTTTTGTAGACTAAATTTTTGTAGAATGGATTTTTGTGGAATTTTGTAGACTTAATTTTTGTAAATATTTGGACTTTTGTAGATTTTTATAGACCATATAACAATTTTTCTGCATCGTATAACTATTGGAATGAAGGTCATTATCTAATACCACCAGTTTAACAAAATTTAGCTGATGGCTAATTGGCTAGCGCTCTAGCCTTTGGTACCACAGCCTCCTCAAGTGCGAATCCTGGAGGGTGACATGGATGTTTATTAGTGTTTCGGAATCCACGTTAGACTGTATGTTCCAGTTTAACTAGCCCAAAGCGTGCAAAAAATGACAAAATGGAGAAGATCTCTTTTAATTTCGTAATCAATTGCATTGACTATAAATCATCTAAAAAATCTTAAAAATAATGTTAAAAGAACATAACAGAGCGACAAACCAAACAAAACAAAATTTGGTCCCTTTGCATAGATTCAAGTCATAATATTTATATGATTCAATCGCTTAACATATGATGCCTTAATATTTTGATAATATTTAAATTATCTAATCATGATTTTACTTAATTTATCATACATCATGATGCAAAATTACCCATGTATTCTATCCGCCTAATCTGCTGTTTACAATTTTTAAATCTTATTATAAAATATACTTTGTTTTTACAAAATTTGAAAAGGAAGGCTAATAATATTAAAAGAATCCTCATGAATAACCCTGGTATAATTAAAGGATCATTAGAACTTGAATAAATGTTTACAAATATATATATTTTCCAATGTACCATCTGGACATGACTCCCGAATCAATTACTCTTACTGACATTTCCATGTTGAAGAACACCACTTTACTATATCAACCATAGAATAGTAAAATACTTTTTGCTATTAATGTTATCTTTTAGAACGGTGGGAAGAGGTCGCATATGTTATTTCCTAGTATGATTTTAGGGGCAATTACCTTGCATTAGAGGGAACTAGGAAACTCCATCCAAACAGCCCGTTTGCGGTATAAAACACTTTTTTACAATTGGCACAGAATCCACTTGTTTTTATAACGAGAGATTGTATCACATGATATCATTGGAAATCTAACTTTCGTCCTCCTGCATGCTAACTAGCTAGCATTACTATTATATCAAAAGAGGGATGTATTGGCAGATAAATTAAAAGATTCTTAATATAAGATTTTAGGCTGCACGAATATTTAAAGAACATAGAACCTGGATAGAAACCATAGACTACATAGAATCTCGTAGTCATATATAGATATGAGCAGAATAAGTGAAACAGTTCAAAGGCAATAAACCGATCAAGTATCTAAATTAATTGCCGTTATAAATTTTCCTAAAATGAAACGTACGTATTTCGTTTGATCATATACAAACATGTGTTCCTTTTTAAAATCATTTCTTCGGGTATTTTATTCTTTGAAAACTTGTACTATAATGTGCAAATTCTTATCGCAAGAAACTTTAATTCCTCTGTAAAGCACTTATTTAAAACATTATCATTACCCTTGAATTCATATCGGTATAACTATACTATCGGTATATCTGTAATGCCCATGAAAACTGTCAATCATGCCTATAAAAAGTCATTGTTCAGTTCCTCTTATCTTTTTAATGTTTTTTAGTTAATGGTTAAGCCGCTAAATTCTGAAATTGTAATTTGCTCTTCAGAGGCAGCCATTTTTAAGTGTAATTTTAATTTTAAAAAAATGCAATTTTAATTACATAAAATGGCATCTTGATTTATGTTAAGCATGTGTATTACAGAAAAAATATTTTGGTTTCTAAATAAAATTTGAAGTTCACAATTTCAATTATTACAATAACTCAAGGAAAAAATCTTTTTTGTAATCGAATAAAATCCTTTTATATTTATATACTGATGCTCCCCCAGGGAGTGGCTGGTGGGTTTGAGACCTTCAAGCCTATAAGTGAAATATGTGCAAGTGTTCAAATTTATGGCCACTTCCCGGATAGACTCGTCGGCTTGTGGCCAATTGGCATCACAAACTTCAGGTTTGAATCCTGGCGGTGGCATGGATGTTTGTTAGGGGTTCGAAATCCACGTTAAATTGTAGGTCCTGCTCTAATTAGCCTAAAGTGTGCAAAACCAAACCGATAGGTCCTATAGTTTTTTGTTAAATATTTAGTATTTCAGTCAATCAGTGTTTTTCTTATCAGTATCAATTTTATTATCCCGCCTGAATTTGTTGATTGAGCCGGTATTTTTCCTAATTTATTTTTATTAAATATTCATCGAAATATTGAAGTTGGCATAAATGATATAATCGATGAGCTGGTGAAAGAGAAAAGAAGATTAAATTTTAATTTATAATCTGCTTATTTAATTTTATTTTAGAAATTAAATTTTGTAACCGTGCTTCCTCCTACGCATTGCAAGAGTGCTCCCTGTGGTGTTCAGTAGAAATGTTCAATCGGTCTCGAGACTCTCACCCGAGAGGAAGCGCAGCGCAACCAGCGTGCCCTCTGAGAAACGTTTAGTTTGTAATCTCTCATCCCAAGAGGAATTACATTTAATGCAACCCTGCACCTGGAGAGGAAATATATTTCGCGCAACCAGCGCATACCTGAGTATCGAATTTGCGGCTTAGAAGTAGAATCCTTCCATAAAATTGTAATTAGTTGTCTTTAAATGTTTTAAATATTGTAGAGTAAGTGTGTGGTGTTTGTGCGTGTATAAATAAAGCTATGTGTTCTCAAACCTGCGTCTCAAGTCTGAACCCAACCATACCCAATTACAATCCAGAGTTGCTCCAACCCCCAATTTTTATTTTTTGTGCTACACTTATTTGATTCAAATACATAAAAAGTGAACATTTAAAGTAATGAATGCAATGTAAAAGATATTAATAAAATAATTAATATATAGAATTTCGGCATCATATACTTTTTCTGTAACTTATAGTTTAGTATGACTTATTGAGCTTTTATAAAATGTTACTCTTTATTTAGTTGAGGTAAATTCCGGGCTCTAAATTCTCTAAATTAATACTAAATTCTAAATTCTAAATTTTTAAATCCCTAAGACAAAATCTTGAGTGCGCTCCTCTTTAGATAATACTATAACTCTGACCCACAGAATTTATAATTCTGAAACTTTACATGAATTAGCTATTTATATAAAACCATATTTTTAGTTCATTAGAAAATATTTTTAGGAATATTTCAAAGAAAAAGACGAAAGGGAGAAAGAAAAAGGAAAACGATAAAAAAAAATATCCCCGGCCTTTGTTTTTCTTTTTTTGTAAAATCAGTATATAAAAGCATTCGGTTTTTAAATTCTAAATTTCAACAAAACTGCTTTGTTCATTACGGTACTTACGGGAAAACTAACGTTAATAGTCTTCGTTATCAGAAAACATCTTTTAAAACGGTCCAATAGTTCTTTAATAAGGAGGGATTTCCGAGATTTCATTTATTTCTTTTATAAAAAAAGCATTTGAATGCGTCCGTTTACTATGATCAATTATTTTGCCATAATGAGTGCTTGCATGCGTCAAACTCTCTTCTCGAATCACATTTTCTACTTCTCATTAGTGAGAAAATGAATGGAAAAATGATTTATAGAGAATCTATAGAAATTCCAATTTCACTGATGATCACAGTTTTTTTTTTAAAAGAAGAAATTATTATATTTTTTCCTTTTAAATTTTTTTCTAATTAATATTTTTGAATATAAATGAGTAGTGTATGGACATTGATGAGCCATTAGGATTTAAAACTCAGTATAAGCAATAAAAATTGACGGAACATCTGTTAAAATAAAGTATATTTAAGTAGTACATCAAAGTTAAGTATTAATTAAGTATCATCTACTTATTGAAAAAAATTATTTCTAATGTATAAAATTATCGACTGTATAAAAAAAGATGTAATAACAATATTCTTATTAAGGTATTTAATTATAGAAGTTACCTTAAAAAAAAAAAAAAAAAAAAAAAAAAAAAAAAAAAACTCATAATAAGGCGATAGTTGTAATTCGTCGGTTTATTTTGAATAGTAATTAGAAGTGTTTATTTTTATTAAGTAAATAGTTCATCGGCTTTGTTTGAAGAGGTTTTTCTAAGTAACAATGAGACAACATTAAATTGCAGTGAAATAAATAAAAATTGTTGTTATAAAACAAACAAGCAAAACGATGTATCAGAAAATAAGTAAAATTTTTATAAATTTATCGATAGAGGCATAGTGTTTAAATTTTAGAAAATGATTTTAAATATTTAAAATTTTAAATCTTTTCTGGACATTGCATGCCTTTTCATTACTTTGTTCTGTTTTGGACTACAAAAATATATGTTTCTTATCCCACTTGATAGACAGCAACATATACACCAAATCCAAGAATCCTTGTAGTCTCTTGGAAGGGGGGCAGCTTCTGTTGTGATGGAGCACCCGTAGGTAAAAGACTGACTTGGCTCCGTGACGCTGATGAAGAAAGAGGGTAGTGTCTTCCGGGAGGACCTTTAGGGGGAACTACCCCGCATTTGCATATCGTATGGGAGAAAACCCTGAAAACTCCCATCATGTAGTCTGTCTAACGCCACAAACGTATCGAGTCACCTCATCTTTCGAAATAGTATCTACAACAAAGCCGTCAGTAGATTGAACCTCCGCTCTAATGCTCACCAGCGGCGCACGTTGCCACTGAGGTACGAGTCGGGCTAAAACATGTTTAAATTACATTATTGAAATATAAATTTCAAATGAAATGCAAGTAAAAGTTGTGAATGTAAATTATTTTATTGAGGAATAAAATTTTATTCGTAAACTGAAGAATACAATTATATATTATTACTATTACTAATATAATATTAGTGATAATCCTTAGTTAATATTATTAATGACGTTAATTATGTATAAATGTTCTCAAAATTTTGTGCTGTGCCATATGGCCAAATCAAAGTTTTATAAGGCTGGATAGATTGATTTTTTAATTCTGAGACGAGTTCTCAGCTTTCAAGCTTATTTGTTGATTATACAAGAACGATATTAAACTTGCATTATGTAAGGTTTGTCTGGTAATTTGTCTCGCTACTTGTCAAACACTTCAACTCTTCGAAAAATAGTGTTACTAAGTAGAGTTTTAAAATATAAACAATTTTCCATGCATAATAATTTTGTTAATAAGTATTGTTGTTATTGTGAATAATTTTTATTATTTTCTTTTTCCTGATTATAACTTTCAGAATTTGGCAACAACCTATCAAATCATTAATTTTTAAAGTAATGAAAAAGGATACGTATTATGATGGTTTCATGCAATATTATTTGCTGTAGAACCCTAATATTATCTTTTACATACCACAAATATATTCATTATTATATCTATTAAATTGAAAAACATCAGGTATCTGAGTTGTTGGTTGTCCAATGCCACAAGATCTAGAAAGGACTTCGGGATACTCTAAAACTTGCACTTTTAATAAAAAAATTTTAAGATAGAATCTTTTGAAATTGTCAAAGCCATCTGAGATTCATTCGCAGGAACGCAGTAATTTATGGTTTTCACATTAAAGATATCGATAGGATAGTTTATTTTGGAACCATATTTGGATTGAAGAACTTATATGAAGCAAATCTCAATAGGGTAGTATTGTATTGTATTGTAACTTTGAAATTTATACCCGCTGATGTTGCTTTATCTCAATTTATCCAAGTTATAAAACAGTACGGCCTTGGCCCATCATGGGACTGTTGAGCCAATGAAGAAGAAGATATGGGACAGTAGGATAGTAATTATTATGGATAGTAGGAATTGATATTTTTTAAAAGCATCCAACGTAGCAATATTATGTTGTTTAAGGATTTACAAATTATGTGACAGAATACCAATGACATTTATAAACCTAGAGAAATTGAAGGATACCAGGTAACCATCATCATTCATGGCGCGACAGGCCAGGGTGGACCAAGGCCTTACGAATTAGACGTTGCCAGACATTTCTGTCTCTGGCCCAACTCTTCCAATATTTTATTTCAATATGTAAACAATCTTCCTTAATAGTATCTACCCAACAGTGTGGGCCTTCCCTTTCTTCTAGCGACAAGAAAGATTTGTCTCAAAAAAAGATTAGAATCTCTAGAGAAATCGAGAGAGTGTACACTAATTTGAAAGGTAATCATTACTATCATTATTCATGGCGAGACAGCCCAAGTGGACCAAGGCCTTACGAATTAGACATTTCTATGTCTGGTCAAACTCTTCCAACATTTTGTTTTAAGAGTTAAATATTCCTCCTCAATAGTATCTATTCAAGAGTCTGGACCTTCCCTTTATTCTGATGGTAAGTGATTTAGCCAAAACGATTTGTCTCAATGAGCAGCTGTCATTCATAAAATAACATGAGAAACCCAGTTGAGGGGCTCAGCCTAATACAATGAGCATCGTATGGATATCTGAACGTTGTATGTAACTCGATATTGATTCATACAGATTATCTTCAATTCTTCCAAAGATACTTCTCAAGACGATCCTTTTTAAAATTGCGCAATTATTTATTTATTTTTTTGCCTTCATAGTCCAGATCCAAGTTTCCCCAGTGTAATTCAAAACAGGAAGAATAAAATTTTAAAGTAGAACCACTGACAGTGTTGATGAACTTTTTTATTTTGATTTAAGGGTTTCAAAATCACCAGCATTTTATTTTAAGCACTCATGCTTAAATTATTATAATCAGGGCATTTTGGTTGTGTAGTGATCGATGTTTTCAAACGCCAGGAGTACATCCTGATGCTTTCAGCCTCTGGTTTGGTTTGGTTTGTCGCTCTACGGTCATTTTGTTACATTTTGGGCTAATTAGACCGGGACCTACAGTTTACTACTTCTACACCACACCACGTCACTGTACCCAGAGCTGAGTTGCCCCTCTTTAGGAATAATGTGGGTGAGAAGAAGTCTGATTGGGCTCTATGGCGCTCTACGGTCATATGAGACAGGGACCTATGGCATAAAATGGATTCCGAACCACCACAAACATCCATGGCACCGCCGGGATTCGAACCCGATAACTTTCGTACCGAGCTCCAAAGTGATAGCCACTCGGCAATCAGGCCCCCGGACCTACAGTTTAACGTTGATTCCGAACCCCTAACAAATATCCATGCCACTGCCAGGATACGAACCTGAATACTACCTGCGGTACCAAGGACCTCAGCGCTGCCAATTGGCCATTAGGCTGCTCATAAGCCACTGGAAAGAGGTGTATGCAACAAATTTAGCGTTACCAAGGGTGCACTGAGGGAAGCCTACTGCATTTCATCCAGCACATTTTGTAACGGCCACCCTCAGACATCTGGTCGAAAAAGATATTCGAGATAAAATAAGATAAAAAAAAAAAAAAAAAAAAAAACTGAAGGGGAAAAAAGCTATCATTGGATTTTTCGAGCGAATAAACACGATAAAGTTTTTAATTTTCATAAAATTCATTTTTAAAAAATATTTATAAATCTGAATCTCAACATCACAGCTCCCTTCATCCTTGCGTTATTAAAAAAAAGCACTACCCGTGCTTGCTAATAAGCGGAAAATTGTCTCGCTTTAAATTCACACAAAAAAGCACATTCTCTTCGACTCAGGAGAATTTACAAAAAAAAAAAAAAAAAAAAAAAAAAAAAAAAAATGGAGGGGAGAGTCAACCTTCGGGTTAAAAAAATAAGCACCGACGGGATAAAAAAAAAAAATTTAAATAGAAAAAAAAAAAAATTATAAAGAAAAATAATTCACAATCATAAGCATATAATCGCAAAGAATCGAAGCCCCCTCTCTCTCTACAACTATCTCCACTCAGTAAAAGATAGAATTAATAGAATTAATTCCCTTGAATGAAGAGCCATGACTAATCTTTTTATTTCACCTGTATATGTAGTATGATCTCTCTATTGATCCTGCATTGCAAGGTTTTTCCTCTTTCTAAGCGACAGCTTTTGGCTGCGAATGAATTATTAATCGCTAATTTCATTCTAAGAGTTATTAATGCGTTCCAATAACCTCTTACGATCAGCTCTTGGCATTACACAATCGGAAGAAAGCTTTTGGTTGGTTTAGAAAGCCTCCCTCCTCCCACCTACCCCTTGCCAACGCTGAGGACGCTAGAGAAAGGGGGGAAAGACAAGAACAATGAGGAGAAAAAAGAAAGGAGAAAAAAAGAGGAAAAGCATCTCGAGAGGAAAAATTGTTTTTTCTCCTTATCCCAACAAACAAATCTGCATTTTAAGTAGCACCGCGAAAAACTGAGCTTTTGATTAATTTGGAAACACGTAATAGAACTCAGTTCTAACTGCCTTTTAATTAACAATTACTACAGTAATGATTCTGCTTTGCTTTTGTTCATTTCGCTTTGTTTTTCTTTCCTTTTTTTTTTTTTTTTTTTTTTTTTTTTTTTTTTTTTTTTTGTTTTTTTTGTTTTCCCTCTTTAACCTCTTCTATCGACCGTCGACAATAAATCTTTTATGGGATATTGAACACGTTCAGGTGCTAAATAAAAGAAAATTAAAAATCGTTTCTTTTTTTTTTATTTATTTATTATTTTTTGGGGGGATTTTAAAAACTTAAGCTCATTGGTAATTTTGTTTTTAAACTTTTTTATGTATTTTTATTAAAAACTAGCTTAAGAATGTTTTATGACAATGATTATTTAGGGCAATTTTAAATACTTTAAGAAATCCAAAATAAATAAGCAGGTTTTTTTTTTTTTCTTTTTCTTTTCTTCTATTGCAGCTGGCAAACACTTAGACAATTATCTTGGATGCCTTACGGCAAACGCTGCACCGACGTTACTCACTTAACACTACCCAGGAGGTGCGTGTAGCTTGAAGATAAGCTATGGGCGTGGAGTGACAATACCTCCACAAGGCTCTACGATCATGTCAGACCGGGACCTACGGTTTAACATGGATTCCGAACCACTACAAACATCCATGGCACCGTCAGGACTCGAAGCCGAAACTAAATAAGCAGGGTGGTTTGATAAATAAAATTTATTAGATCATAAAAGATGTTTCTGGTAAAAATATTCATAATTATAAATATTGCTAAATATAGAGGACAAGCGAAAAGAAATACTTTTACCAAAGCTTAAATATTTGGGACTGTTAAATAATACTAATTTATTTTTGATATAACCTCTTTAACCTCTTCTATCGACCGTCGACAATAAATCTTTCATGGAATATTGAACACGTGCAGGTGCTAAATAAAAGAAAACTAAAAATCGGTTCTTTTTTTTTTAATTTATTTAATTTTTTTTTTATTTTAAAAACTTGGCTCATTGGTAATTTTGTTTTTAAACATTTTTAATATTTTTTTTAAAAAACTGGCTCCAGAATTTGGAACATCAAATATTTTATGACACTGATTATTTAAGGCAATTTTAAATACTTTAAAAACTTCAAAATTCTTAGAAATTAAGTAAGAAGGGTAGTTTGATATATAAAGTTTATTTGATCAGAAAATATGTTCCAGGCAAAAATATTCATAATTATAAATATTGGTAAATATAGTAAACATAGTATTATTGTAAATATAGTAAACATAGTATTATTGTAAATATAGCATTGGTAAATATAATAAAAATGTAAGAAGATAGACTTTTACCAAAACTTAAAACATTTGGAACTGTTAAATAATAACTTAATTTAAAAACTACAGCTCATTGTTTGTAAACGCTATGTATTTCTTATTAAAAACTAGCTCAAGAATGTTTTATGACAATGATTATTTAGGGCAATTTGAAATTTTTTAAAAAATCCAAACTTCTTAAAAAATAAGTAAGCAGAGGGGTTTGATAAATAAATATTATTACATCATAAAAGATGTTTCTGGTAAACATATTCACAATTATAAATATTGGTAGATATAGATGACATGCGAAAAGGAATACTTTGACCAAAGTTTAAATGTTTGGAACTGTTAAATAATACCAATATATATTTGATATAACCTCTTTAACCTCTTCTATCGACCGTCGACAATAAATCTTTTATGGGATATTGAACACATTCAGGGGCTAAATAAAAGAAAATTAAAAATCGTTTTTTTTTTTTTTTTTTATGGATTTTAAAAACTTAAGATCATTGGTAATTTTGTTTTTAAACCTTTTTATGTATTTTTATTAAAAACTGGCTCGAGAATTTGAAACATCAAATGTTTTATGACAATGATAATTTAGGGTAATTTTAAATACTTTAAGAATTCCAAAAATATTACGAAAAAAATAAGCGGGTAGTTTGATAAATAAAATATTCACAATATTTATAACTATAAATAATATGCAAAAATATTTGTAATTATAAAGATTGGTAAATGTAGATGACATGTGAAGGAAAAAAAAAGTACTTTTATCAAAACTTAAACATTTAGAATTAATTTTAAGAGATTGGTTTAGTTTGGTTTGTGACTCTTGTGCAGTCATCTTGTGCACACTATTGGCTAAACAGACCGAGACCTACAGTTTAAAGTCGATTCCGAACCACTAACAAACATCCATGCCAAGGCCAGGGTTCGAACATGAAGCCTGTAACACCAAAGTTTAAGAAATTGAAAATTCATTTGATATCAAACATAAAATGGTATTATTTATTTATTTTCGATATCAAATAATTTTTTCTCACTTAATTCGAAGGGTGAAATAATTGTTATTATAATCCATCTTAAAAACATTTTTTGTACCTTTTTGAAATTTGCATGAATTAAAAGATTTATTTTATTTTATCCCTTTATTTTAAAGATTTGTCGAACACAGTATTTTATTAGGGTAATTATTTCAAGTGCTTTGAATTATGCTTGTTATAAAAAGATTTAGTTTACAAGCTGCCCCCTTTTCCTTTCAACCATGAGTCCATACGGGTTCTTGAGCTTGGTCTAGATGTCTACCAAGTGGGATAAGTAACAAGAACAACATTTAATTTACAAATAAAACCTGAACACATTTACATTATAAAATAAAGTAAGAATTATTTTCAGTTGACAGCTCTTTTTTTACAGACATAGTAAATTTTTTAACTAATTTTTAAAAGAAATTAGAAATCGACAAGTCTTTATATGGAACTGATGCATATATTAATATATATGTTTGGAACTTTCACCAATTTAGACACCATCAATTTGCTAACAAGCCCTATGTATGCTATCTATTAATAAATGAAAGGATTTTTTTTTGTACTCTATAGTCCACTTTAATCCCCATTAAAATGCAAATGGTACCGTGAAGTCCAAAAAGATAAAAAACTATGATGTTACTGCAACGGTCTCGCGTTTCACTTTGTTATGAACGATGGGGAGGGGACGGATTGTTTAGTCTTCACATTATGCATATCGTAACTAAAACGCGTATTCTTTGAGGTCGGGGGATGGCAAAATCCTTTGCTTTTATTGAAAAGTTAAAAGAGCAAGGCAGTCACTGTTGCAGATCGCGTTTTTTCCCCCTCTTCCATGGTAGGAGCCGAGATCTCCCAAAGGTTAACAAAGCTCCCTGTCCCGAGTTCGAACTACATAAAAAAATGATTTGTCCCGGCTTGAAAATAGGGACAGTATTCCTCTGTCCCATTATCTCCCTGATGCAGCCAAGGGATCTAATTGAAAGCAACGTTCTCGAAAATCTCTGGATATTTAATCCTTGTTCCAGTTCCCCCCGGAGAGGATTAAGGGCAGGGGACTGTATCAGGGCGGACACTCCTTGTTAGAAACAACGCCAAAGCGAAACATTGCATTGGGCAACCGGGAAAAAGTGGGGGTAGGGGGGGTCTATAGTTACGATGACTCTTTCCGTGTTTTTACAGTCCCTTTCAAACTGGTAGGACCGAGGTTCTTTATCTATGGCAAAAATGCCCCCTTTCTATGGCTATAGGTAGGATTCAAAGAAGCATCCTAATGCAGGGGCTCCTAAAAATATATATGTATACACTACTTTGTGAGTAGCAATAGATTTCAAAATATTGTACTACTGTAACCTTACTTTTGATTTAAAATTGCTGTTAGTGAATTCCATTCTAAGATATCTACTCAAGCTGTTACTATCAACCACAATTAGCATTCCTAACCTAAAGAAAAAGAGGTTTAAATTCCTCTTCAATTTAAAATAAATTCATTGTTTCTAAATGCATCTATTTTTAATTTAATGGTAAACTCTGAGTGGTTGCCGTTAAGTATCCAAATTTAGAGTAACGAGATAACTAATTTTTCAACGAAAAAATTTACTGAAACGCATCTTAACCAGTAAACCTGTTCTACAAAAACATTTAAGAATGTTTGTTCATAGAAAATTTTCAAAAAATGCCAGTAGTTTAGAAATGCTAATAAATACAAGTTCAAAAATGCTAATAGTCCAAAGGCCAAAGTTATAGGATAACCTTTAAGATGCTGGAATCATTTCTCCAGTAAATTGCATTAAAATATAGTGACCAAATTTAGACGAAAGCAGATCAAGATTAATTGGTAATCGATAAATATTCATGCAGGTGCTATTTGTATTTCTGGTGTTATGTATGAACTCTGATTATCCTACTCAAAATGTCTAAATGTACTAATGGCGGAAACATTACATTAAAATGGTAGGAATTTTAAGATATTTAATAGTCAAAAAAGCAAAACTTCAAAATTTACAACAACTTTTTAATCTAGTTTTTTCTTTAGATAAGCAAGCAAATAAATAAATTAAAAATTTTTTTGAAGTCCTTTTTGTTTCGATAAATTTAATTATATATTTTTTCTTAAAATACATTCTCTTCTCATCCTTACTTTAGAATAATGAACCAAACATTAATAGATTTTGTATAGAAAGGATTGATGGTATTTAAATGTTTTTTAATTGATTTAATAAATATTTTTTATCTTTACCTAAATAGCACTTATTTGATATTTTACTCATATACGTCTCAGACGCAGCCTGATGGCCCATTGCTTAGCACTCTGACCTTTGGTACCACAGGCTTATTATGTTCGAAGCCTGATGGTAACATGGATGTTTGTTAATGGCTCAGAATCCACTTTTAACTGTAGGTCCTGTTCTAATTAGTCCTCGTGTGACCGTTGAGTTACAAACCAAACCGTATCTTTGTTTTCTCCAATTATTGATTTTCATTGGCTAGTATCTTTTGTTTAATGTTGAAATTCCTTTTATCTCCTAACAATTCCTTAAATTTTCCGAATTTTTTTTCCTTCACTTTCTGACAGCAAATAAAGATTAGGAGTATATTTTCGAAGATAAAATTAAATAATAATAATAATAATAATAATAAAATCCTGGTTATAAGCTGCTTTTCAAATTTAGGAGGTTTTTAGTTTTAGGAAGGTGAGTTATACATAGGATTTTAGGAATCTACCCAGCAATATTTGTAGTTTTTATTCTGGAGAGTAACTAAAAATGGTGAAACCTGTTATAATTATTTTATACACTTGAATATTCCAAAGTTAATTTTTTTTGCCTATTGTAAAATTTTTCTTGTTTTATACAACATTATAATTCAAGAATGTTGTTGCACACATATAAACAAACTGACTGATTGAATTAATCTTCTAACAAGTGTAAGATGAAAAATGATTGATTCAATTAATGAATAAATTCATTCATTAATGAATAATTCATTGAATAAATGGTTCATTCATTAATGAATAAGTGATTGACTGATTGATTGAATTAAACTTTTATTAAAACTGCGGCAATTTTGTTAAATGAATCAAACTTGCAATAAATTACAAAGATAATTTAACTTTACTTGCAAACAATTTTTTTGCGGAATGATATTACAAATTCTAATGATTTTAAGTATTGAATTCATCCAAAATAATCTACATACTAACCACACCATTTTTTTTTTTTTTTTTTTTTTTGTTAATTGATTCCTATTTGTTTTTCTACACAGTATTTTTTTAATATTTTAAATGGAAATATAATTTCGAATTATTTCACTAAAAATGTATTTCTAAATGAAACATTGTTAAACCAAAAACGATTTGTAAAACCAAATAAAAAATCAATGAAAGAAAAGGATGAATAAAAAATCAATACGAAAGGAGAACACTTTTAGTTTGTTTTCCGTTTAGTGATATGTATTTATGACTGAACTCTTGATGGAAAAATTCGTGTTAATACATGTTTTCCTTCAGAACTCTAGAGTGATTAATCACAAAATGCACAGATTGATCAGAATGGAGAGAAGGACTTAAGCTCTCCTGTCTATATGATAATCTACTCTTTGTGATTTTGTATAAATAATGCATGCTATTTTTTTCTCTGGAGGGATCAAGTGCTTAACCCCTAAGTCTCCCTATTAATAAGGGGTAGTAATGGGGATGGGTTGGAATCGTCTGATAGTGCACAACAAGGGACTACTACATCAAAAATGGGCTCATTGGAATTAACTTTGAAGTATGCATCTTTTTATTGATACTCCATGTAACATAAGTTTAGAGGAAACTTTAATTAATAGAAGAAAAACTATTGATTACAATCAACTGTAGTTTTAATATTTTGATATCAGTAAAATAATAAATATTCTTAATAATATATGAATAATTAATGATTAATAAATATTTTTGTTGCAATTATTATAGTTCTTTCTACTGGTTCGTTATTGATTATTGTACTACGGAACCAATATTTTGAGGACCCAGCGTTTTTCTATAGGATGCGGTGGTATGGTTTGGTCTACTGTCCTTTTGTGCACACTTTAGGCTAAACAGACCAGGACCTACAATTTAAAGAGGATTCCGAACCATTGACAAACTTCCCTGCCATTGCCAGGATTCGAACCCTATGGTACCAACTGCCCGAGCACTAGCCAATTGGCCATCAGGCCGCGTAGGATACGGGGGAAAAGTATTTCCGGGATGAATTTTACAGGTAATTGTTCTGCATTTGTGTGACTTCTTGGAGAACACTTTGAAAAATTCCAACCAGTCAGTTTGATTGTTTACACAAGCCACTCTTGTCACAAGCACCACAAAGTCTACTTGTTACTTAAAGTGACTGTAGCATATACCACCAGCGATAATCAGATCTTCGTCTCATTGTGCAATAGCACTGACTCAACATACTATAACAAAGGACTCTATTCAGAATTTGTCACGTTTTTTCTAATTTACTTGTTGATTGCGATTAATATTAAAAATAATGTTGGATTGTAACTAGAAACTGAGTATGTAATTAAAGAAATAAAATAAAATATACAAGGATAATAAATAAATTAGACGTTGTATTTATTGCTATATAATTTTTATTTTGCAGCAAGTTTATAATTTATTAAAAAGTCATTAAAAATTTACAATAATGAAATTAAAAACATTACAATTTCTTGAAAAAAAGTGCTACTGAATGATGAGTTACACCATTAATGTGTTTAACGTAGAAGCAGTCTTAAAATATTGAAATGGAATAGAATTAATATATTTATATTACTTTGCCTCCTTACGAATTTTTTTAATCAATAAAAAAAGATATTTTTCTTCATCATAACTAAAAACTAAGTGAACAAACTCAATTAAAAAGCTGAATTAAAATTTCCGAAGCCACTTTATAACAGTTCGTCAACTTTTTCATTTTTCTTTTTGTTCAGTTTTGTCTTAGATATATTAATATAGAATTACCTCAATGTATACAGATTATCTAAAATACCTTCCTACCAAATTCCTTAGTTTAATAATTAATTCATTAGTTTACCAAATTCATTAGTAACATTAGTTTTCCAACAAAATTCATCTGCCAGATATTTAAGTGTACGGAATTTTAGACCTTTTGAACTGGCATCCATATAAAGTTCATGCTTTAGAAATGAGTAAAATAAAAGAATTTTTAACAGAATCCATCCTAACAGTCATGAAATTGCCATTCCAACATGGCAGATTCATTGACAAACAGCAAGTTCAGAAACTGTCATTTGTTTTTGGAGATTATTTTATTATTATTCTGGTTTGAAGAACAACATGCATAGTCGCCAACATGTGAAGACTGTAGGCCTCTTGAATTACGTTACGCATTTGAATGGTTACGTTGGTGAAGCCGTACTGGGTAGTTGCTGGGTCAGCAAAGACTGGGTGACGTCATGTTAAAAAGGCGGGACCTGTTTGGTTAGCACCGCCTTCTTTCTCAGTGATTGGCGTTGAAGACCCAAGGCGGTACCCCAACAAATCGATCCAGGAGCAATATTAGCAAAGCGTGGCCTCATCGCTGTGCCTTTGTTGTGGCTTCGCTCCGGCGCAACCCGGAGCCTTTCACCGAACCGGAAATTGAGAGGTAATTATTATCTAAGAAGTGCAGACGCCTCTCTCACTTATCACATAATTTATCGCGAAAGGCCTTCCAGACACGGATCGCCTAAGGCACACTGGGGCAAGAATTACTTTACTGAAAGGGTGGCATTCAATGCGTAGGGAAAACTGTGCATTTTTTTTCACCCTTAATACAAGGCTTCTTAGAAATCAAATGTGGGACTATGAAATTAAACGCCATTCTTTAGAAAAGGAAGTGAGATTGATTCTTTTTTGCAAAATAATAGATATTTATATTAAAGGGGTTTACTTTTATATGTTTTGGTCCATTAGTACAAAAGTTACTAAAGAAATTGTAGTTTGTATTACACCTGTTTTATTTGAATAAACTGATTTTACACACTTTATTTTATATTTGTAAAAATAATCATATGCAAAACTTCCATTTCATCATTACAGAATTAAAACTTCTTTTTCGACTCATAAGTTGCATTTTAGGAGGTCACAATTTTTTTTTTTTACATGCTGTTACAGTGATGACAACGCTAAATTTTACTTTCCCGATGTATAGTATGATGCTTTTTTAACTCATCACACCAAACTAGTAGCTATATCTTCAGGAAATATAACGTCGCTGTAACGGTATCGTAAAAACTCTGTTAATATGACATGTGACGATTATTTTGAAAGTTGACTTACCTTACAATTATACGTATTCTGATGAGATATATTTTTTGCTTCATCATTGTATTCCATATTTAAATTAGCTTTATTAAAAAATGATTGAAGAAATATGGCCCAAGGGATAAATATTGAAGGATTTTATTTCTTCATGTGGTAATAAATGGTTAACTTTTCGCAGAAAAAGTATCTGAAATCATAGTGAATTACTTAGCAATGAGTACAGGAGTTAGCTATATATATATTAGCAATTTATGTCATCATTTTAGCCTATTTTAAAATGACGATGGAAATCTTATAAGTAGATTTATACTAAAATGCTGTAATTTTTTTCTTAATTATCTATTTTTTAAAAATTTTTAATTAAATGGCAAAACAGATCATTATGCATGCAGCAATATTGACTTATTGTAGTGTTAGTTTCGATGTCAAGTTTATGATTAGTAAGTATCATATTAACTGTTGTTTTAAATATTTGCATTTATAGGAAGAAATTCAAATCTAGCCATATAAATATTCGTATTCAAAACATTAGAAAAATTTATAAACCTATATTATTTATACAATTATTGCAATCTAAAATAATAATCAACTCCATTTTTTTGCGATTTTCACATAAAGTTGAGTTTATAATTTGCTACATTATTTAAGGGATCATATTTAAAAATATCAGGTCTTTCTACATACACTTAAAACAAAAATGTATTGATCTACATGATAAAATATAAAAATGTAGATTTAATAAAACGTAAAATATTATTAAATAAAATAAAATAATAAAAAGTATGAAATATTATTAAAATTTTAAAATGTAAGGAATGTAATGGAGTATATAATATTATTAAAATCTTAAAATGTAAAAAGAATTCTCAAAGTAATTAAATAATTTAGTAATGTAATTTATTTTTTCATTCTAGTAATTAATTTTTTCCCCATAAAAATTTCAAGAATCTCTTTTTTTAATGGTCTTTCTAAAATTACACTTACGAAGATTAAAAAAAAAAATGCTTTTTATTCCGGATTAAGAAAATCAAATTTTCTTTTTTAAATTTAGTATTTTTAAAAGCACAGCTATCAGCTTTTTAATACATTCTATTTTTTTTACTATATTCAAAAAGGGTATAAATTGCATTTTAAAAGGTATGAAATAATTTTATCAGCGGAATGGAAAAAAATAAAGTATGTCTTGGATTTTTTTATCCACAAGTATTAAAAAAAAAAAATGCAAAGTGGTTAATAAAATACGTTTTTTATGGTTCCGTTTTAATTTTAATTGGATTAATTATTTTAAAACATACATTGATGCATTTTCTTTGAATTTAAAAATGATTCGGCGAAAAAAATTATTCAAAAATAAATTTGAATGTTGAATTTTCGTCTTACATATTTAAAATTGTGTCTCTCTATAAGTATAAAAAATACTTGTATTTTTTTACAAAACAAATTGCATCTCTCTACAAGTATAAAAAATACTTGTAAAGAGATGCAATTTTAAATATGTAAGAAGAAAATTAAACATTCAAATTTATTTTTGAATAATCTTTTTCATTTATAGGAAGGAAGGTTTTTTTTTATTACATAAAAAATAATTCTTTTATATATCGAATGCTTACAACAACACAAAAGAAGGGAAAGGTTCGAAATCACTTTAAAAGTTACAAATCTTGTTCTGAATTTAAAATATATATATATATATATATATATATATATAAATAAAAAAACTTTTTGAAGTTAAGAAAAAGTTTCCAGTTTCAAAGTACTAAAATGCAGTGAAGCCCTGATGAAACTTCAAAGTTCCACATCCAGTTCCTTTTTCCTGAGGAAGTAAGATATTCTTCCGATGAGTGGGAGTATTTGTACTTCTTCCCTCTTTCCAGTTATTCTTCAAACTTGAAAAGAACTAGGAAATGATACTTGAAACAGAATGTATTGCTTAATATGGAATGCATTGGTGAAGAATTTCAATTTGTTGATAGAAAATTGTTTCATTCCTTATCTGTACATTATCTGTAATTGTGTACCTTATTGAGCGGAGTTTGTGGATAATTAATATAAACTTATTAAATTTTAAGAGATAGTGCTTTTTTGTTTGTTTGTTTCAAACATAATCTTAAGACAGAAAAAAAAAAAAAAAAAAAAAGAAACATTAACAAAGCATACAATGATTTCAAATTGTCAAGAATAATCACTTGGGTGGGGGATAGAAGGGGGGGTATTGAAAGGGGACTACGCACCACGCATTTTCATATAATAAATAAATCGTTTTGAATAAATGAAAAAAAAAAATAATTTGAAGAGCTTGAATTCAATTTTTGCTTTATGCGATGGACACAGGCTTTAATTATAATGTTTTTTAAAGTTTTTTATGTTGTTCTTTTCTTTCTGTAGTAATTCTGAAATTCTTTTAGTAAAGAAAATGTAATTTTAAATATTAAAATAAATTCCAGAATTCTTATACAATAACGGATCTATCTAAAAATGTTAATATTTTCATCTTTTTTTTAACTGACTACCGTTAACATGTCACCAGTCAAAATTACATATTTTTTACTGATCCGGAGTGAACTTTCTGATGATGAAAAACAATTCTCATCTCATATTCATAATTTTTCATGTCAAAAAACAATTCTCAATAATAGAATGAACTTTTTTATTGATGATTAATAACATTAAAATGTTTGATTACTTTGGCAGTTAAGGAGTTTGCAGTTTGGCATGTGTCCTTAATATTCTACATACAAAAGTCTCCTTTAAAAATTTTTCACTTTAAATCGATATTTATATTGATATGAAATTGATTAATTATTATATCAAATCAGAAATATTTATGGAAGTACAATAACTGAAAAACCTCACAAAATCGAATTAATTATTAATTGTATGATAGCTGACCAATTTCTGACACTTTAGTTAAGTAAATGGCACATTGATATCATCCTTCTTAATTTCATGTCAATGATTAGTTTCTCTTATAAAACTAACGATCATCGGACCGACTGCATATCCTCTCCAATGCTAAAAGTGACGGTATTTCCACATGGTAAGGATGACATAGAAAAGTTCTCTGAAATTACTAGACATATTAAAAAGTTCTCAAATTCATTCAAAGATTCTACTACACGAGGTAAACTTCGTTGTGTAGTCGATAAACTAACTTAAAAATAAAATTTTAAGAATGAAGCATTAGGTGAAATTAAAACAACTGTATTTTTTTTTTTTTTTTTTACACCAGTTCATATATATATTCCAAATTGTCAAAAATGGTTAATATCTCTGGACACACAAATATAGATTTATTAGCATATGCAAATAGATTAAAACTTGGAAATTAAATTTAACATTAAGCTAAATGCATTAAGCTAAAATGCATTAAGCTTAATGCATTTTAAATGCATAAGCTCAGTTAACATTAAGCTAAATGCTTATTAGCATTAAGCAAATTAAGCTTCTGCTTAAACATTAAGATCATATAAAAAAAGGTAATGATTTGTTTTCGTTTAATTTTGAATATGATTTAAAATTATTTATACGCGTAAGAAGTATAAATACATCTAAAAACAATTATTGTATTTACATGAATAAAATATATTATTAGACTTAAATGATATTATCTATGCAATTTCAAATTATTTTATTATTTTTTAAATAATTTTTCAAAGTAAAATAACAAAAGTAGGAAATTAAATTCTCAGAAACAAATCGTTTAAAAAAATGCTACATGCTACATTGTTCAATTTAAAAATTTTTCAAAAAATCTTATTTGAAATTTTGTGATGATTTTAAACATACGAACGTGCCAGTTTGCTCTAAAAAAAATATAATAAAATAAAAATAAATAAATAAAATATTTAAAAAAAAAAATATTTTTGTAGTAATTATCTAACATTTACAGATTACCTTTAAATATAGTTACGAAAAATAATTTCCTAATATTTCTATGAGAATTCAAAACAAAATTTCTGATTACTAACGCAAGATTTTGAGAATAATTTACATGATCAGAATTAAAAAAAAAGCACATATGATGATAATTTTTATAACATGTGCTAATAATCTTTCATGGGATTTTTAAAAATAAATACTTTTTTTCTGAATTTCTTAACAATAAAAAAACAAAAATTAATATAAAATACATAAGTCGTATAAAATGTTGCAAAAACATAATTCATAAATCATTAAATATATTTAAAATGCATCGTTATACAACATCTTCAAAAGTTATCAATTCAATTTATAAAAATTTTAGATTTTTGCAAAATCTTAGGACGTTTAAAGTTTTATTTTTTTTTCTATTGTAAAAGTTCTTTTTTTTCCCTCCCAAAATTCTCTATAATTGCATTTTGGGAGAAAAAGAAAAATATCATGTTTTACATTCCAAATATAGTTCTTTAATTTCAATGTTTGCATGCCATTTTAAGTTCACTATCTATTTCTTAAATACTATAAGAAAGGAAATAAAAACATAAATATTTTTAAACGCTTTTTTTATACGGAATCAATAGGAAGAATCTAAAGAAAGGGAAAATTACTTTTATATACAGATCTAATAGAAAAATGCATCTTTCAAATTAATGTATCACTTAATCAATTAAATCTATGAATCATTTAATCATTTAAATGAATCGCTTAATCATTTAAATCTAGGAATCGTTTAATCATTTAAATGAATCACTTAATCCTTTAAATCTATGAATCATTTAATCATTTAAATGAATCACTTAATAATTATTTAAATCTATGAATCATTTAAATCTGTGAATCACTTAAATCTAAAGAGCATGCACTTTCTGAAAATATAAAGATTTTCTATTATTAATGCCTTATATTTTTTAATACATTATTTTCTAAATATAATCTATCTAAAAATAATCTATGTAATAAATACATTTTTCATTAAATAAATTTTAAAAGTGCATCAAAGTCTTTATAGTGCATAGAAATAATAATTTTAAGCCTTTACAATAATGATCAATTATAGATTAATTATAAATTATTTGTGTATAGTCAAAATTTTAACGAATAAAGCTAAATATATACATTTAACAAGGCACTGAATTAAAGAAATTTGAAAAAGTGTTGATTAGAAAATGATTCAATAATAAAATTGATTCAATAACTTTCATATTAAAAAATTATTGAAAATTTTTCGACAATAATATTTTTATCTAATTTCTTAGTAAGGAAAAATAAATACCTTTTTTCCTTTATTTACCTTCACCCTTCTCATTTTAATGTAAGAGTCCATACCTTTTGTACTAAATTATTCATAGTAAAATTCATGAACTTTTAAAACTTAATTAATTTACATTAATAAGACTAACACAGAAAAAATAATTGATAATTCAATAATTGAAACAAGTTTTCAACTAGTTTAATGTGATTGATAAATATTTTTAGAAAATTTATTCTTATCGAATACATATTCAGACCTTAGAAATTTTAAAAATACATATAATGCCCAATTATTACACAATGAAAACTTAGAGACAGTGCCTAACTTTGAGGAATAAAATCTTCTTATATTGGCACACAAACTTCTCGTAAAGAATAAAAATGCTTGGATGACATATTTGAATTCACTTGAAATTAAATAAGTAACTAATATCTATTCGAAATACATATTTACATATCACAATTACTGCTACAATGTCCAGAGCTCATCTTAGAAGTAGAGAATATTATCCATTTGTAGATTATATTACAATTTATTTTAATCCAAGTAAAGTGTTTTGTTGGTTTTTAATTTTTTTTTAATTTTATTTAACCAAGAAAGTGAAGTAAAACTTTGCAAGTAAAAAGTCAGAGGGATATCATAACTCAATTATATATCTAATTAAGGTAAGTAGAAGAATTTAGTAGTGAGGAGCATTTCTATGTCCCATTATTGTAGAGAAACATTTCTATCACCATTATTGCAGAGAAATATTTCTATGCCACATTACTGTAGAAAAACATTTCTACAGTATTGTAGTATTTTACATTTCTACAGTATTTTTACAACATTGTCACATTATTATAGAGAAGAATTTATCAGTGGAAAGAAAGTACAACTAAAATACTTGCTTTTTAAGATCAAAGACGTGAGCTTTTGATGCAATAGCAGGTAATAGAAGAAATAGTTCTATCAAATGTTTCAGTTTAGGTTTTGGAGGTCAGATTTAGACGGTGCATATTTTACAATTTTCAATCACATTTTGAACTTCACAACAGACGAAAAAGATTTATAACAGAATGTACAGATAGGAAAAGGTTACTCCTGAAAGCATAAGGTATAATATTTAGATATCCATTCAAACAACACTCTTCAGACAAACCAATTCAACAAAAAATTTGAATTTCAGGCAAACCAATTCAAACAGCACTCTTAGTCAGTAATGTGATATATGTTAATTCACAACTTCTTTGTATGCTTACTGCTTCACTATTCTGTATTATGTGAAACAATACGAGACGTACAAGTGCAAATGGTTATGTTATTAATGATATCTTTAAAAATTCCGTTTGAAATAATTTTCATACTGGTTGAAACACACTTGAAAGCAATAGAACACACAAAATCACATTTATTTATTGACTTAAAGGTGATTTAATGGTGTTCATGTCATAGAAGTGAAGTAACTAGAAGTTGTAAAAATTAAATCATCAATTGAATATTAGATGCTAACTCCCGATTCTTAACAGATGCACAGTTCTTTTCTTGAGTTCTGTATTGACGATGTAATAATACAAATCCATAGGAAGTAATAACTTTAGAAAGAGTTCTTTCCATTTCGCTGCTGTCATTTACGAAAGCAACTGTAGAGAATGGTATGCACTCTGCTTCATACTTAAGTGCTTTTATTTCTGACTTACTTAATAAGAAAACAGTAGAGTGATGATCCCAGTGGAGCACAAATAATGCAATGAAGAAACCAATAGAAATTAAACGAAGCAGTATTCTTCTCACAGGGTTCAAATTTCATCGTGTCAGTTTGCGCTAGAGAAAAAAAATGGAGCAGTAGAGGAAAAGATTCATATCAGAAATGCTTTCTTACGTCTACACTTGAAGCACTTGATATCGTTGTGGAATAATATCTTAAAATAGATCACCACACTTGGTCTATCTCGATTAGCACATTCTACAACACATTGCAATACAAGGACAGGGTAAAAAGAGTCACATCAGAAACGTTTTCTTCGATTTACGTCTGCACTTGAAGTAATCAGCATTTTTTCAGAGGAACAACATGGAGAGCCACGTTAAAAGGATGGAGGAGAACACGCTTTTTTTCAATTACTGTGTTGTAGTTGACATACACCGTAAAGCAGAAATGGGTGGAAAGAATTCCTTCAGAAACGATTTCGTACGTCTACTCTTGAAACAATCGGCATCGTTGTAGAAGAATAAATAACATGGAGAACCACTTTGAAAGGATGGAGCAGAAGGCGCATTCTTTCACTTACTGTGTTGCAATTGATATACACCGTAAAGCAGAAATGGATGGAAAGAATCCCTTCAGAAACGATTTTGTACGTCTACTCTTGAAACAATTTTCATCATTGCAGAGGAACATAATAGAGAATCATATTAAAAAGATGGAGCAGAACGCGCATTCTTTCACTTACTGTGTTGTAGTTGACATACACCGTTAAACAGAAATGGGTGGACGATTTCGTACGTCTACTCTTGAAACAATCGACATGGTGGCAGGGAAACATGTTCAATCACGTTTAAAAGGAGCAAGACATGCATTCTTTTACTTACTGTGTTGTAGCTGACATACACCATAAAGCAGAAATGGTTGGAAAGAATCCCTTCAGAAGCGATTTCGTACGTCTACTCTTGAAACAATCGCCAAGGAACAACTAACATGGAAAACCACGTTTAAAGGATGGAGCAGGACACGCATTCTTTCACATACTGTGTTGCAGCTGACATACACCGTAAAGCAGAAATGGGTGGAAAGAATCCCATCCGGAACGATTTGGTGCGTCTACTCTTGAAACAATCGACATCGTTGCAGGGGAACACGTTTAAAAGGAGCAGGACATGCATTGTATTACTTACAGAGTTGCAAGTGAGATGGGCGAGGCGGGCCAGGAAAAAATCCGGGGACGGGAGCTTGTCGTCGAGCGGCATTCGAGCGCGTCGTCTCGGCGCACTGTGCGGCAGCCCTCTGGCAAGCAGCGAGAGTCTTGGGCCGAAAAGGTAAGCCTCTTAAGGGAAGGCGGTGATCTGACAGTTAATTCCAGTGTTTAGGAAGGTGCCCTGACAATAGATTGTATCTTAAGCAGGCCGGATAGACAGGGTCCTGCGAAGCGCCGAGAGAAGCTTAACCGCAAACAGATCCCGAGTTTTTGTGATTTTAATCGGATTGGGCTCTGGGAACGCCTCTCTCTCCTCTTTCGGGCATTGTCCGGGCGGGAGTTACCTGATCAAGTCCTCCCAGTCATTATCAAATAACGTTTTTATTTATTTACTATTGATCCTCTCCGTGCCTTACAATCCCTCTAAGCTTATTTCCGGAAAGGATTACGCTGCGAAAGAGGACGCTCATATTGGATTACCCAGTAACACCACTTGAGTGGCAGCTGCACTCTTACAACCACTATCACCACTTGATCTGTTGCTCAGGGTTCCATCCTAATAAGAAGCTCGAAAAAATGCCGAGCACTTCTTTATTCTAACGTTCCAGAAGGAAAGGGCCCGTTTTGGATTCACAATTTCGGAATGACCCCCTTCGGGAGATTTGGGAATATCTTTAGGTCTCTTCTTAGGCAGGGAATTGGAAATTGCCACTTCAAAAAATTTAGAGGAGGACTCGCGGCATTAAGGATGCTTTTGGAAGCTGTACTGAAGGATGGAGAAATTTCAATAATGGGGATGATCCCTCCCTCCCCAGATAGAATCATTCATATGTCTAAATCTTTTTTTTATAGAAATATTTGATTATTCTACCCCGTTAGTCTATTTTTCTGAGGCTTTAGTGTTTTGGTTTCCTAAAATGGGTGCTTCATTCGAGCCATACAAGCAATGTCTAATCTATGTTATACCGCGCACGTTAAATCTGTAGGCTGGAATGCCTTAAGGCAGGGGTCGGCAACCTTTTGAGTTGGAAGAGTCAAAAATGACATACAAAATTTTAAAGTTTTTAAAGAGCCACACAATTTTTTCTTGGCAACAATAAATAGTACTCAACTAAATAAAGTTTTTTGATAAAAAAAAAAAATCTATTTAATCATAAGAAAAAATATCTATTTATTCATATATAAGTAGTGTTTTTCACAACAAATTAGATAATATATATATATATATATATATATGGCATTATTGGATAATTACTTATTGTTTAAGTAAAAAATTAAAACAATTAGACATTTACTTATAACACTAACTTGTACATCAATAACAAACAAATTCAATGGGAGCGATTGCTTTGCACGGTTATTCAAGTAGAAAATTGAAACTTTACTAAACAATGTAACTTGTACTTAAAATAAAAAAAATAACATACATTTGAGAAAACGAATTCAATGGGAGCGTTGACTTTGCATGGTTTTAGAAAGTTTGGATAAATTTGGCCCATATCTTGTTGTTTTAAGTTTCAAACACGACTCTAAATTTTCATTTGTTAGTTGGTTTCTTACTTTACTTTTAATTATATTCATGCAAGAGAATGCTTGCTCGCACGAGTATGTCGATCCGAAGATAGTCAGCACTCCAAATACCAACTTCTTCACCTCACTGTAGCAATCTGGAAGACTATTCCATGCGTCGAATATAAGTGAATAGATAGAATCGGTGCCTAATCCTCGTTAATCGATTCAGAACGATTCTTAAATGGTTTTTTTTTTTTTTTTTTTTTTTTTTTTTTTTTGATAAAATAAATAATATTTGCGTATGGAACTAAAGAGCCGCAGGTTGCCGACCCCTGCCCTAAGGGGGTCTAGGATTGAGGAAGGGAAAGTGCGAACCAGATACTACCCATTGGGGTAATCATTCAATATTGCTATGGCAAAATGTGGGTGCAGCTTAGCACATCCCCATGGTATAACATGGTTAACACTGAATTTGCTACACCTATGCACACTGAATCTACACCTCTATCGTTGAATCTGCTCATTTACAGCATTCTAAAACATCAACTTTTTTTCAATAATAAAAAAAATGGATATCTGTCCTTTTTTTAAATTAATGCTCTATTATGTTTTAAGCTAATAAAAAAATCACAATTCCGAATTTGATGCCTTAAAAAGCAGGAGTGAAAAATGCATTTTATAATCCTTTAACCACAAATTTTGAAATAAAAAGGATACAATAATGCTAGAAAATTGTGCATTATCTGGAAATTAAACTCACTATGGATGATAATACTTAAATTTGGGAAATTATAATATAATAAATAAATTTTCTTTAGTAGTAGTGAAAGTAGAATCATGTTTAGTATGTAGAAAAATTTTTTTTTTTTATAAATTTCATAATAAATTAAAAGAAAAATAATAAATCAATATCCCAAAATCTATCCATAAATAAACCCACAGAAAAATAACCCCAACATCATGGGAAATTTGGTCTAATGCGTATGTGCAAAGTATGGACAACTCGGGGTGTCATTTTTAAATAGCTAATATATCTATAAAGCATATCGCTTAAATTGAAAATATCTCAATTTAACGCTTCCACAAATTCTATTTCAATTTTTCGCAAATCAATTGCAATTTTTTGCTTTCACCAATATTTTTTTTTCAAATGTTTTTTTTTTAATTTAACAACAAACCATTTAAGATTTAAAATTCATCAGGCCATTAACCACTACAGTTTCCCGAATAAATTATTAACAACAAGGTTTTTGGTTTTTTTACATTAGTTTTCGATATAGCAATTCTTTTTGGCTTTACAATTTGATTATCATGATAACAATACTAAAATCTTATGTGACTGAATTGCTGAAATTCATATCACATTTTTAACCAGTAAATCAATCTTAAAATGTTTATTCTGCAATAAAATGTCTCATTTACTAGTACAATTGTATGAATAGATAGAACATGCAGTCATCAAGTCTTCAAAGAACAAGGAAATTTTTTCTGAGGTACGAGGATTTTTTAAAACTAAAGATATGTTTACAGTTTTCATAACAAACATTTATTCAATTTTAAATCCTAATCTAAAAATAAGTATCAATTTGTATTTTTTCCCAACTTAATCACTTTTTTATCTTTTATAAAAATTTTCACTTTAAACTTTAAAAGGTTATGACTTTTAAACTAATTGAATCAATTATATGCCTTTATTTGATTAATATGAAAGCTTAATATCTATTTAAAAACATTTTTTTTGTTTTAAAATTTTAATCGTCTGTGAGTGCAAGTGTTCAGAAATTATAAAAGGGATTACAAATAATAAATAATAAAATTATCATCCGAAATTATAACAAAATAATTCTAAATGTGCATCATTTATTTATTTATTTTTTAATTATTATTATTATTTTTTTTTTGCATGTTAGTTTGATCACATTACGCCAAGTTACATGATATCCACATTGTAATCATAAAATCCTATTTGATTTTTTAGTATCTTAAAATACATAAATTTTGGATTCTAGAATCATACTCTTAGAAAAACACAAACATAAAGATTGAGATAATTTTTTATTTGGTTAAAAATGTAACATCGGTCTCATTATATATTTTAAAAAATTATTATTTACTTGAAAATTGTTTATTTAAGGCATTTATCGTAATTTGGGAGTTTAAATAATTATTATAAAAGGAAAAAAAGAATTTTACTTTATTAATATAAATAATAATATTATAATTTATTATTAATAATAATAATATTAATTAATAATAATATTAACTTTTATTAATATAAATAAAATTTTAATTTAATATCATGTCAAAGGTTACGCTGGTTAATATTAAAAAAAATAATAATAATAATGATTTTGAAGTATTCAATGAGTGGTGAAATAGTCTAGACCAAGAGTTAGCAAACAGTATTTTCAATATTTTTTTGCAGAAAAAATGTATCCATAAACGAGCATAATGATATCCAAAATATTATTTTTACAATTCATGTATTGTGAGTCATATTAGAAAAATGAAAAGTTAATTTAAAGAATTTTTAAGAAAATGCAATACAAAAGGATTGTGATGCATGGAATTTTATCATAATTGACATTGCTATTTGAAAAATAAATCTGCTTCAGTGAATAACCAAACAAATAAATTTATTGATGAGACAGCACATTTATAAAATATTGATAAATTAAAAAATATGCATATATTTAAATCTTCATATTACTATTTGTTCAGTAATTAATATTTATTGTTCATTATGTGAGATAATGGATTTTAAAATTACTGCAAAATGCATGGCCATCGTACCACACACTATGCTTATTTCACTCTAAATAGATACATCTTGGGTGGTCTATATCGCCCACATTGAAAAAGTGATCGGTAACACATCCTAATGGATTGAGATCGAAATCGCTATTGTATTGATAGATTCTGGGTTGAGGAATCTCTTTCATTGCCAAGAAAGGGATTCTTCCTTATGTGCATGAAACATCATGTTCATTGATAGGTTCAATACCTTCTATTTGAGAGGGATGGATAATCCTCAAGTGTTTACTAGGATTCGATCCAAGAAGATCTACTTTCAATTAAGGGAATCACCAAGGGGTAAAGGGTTAGACACCTTTACAAATTGATACTCTGACCCTTTCCTGGAATTTCGAGCCTAATGTATAAGGGATTGCCTACGTCAATCCAGTTTGAATACCTAGGCAACCTGGACAGAAACTTTTTCTCACGCTGCGGCATATATGATGGTGGCTCTCTATTTCGAAGCACCGCAGGAGATAATCCATTGTAAGTCGGGCTTTGTGATTAGATGATGATAGATTTTGAATGGCTTTACAAGATAGTCAATAGATTCAGAAAAGGTTAAAATCTCTTCCGCGACCGAAAGCTCCATGTTTTTATTAGCATTAAGCCTAATAGAGTTTTTGACATAATTCTAAAAACAGATTTTTGTTAGAAATTAAACAAAATAAATATAAAAAGTTCATATGTCTTTTGAATGAGAAAAAAAATGCTTATAAATATAATGCGTATGCTATTCAAATATCAGCCTATGCTATTCAAATTATAACAGCGTATGCTATTTAAATATCAGCCTATGCTATTCAAATTATATCAGCGTATGCTACCTGGCATTGCTATGAATTTCTTATTTTCAGTATCTTTGGCAGTACCCAAAATAGGTCTTGAAAATTTTAAATGAAGATCTTCAAACTAATTTGCTGCAGTTTGAATGGAAAACGAAATAATGATAATACAGTCGTCTATTTCCAGGGATAAGTATACAAATTATTAGTGTTACACTAAGCAGTTATTCAAATAAATAAAATTTTAAAAATTAAAAAAAAATCAACCTGCAATTAACTTTATTCAGTCTGCTGTTTGTTTAATCAGCTAAGTCTGATCATCAGCTTTGTCTTTGTCTTCATCTCCTAATCAGCTTTGTCTTTGTCTTCATCTCCTAATCAGCTTTGTCTTTGTCTTCATCTCCTAATCAGCTTTGTCTGATCGTCTATTCACAGCAGGACTGTAATATAGGAGCACTCTGGAGATTTTAATGTCTGCTTCAACTTGAAAGAACTAATGTCTAAAAGGTTATGTAATATCACGGTTATATATCTATCTATGGTTATGTATCATAAAATTATTTTTTATTTTTATAAGTGATTACAAATACAATTAATACTATTGAAATTTATTGCCCTTATCTACAGGAGAAAGAAATGTTAGATGTAATTAGCGGTGAGCGAAAGAAAGTTATTCACTAATTTTTTTCTTCTTTGATCTCTTCAGGTACGATTTTTTACAGTGAGAAAAGAAATAATTTCATTTTTTTGTTTTATTACAATTTATTCATTTTATATTGATAGGAATTAAAAAAATGGATTAAAAAAAAAAAAAAAAAATAAAATAAATTAAATAAATAAATAATAATAATAATAATAATAAATAAATAAATAAATAAATAAAAATAAAACAAAAAGAAATAATAAAAAAACCCATAACGTTAACATTTGTGACCGTTGATCGTTAATAATAATTTGTATGTGAAATTATTTCATACATTATGGGAATAAATTATTCATTAATATTCCGGGCATTTATTATTAAAACTAAATATTTGTAACATATTTTGTATTATTTTTATCAAATATTAACATCAAATAATCCCACGACACTGACAGTTGAAATACTATTTTACTCTTATTTCATATTCCTAAATTCTTTCATATTCCATGTTAAGAGATACTGTATTAAAAACATGTCCTTCAGAATAATTTTAATATAACTTCTTCGGGGACAATTTTTTTACAGTGGGAAAAAAATGACTGAATTTTTTGTTTCATTATGATTTACTCATTTTATATTGATAGGAATTCAAAAAGCAAAAAAAATGGGGAAAACAATAAAAATGCACAAAAACCATAAATTCCATATTTGGGGACGCTGAACGTTAATAGTAATTCATAAGTGAAATGATTTCATACATTTCGGGCATAAATTATTTATTATTATTCCGGGCATTAATTATTAAAGCTAAATATTTTTAACATATTTAGTATTATTTTTATCAAATATTAGCATATTATTCAAATAATCCAACAACACGGATAGTTGAAATACTACTTTACGCTATTATAGTATTTTCCTAACTATACACCGTTAATACCTTAAATACCGTTATCACTGCAGCCAAACCACAAAGTTGTATCTTTCTTGCTTAAAGATTCTGCATTGAATAATTTATTATCACATTTTTGTTCTTATTAATAATAGTAATTAGAATTATAAAAAACTAAACGTCCACATATGTGGCCAAGGACGCCAATAGGTTAAACCTATGGTCTACAAAAGTATCTCCATGAACCTTCAGCTAAGAATCACTATATCAGACAGTTGCGTTCACTTATAGATGTATCAACATCAAATATCAATAAAATTTCAAATTTGTGTTGCTTTTATTAATGATAGTAATTATAATTATATAATACTAAACATCCACATACTAGTATGTGGCCAAGGGCATCAAAAGATTAAACTTATGGATCTTTAAAATATCTCCATGAATACTCAGCTAAGAATAACTATATCAGATTATTGTCTTTCACCTATAGTTGGACCAACATCAAACATCAATAAAATTTCAAATTTTCGTTCCTCTTATTAATGATAGTAATTATAATTATAAAATACTAAACACCCACATATGCGGCCAAGGGATTTAAAAGGTTAAACTTATGGATCCTTAAAATATCCATGAATCCTCAGCTAAGAATTACTATATCAGATGGTTGCTTTTCGTTTATAGTTGGACCAATATCAAACATCAATAAAATTACAAACTTTTGTTCCTTTTATTCATGATAGAAATTATAATTATGAAAAAAAAAAAAAAACTAAACTTCCATATATGTGGGCAAGGACGTCAAGAGGTTAAACTTATGGACTCCTAAAATATCTCCATGAACCCTTAGTTAAGAATCGGTTGCCTTTAACTTTTAGTTGGACCATCATCAAACATCAATTAAACTTTTAATGATGTTCTGATCAAACTTCTTTTATTCAATCGGGAAAAATTGCACTAAACTCACATAAAATGAATAATTTTTTTTCATTGTTTCTCCCCGAGTTATTACCGATTGCACACGCTTTTAATGACTGAACTTAGTTATTGCATAAAAGAAATGGGAAAAAGAGACAGAGAAAGAGATGAAGTGCAACGGAAGTGCTTTGAGAAGTACAATCGGCTCTCATTCCTGAGCGCCAGTGCCATTTCGAATGATCCAATTGAGGTTTTAACACTCTTCAGTTGCTTGTGGTCACATTGTATTAACGCGAACATATGGACGAGTTGGAAAGTTTAAATGCTTTCAGAATTGGTGATAAGAAGATTAGAGAGTGTGCATTAACGATTTCCAGCCCTTTCTGTGTGCTTTGAAGCAATCATTCGAAGCGGACTCTTCGGGAAAATGATTGGGCGAAAGAAGGGGGAACCATTAGGCTGGGCTTGTTTCGAACAAAGAATATCTTCTGATAACTGGACTCCTCCGAAGATTCTTGGAGGTTCAGTTCTTTTCAAAAAAAAATCGCACAGGCAAGCGGTAATTCTTTGAATAATAATCATAATAAAAAAAAAATCTAGAATTCTCAGGAAGTTAAGTGGAAGTGATTTAATGAACTAAGTTCACATTTTCAATTTAATTTATTATAAAAAAGTTTATTTAAAAAAATAATCAAGTTATTAGAATGCGAATGTTATTAGAAATGAACTGTATAGAAATAAATGCTTGTTGACTTTATAGAAAACTTCGAAATAGACTTATGAAAATAATTAAGTAAGAAAAATAAGTCATTAGGATGTATCTTATGGCTAGTTTTTTTTTAATAAAGAATATTTCCCGAGAACTAGAACCTACCGATTCTTTTAAATTAACATGAATTTGCATGTTATATCATTCTGTATATGTCTATTTCTTATGAATATTGAGAGAGTGTGAATGCATGCATTAACAATCAGAGAGTGTATATTGCAATCCAAAATCACGAACAGTATGATCGTGCAGTACCTGCAACATTATTTTTAAGCTAAGATTATTAGTTTTACGGAATACTTAAAAAGTCATTTTCAAACTGAAAAAAAAAAAAAAAAAAAAAAAACTGAAACGACTGTTTCAAACTGTAAAAAGTCATTTCAAACTGATTAACCAAACAAAACTACTTAAAAAACTAGTAAACAAACTACTTAACAAAACCACTAACCAAACTACTTAACAAAACTACTAAACAAACTACTTAACAAAATTACTAAACAAACTACTAACTAAACGTAACTACTTGAATGGAAGTTTCCTTCTTATTCATCTTATCATGAAGCCTGTAACCAGCATTTTTTTTAGTTGCTTCCTATTCAGGAAATACATGTGTTAACATAGAGACTATTTTACAGAAGGCACAACTGGCTGAAAAAGCTATGCAAAAAAATTAGACGAAACTTTCAACAATCTAAGTACCATAGCCGCTTTTAATGTTGTTGGAATGGTAATACAGTTGAAGTGCCAAAAACATATTGCAGTGCTTGTGACTCAATCCTCCGTGACTCGTGATCTAGTAGTAATATGTGCTGCTATAGCATGCACAGAGGAGATATTCGCATGGTGACTGTGACAACGAGTGTAAAGCATCTTGCATCGACAGTCAGGCTGTAAGTATTTAGAGGTTTCTTCCATATGCCAATAAGACCTCCCCGAGGGTAATATCCTCCCAATAAGCTCACTGACGTTAAAAAAAAAAAAAAATTAAATAAAGAGATAAATTAAAATAAAAAAATAATAAATTATTCAGCTACTTTGCGCTAGTAATTGTAGTGATAAAGTTTTTATTTTTTTATATAAAATGATATCAATCAATTATGAGGAAGAGGATGCGGATTTTTCAAAGTAAAAAAAACCAAAACTTTTATTGGTCGTATATATTGTTACATATTTATTGCTCGTGGTTATTTATAATACGTTTTATAGGTAAATCGACTATTTAAAACCATAATCAAATTTGCCCGAATTTTGTACATGAATGATCCTTTATGATTACTTTCCAGGAAATGGTCAAAGGAAAAGACCTTATAAAATAAAAATGAAAATATTACCTTATATACTTATTTCTAAAATATTTAATTTTCTGCTTGAATACTACTATTGGTAATGAGTAAATTTATTTGCACATTATCTATTATTCACTGGTTTCATCAAATTAAGGAAAAATCAGGAAAACTGTGTTAGGGAAATTACTATTCATTTGAATATTAATGAAATTTGTTGAACACATCAATCAATCACTCCTTCAAAAATTTGACACAAAAAAGTTAGACCTTTTATTATTATTTTTTCTTGAAAAATATACAAAATGGAAACATACCAAAAATTTAATATTTGGGTTCAATATGTGTTCAGCTTCAATATGTTGTGTGTTCACTTCTAATAGTAATACAAGCCCACAGCAGCGATGTTCCATGGTTAAAATGATGTTGTTTATTAACTCTGCAACAAAGATCATTGCTGTTCGAATACCCTAAATGATTAATGGGAGGGGCTCAAGTACATCAATGCATCTCACTGGAACATCCCAAACATGATTAATCGGTTTCAAGTTCGGAAAACGTACTGTCCAACTTCTAATACATAATAGTCACCTCCCAAAATCACAAAAGTCTCCTCAATTCTCCTCTATGATCTGTCTTGCATTATTGCAATTTCAACATCTTGGAGTTTTGAATTATTTCCTTAACATTAGTAACACAACAGGAGCCTGATGGCCGAATGACTAGCACTCTGGCGCTCTGGAATCCATTTTAAATCGCAGGTCCTGGTCTAATATGACAGTTGGGCGTAGGGCCGACAGCCCTATCCCGTAAAAAGTAAACATCTCCTGTCTGGAAATCTGCCAGTAGACAGACGGTCTTGGCCAGTAGACAGACAGCCATTGAAGAAGTAGCATAATATTTTAACGTTTTTATTGTTGAGGATTTGTGCTTTAAATAGCTCTACAAGAAATTCATTTTTTATTCTGTTGAATTTTTAATTAAAAAATAAAACTAAACCTATACATATGTGTCAATCACTCTGAAGTGGTTAAACCCAATATTTTAAATTCATAATAAATTAATGCAATGATTTTAAATTTTTTCTTGACATTTAGTTCTAATATTTTTCTCAAAGAAAATTACTTATTCTCAATAAAAAAGCAAGAACCATATGTATCAAATGAGATTCTTCTTCTTTTTCATTGGCGCAACAGCCCCATGGTGGGCCAAGGCCGTCTGCTTACTGACAGATTTCGAGGCATATGTTTCGTTTTAAAGAGGTAGAGTTGTCAGCCCTGCTCCCAACAGTCATATTAGACTGGGACCCAAGGTTTAAAGTGGATTCCGAACCACTACAAGCATCTATGGTACCGCCAAGACACCAAGACTCGAACCCGAAACCAGTAGCACCGAGCGCTTAGTCTGTCTATAACAATATTAGCACACAGAAACAAATATCTTCAATGTGACATACAACGATGTTTATGTTCTTTATGTTAAGAAACATTGTTTTATAAAGCTCTCAGAGAGATGCAATTTTTTTTTCTCTTTTAGAATTTTGAACTAAAAAATAAAACTAAATTAATATATTGTTTTCTAATGTGTCAGTGCTTCTGAAGTGTTACCCATCATTTTCATTCCAAGATAAATTACTGAAATGATTTTCAATTTTCATGATGATCAATAATCAATGGAGGAAATCATTTTAACTTAAAATTATTACTTAAAAAGAGTCTAACATTTTTCAAAGTAAAATTAATATGAAATATTTATATATTATTATATTATATTAATATAATTTTATATTATATTAATATAAATTATAAAATTAATGTTATATATCAAGATTTCTTTACTTCTAACATTCTTTTCAAATCAAATTCCTTATTCCCGATCAAACAGCAAAAAAGATACACATCAAATGACATTGGCACACGCGACATTAAAAACTGCTAGTCTGCATGCAGTCAACTACGGAATGCAACAGCATTTGTACTTAATTGTTTTGGAAAGCAAATTTCTAATCGAAAGCGAGAGAAATGAGATCTATTCGCCCCCCTCCCCCCTTTTTTAGCAAAAGAAAAGAGCTGTACGTGCTTCTCACCTACGTCTGGGCTATTAACAAAGCTTAAAGCCTGTTTCAAACCGATTGGGTGACCCCGTGTTGAGTCAGGGAAGAAAGAGATCACTGTCACGATTTTTCCTACGCGAACAATACACGCAGGAGCCTCTTTTAGACCGAAACACGAAATCCGGTTTTGGACACCAGCATTTAAAGACATCTCCTGCAGTTTCAAGCCAATTTGGCGTCAAAATGGTTCCTGTGGGCGCAGTTTTCGTAGCTTTTAATCATGTGTAATGAATAAGTACCAAATGAGAAAAGGATTTCGGTTTGAATTTAGATGTAGAGAAGATAATTCCGAGAATCAACCTAGTGCTTTAGTTTAATAACGATCTTTTTCGATAATTTGATGTAAATTCATAAAATAAACTCGTGTTCTTAGCAAAATCGATAGTTTAGAAGAAAGACTTAAAACAAAATCATTAATTCAGAAACTTTATGCGCACCATCACAGTAACATTGTAGCGATAAGGCAAATGATATTTAACCTTACAATAATATTTTTTGCGATATTTTGCAAAAAAATACATTAATTATTGATGTGGATACATTATTAATTTAGAGACTTTATGCGTACTATCACAGTGACACTAAGGATAATGTTAAATTTTGTCTCTCAATCTGCGCAAGTTTATTTAACAGAGGATGTCAAGCTAGCAGGAGTTAGAAACACTAACGATAAAGCAAAATCTATTTAACGGAACAATAATATTTTTATCAATATTTTGCAAAAAATACATTAATTATTGATCTGAATCCATTATTAATTTAGAGAATTTTTGCGTACCATCACAGTGACACTAATGATAATCTTACATTTTAACACCTCAGTCTGCGAACATTTATTTAACTGAGGATGTCAAAGTAGCAGATTTTACGTGAGGAGTTAGCAACAGTGTAGCAATAAAGCAAAGGCTATTTAACGTTACAAAAATATTTTTAGAAATATTTTGTAAAAAAAAAAAAAAAAAAAAAAAAAAAAAAAATTATTAATTATTGATCTGGATCCATTATTAATTTAGAGACTTTTTGCGTACTATCACTGTGACACTAAGGGCAATCTTAAATTTTGTCTCATCTGCGTAAGTGTATTCAACTGAGCATGTCAATTTAGCAGATTTTACGTGAGGAGTTAGCAGCATTAGAGAGATAAAGCAAAGATGGTCACAATAATATTTTTAGCAATATTTTGCAAAAAAAAAAAAAAAAAAAAACAAAAAAAAACATTAATTATTAACATGGAATCAAGGAGATCTACCTCGACCTATCAAACCTATAACAAAAATAAATCTTATTTTTTTTATTTATTTATTTTTTTTTTTTTGAATACAAACAGAATGCAAAATATATTTAAATAAGAAACATATTAAATAATTTAAGCCTTTGTTAATTCAGATAAAAAATATATGCAGTGTAATAGAATGAAACTGATGTATATAAATAAAATGGAATAATAACTCATTATATAGCCTTCAGTTAAAATTTCATAACATGTATTTTTCAATTCTAATAAGTGGCTAACTTATATAATTTAACTTTACGTAAATTTTAACGTTTTAATATTCATAAATCAACATTTACATACATTTAATGAATAATTTCATATTTCATAATTATGGGAAGCTGTAGATTTGATACAATAATTTAATGTTACTAAATAAATGGTTTGCTTATTTAATGACATTAAATATGCTAATAATGCATAACTGCCACATGCACTCATCGGTTTATGTATAACATTATTAGATTGGTATTTTAAATATATAACACTGAAAGCAAATTTCTGTCAGGCTTTATGAGAAATAATAGATATCAATAAAGAAAAAAATAGGTATTATTAAATCATAAGCAAAAAAAATTCTGAAATTATGTATTATTAAATCATAAGAATTATCATCTTTTCTCCATAGGGATTAATTACATGTTTAACATGTTTCTGATTACAAAGGGAACGAAAACAGTTTTAATTATACTTACATAGAGAGATATGATTTTTATTTATCTACAAATTAAAATTTTTAAACTTGCATTTTTTTATACTGAAGCATTCTAACCAAAAACCAATAAAAATGTTGGTTTGCTCTTTTAAAATAACTTTTTGCTTCATTTATGGGAGCTCATTAAAAAAAAAAAAAAAAAAAAAAAAAAAAAATTACTGACAACCACTTAATTTTCTAAATTACAATAATAACAAACTGTAATTTATATATTTATTTATAATATTTTTAAATCACTCGCTTTTGAGAACATTCTTAAAAAAAAAAAAAAAAAAAAAAAAAAAAACAATAAGTGTGCAATGTAAACATCACTGTTGGCGTATTGTTCAGACAACTATGTTTACATTACAAACATAAAATACTCGTAAATAAAAATACATAAAATGATGGATACATACTAACTCTTTAAAAACAGTATTTTTTCAGCACAGTAGTTGATAATTTTGATAGCATAGCTGCTTCTGACCAATCTGACAACAATCATACATACATCATATTCAGAACCATTACATTTTACAATAATAAAAAAGTTTTTTATGCTTTGCTGATCATGCTTTGTAAGATTAACGACTAAATTCATGGAATTTTCTTTGTAATGTGAATTTATAGGATTTTTTAAAAAAAAATATTCATCTCTTGAAGAGTCAACCAAACCACTGGAATGGAGCTTGGAGATACCTAATGGTTAAAGTGTTGGGACTTTGAACTATGATAAACTCGACAAAATATCCGAATCAAAATCGGTTTGCATCTGATTGACTGCAATCTGGATGGAACTCAAAAAGGCACATTGTTTAAGGAATCAGATTGGATGAAATACTGTTCCGCTTAAATTCGGTTTTATGTGCTGTATCAAGGGAGTTTGGACATGTCGGATGCTCACAGGGAAGTACAAAGGAACAGACCATCACTCCGCCGGAGGCTTCAAACGTAGATGCAAAAAAATAGCATCACAGCGAGTATTCTTTTCTAGTTGCAGGGTATTCACTTTACAATAGACCACATAAGTAGAAGATATTTCGTAGAAGTTTTTAGTCACACAGTCTGTATCAGTATCACATATCAGCATAAGCCATATAGTTTCACTTTGCAATAGAAATACGACCTACCGAAGTACTTCTATTGTAAAGTGGTCAACATGCTTAGAAAGTCTATGCAGACGTGCTAGAGTGTAAATGCCTCTACGTTGAAAATAATAATAATAATAAATTCCTGAAATATTATTCAAATCCTTAGTCTGAGGAAAACATTATTTAAAAAGTTTTATCTTATAATGGATTATATAAATTAAAATGATCCTTTTTTGGAAACTTACAAGAATATCTTATTTCATAGAATTTTAACATGGCTATTTAAATATTTTATTTTTTTCATAATTTATTAGTTATATGTATAAAAAAAATATATTGACTTCTTTTTTCATAGCTTCTGATATTTTTTTCATGGAATATCAAGTGTAGAAAATTGTTTTGTTTCTACACTCGATATGAATATTAAATAGATATTACTTGTCCAAAATTAATTAGATATCACTCATCCATAAAATATAATTAAATATGATTTTTTAAAAAGAAGTCCATCACGTTTTGCAAGAGTGGACCAAGGATCGCCAACAAGAGCGATAAGGGTGTGTTAGGAGCAAAGCAACCGTCTTCCGTTGTTGGATGACAGGTAGAGGTGGGAGAGATGGGTTCTTCATTGTGATTCCTGGGGTCTGTCAGCCCACCTAGGGTCAAAGGTCAATCGGCATTGCATCACTAGTTGCGAATGTCAAATCCGAATCACGACATCGCCACAGAATGTCTCACCGACGTACAGCAATTTTTTTCTTTGGCCCCCAACCGATTCTCTTTTTCTTTTGCTTTGATGTTTTCTTTTCATCTTTGGGCCGCTTTTCCCCACACGTTCTAATTTTGAAAAAAAAAAAAAAAATCGAACCGAAACACTCTGTTCCAACCACCCACCCACATCTGATGACATTCTTTGTCAACTTTCTTTTCCCCTTAACGATTCTGATACATTGGACTGTGTGTAGATTTTTTTGATAAAGAGTTTCGTCCTTTTTGATTTTTTTATTTTACTTCATGGGCACGAAGAAAATTATTTGTTTTTTGTTCCGTTTAATATTTAGAAACTGGTTTGCATTCAAGCAGCGTGTCAAAAGCGGAGCCATGAGTCAGCCGAAAAGTCCCCATAGCATAGAAGAATCAAAAAATGGGAGCGTCTTGGATTGCACCTGGATATAAATATCTGTCACAAATTACTTGCTTTGTTGTTATATAACATTTCACAGCTTTTGATATGTTTGCAGCGGCCTTTACTAAGGAGTGTCTTAGTTATGTGCTTAAAAAGGAAAAACAACGTAAATGTCATTGATGCATATTTACCATAAAATTATCGATTAACTTAATTTCCGTATTTTTTAATGATTTCCACAATCATTTCGATTGCAATAGTGAATGAGATGGCATTAAGAAAATTTTAAAAAATCATTAATCATTTGGGAACATTTTTTACATGAAGACATTTTTTTAAAATCAATATTTCTTTTCTAGTTGGAGATTGGAAAGAAATATTTTAAATAAATAATAATAAAAAAGATTTATTCTTTAATTTTTATAGTTCATATTTAAGTTAGGTACGGGCACGTTAAAATTAATTGTCAATATGTTCCTGTATAAGCTTTAAAAGAATGGGGGTGGGGATATTCTTTTCAAATAGCGGTACAACATCAACTACTTGAAGATGTGTTTTATAATAAAAAATGATTAACAAATTTAATTTTTTCAAGGATTTCTTGGGGTCTTAAGGATTTCGTATCTTCCTCGCATTGAAAAAATACTGCTTTTAATCAGATTTCTTGTTATAACCTTAACGTTTACAATGCAGCACTTGAAATTTTTAAAAATAAATTAATGCATTTTATTTCTATTAAAAAATTGGTATTGTAGAATGCTACAAAATGATAATGAATGCTACAAAATTTGGTATTGTAGAATGATAAAAAATGACAATAAGTGCTACAAAATTTGGTATTGTAGAATTCTGTAAAAGGATAATGAATGCTACAAAATTTGCTATTGTGAAAAGCTACAAAATGATAATGAATGCACAAAAGAATTGTATTGTAGAATGTATATTATCAAATAAGTATGTATTAATCATCTTTTCTGTAGAAAGATTAGTTTATGAATGTAATTTGAATATTTTTGTCTTGATGCATCACAATAATGCCTAATTATTAAAGTAGATTTCCATTTAAGTTTTTAACTGATAATATCTGAAAATAATATCAAATATTCTTACAGATAAAAAAACCCACCTGCATTTTAATAACTAATAAAAATAGTTAAAATAATAATTAAATTTAATTGTTATTTAATCATTAATAATTTATTTACAAGACGTTATTAACAACTTAAATATGTCTTCTTAGTAAGAGCTTTTTATAAAAAAATTCCTATGTCTTTTAGCCATTTTTGAGTGCGTCACATCAAATCTCTATTGCTTAATATTTCATCATACGTTAATAATATAAAGTTTGTGTAGTAAAATTTTAATTGAATATTGATTTTTTAAAAATTAAGTTAGCTTGTTACTTCAGCGTTAAACGTTAGGAATCAAGGTCGAAACAAATACTCGGAAGACATAAAAAAAAGGATGATTTCGTTAATCACGCCACAAGAAAAAGTGAATATGGCTCTAGGAAGTATTGTCTGAAAAAAAAAAAAAAAAAATGCAGCAACGGTTAGCTATAAGATGAAGTACAATCGGTGTAGTGGAAGGTTTAACAAGTTGAAATTCATTAAGTTGACGCTGAGATCGATTTTTAGACTGTTCCTGAAAGAATATTTCCTTCATATTTTATTTTCCGTCAAATTACTGTGTCATTGAATCAATTTTTTTTAATCCAAAAATAGCAGGATAATTTTTTTTTATTAAAATAAATATTTCAATATAGAAATCAGGTTCTAAAAATAAATTTATTTATTTATTTTTCGAAACCGCTTTTTTTTTTTTTTTTTTTTTTTTTTTGTGAAAGATAATAAATTGGAATAAACTAGATTGTAATAAAATCACTGTTTAATAATTTTTATTTTGACTGTTTACCGAAATTTTATTTGGCATTCAAGGTTAAGCAAATGATATTTAAAGATTAATCGAAATTGAAAATTTTGTTTGAGTCCTGTTCGTGAAAAAATGCATTGTTGCGATTTAACAAATAAATATATCATTTTAAACAAACTAATTATATATCATTTATATATTAATAAAAACGATTACTGACTTCGGTTGATTAAATAAGTTTTACAAACCATCTGCTTTGTTGGAAAAAAATAAGTAAGTGATGTCACAATATTTATTTCATCATTTTCCTGATTAGAAATCCCTTTTGTAGCTACAAAATACAATTCTTTATTTGCCATAGTTGTCGGTGCGGAACAAAAACCACAGTTTTCTCTATATTTGGTTTGTTTAAACAAACTAATTATATATTATTTATATATTGGTAAAAAGCTTATTGACTTAGATCAATTAAATAAATTTTGCAAACCATCTGATTTGTTGGAAAAAAAGGCTTAGCATCTCTATTAAAAATTGACTAAAAAGCTATGATTTAAGGTAAACCAGTTAAAAAATGTTACAGTATTTATTTCATCATTTTTCTGAATAGAAATCCGTTTTGTAACTACAAAACACAATTCTTTATCTGCCATAGTTGTCATTGAGGAACAAAAACCACAGTTTTTCCTATATTTGGTTCTTGTTCCTATTTTACAATAGCGAATGGGAGACCATTTTAGTGTTTTGTTAAAAAATGTATATTAAAAAAAGGAGTAAAAAAAACTAAAACTTAAACTAAATGGACACCTGTGCATCCAGTAAATCAATATTAGGACTTCGTGTCCGAGTATTTTCGGATGCTCTTTTTAATGCTTCTTAGTAATTTCCTCACGATGCAATAAAATATAGGCTTATCAGTCAGAAAAACCTCACTGGTAGAAACGTAAATACTTGTTTCATCTTAAGCAATTATCGATATCGTGATCTTGATCATTTGATGTCTTTAGAAGAGAAAAAGTTTCAATATGAGTTCCCAAAATCCTACTTACATAACAAACTGATACATTTCGCAAACATTTCGCATACATTTCCTTTTCAACCGCGTATCCGCATAGAAATGCATGTTTTGACCTAACGATGCTCCAGTTGCAGAAAGTTTGAAATTCCTTTGTGTTACAATGACATCTTCATCAATAGGCAAGCATTGGCTAACGTGCTTGAAACAGTTTATATATACTGTGAAACCCCAAAAGGCTAGTACTCCAACAAGACTTCTTTTCCGAGAAACCATTTTTTCAAAATACAGATTTCCATTCCATAAACACAATGTAAAAAAAAAAAAAAAAAAAAAAAAAAAAAAGAGTATGAATGACCAATTATAGATTAAGAAAATGTCGAGTGTCTTCTCAAGTGTCTTGCAACATATCATGCACTGTCTCTTTGCATTTTGTTTTGATGCTTTAAATACAGAAAACTCGTTCTCCCCACACAAAGTCATTCGCAGCTTTAAATAATGAAAGACAAAGCAGTATACGAATACTGAGAAAACAACATGTCCTTCAGTTATCAATTCAGTTTCGTGAAGAAGTTGTTCGTACTATACAACTACAGTTTTTAAATACTTTTTCTACAGTTCTACAACTTCACTATTTTCTTTCATTAAAAATACAACTTACTTATTTGACATTTTATGCTCTTAACTTTGCTGTTTCTCTTGTGAGGAAAAAAAAAAGAGTGGAAACAAGTCAGAACATGCTCAAATGAATTCCTACAGAGTTTTCTTCTATTCCAAACAGAGTTTTTTGTTTTTCATTTGGAATAATTTTGCAAAAACAGGTGTATGTGTAAAATAACTGTAAAAAATTAAAACTATAGTAAGAAAAAAAAGTAAAACTATAAAAAACATAACTAGTAATCGAAAACACCCATAAAATGTTATAGTTTTTCTACATTACTTTGAAAAAAAAAAAAAAAAAAAAAAAAACGGAGGTTTAACAGGCATTCTCAGGATTAGCGGAATCGCAGGATTAGCGCTTTGCTTATTGCTTTATTACCTTATAAATGCATGCAAATTTTTTTTAACAGAAATGGTTAACATATACGCCTTACAGTGTTGATCAGTAAAGTTTAGTTATTATTTACATAAACTGAAAATGCGAATAAATTAGATGATTGCAAAGCGTCACATCTCTTTGTTAGAGGGGACCTGGCCAAGAATAACTAACGCTGGCCTTCACTAAAAATACAACTTACTTATTTGACATTTTATGCTCTTAACTTTGCTGTTTCTCTTGTGAGGAAAAAAAGAGTAGAAACAAGTCAGAACATGCTCAAATGAATTCCTACAGAGTTTTCTTCTATTCCAAACAGAGTTTTTTGTACAACGCCCATGTTTGTTTTGAAAGAAATATTTGTTGTTTTCGCAAGCCTATGCAAACATTTCTAGCCGAGGATTTTATGTAAAAAGTAGAAAAAAAGCTTATACTTATAAAAAAATTACATTAATTACAATTATTATTTATCACTCCTAGTTTATTGTTAATATATGTTTTTACAATGTTAAATATTAACTATATAGAACTAATTTTACTAAACCATTATAATGAACACACCAAAAAAGGCGGCATAAAAGAAGCAATCATTTCTTTATACATATACTAGTTTACATTTAAGCATTATTTGATAAAACAAAATGTAGAACAAGGTATATAATTTGAATGAGATAAAATACAAACAAAAGCATATTTAAGAAATAATGAAAAATCTAAATCAATTTCATTTAATTCCATGGCACTAAAAATTAGTAATCAATGGTATTATCCATTGGACAAGATAGACTAAAGAATATCCAACATTCTCATTGCTCTAAACATTTATTTATTCATTATTATTTAAATATTTATTTATTCATTATTTAAGTATTTATTTGTTCATTATTATTTAAATATTTGCTTATTCATTATTATTTAAATATTTATTTATTCAATATTATTTAAATATTTATTTATTCAATATTATTTAAGCATTTATTTATTCATTATTATTTAAATATTTATTTATTCATTATTTAAGTATTTATTTGTTCATTATTATTTAAATATTTGCTTATTCATTATTATTTAAATATTTATTTATTCAATATTATTTAAATATTTATTTATTCAATATTATTTAAGCATTTATTTATTCATTATTATTTAAATATTTATTTATTCATTATTTAAGTATTTATTTGTTCATTATTATTTAAATATTTGCTTATTCATTATTATTTAAATATTTATTTATTCAATATTATTTAAATATTTATTTATTCAATATTATTTAAGCATTTATTTATTCATTATTATTTAAATATTTATTTATTCATTATTTAAGTATTTATTTGTTCATTATTATTTAAATATTTGCTTATTCATTATTATTTAAATATTTATTTATTCAATATTATTTAAATATTTATTTATTCAATATTATTTAAGCATTTATTTATTCATTATTATTTAAATATTTATTTATTCATTATTTAAGTATTTATTTATTCATTATTATTTAAATATTTGTTTATTCATTATTATTTAAATATTTATTTATTCAATATTATTTAAGTATTTATTTATTCAATATTATTTAAACATTTATTTATTAATTATTATTTAAATATTTATTTATTTATTATTTAAATATTTATTTATTCAATATTATTTAAAAATTTATTTATTCATTATTATTTAAATATTTATTTATTCATTATTATTTAAAAATTCATTGATTCAGTTATTATTTAGCATGTTTAATAAATGAAAAATATAGTAATGCATTATTTAAAAAACGAACGCATTGACTGCGTACGTAAAAAAATTGTATATTTTGTGCGTAAAATAAATAATTGTAAAACTTTTATATTAGTTTCGTTTTATTTCAAATAATTTATTTCCTGAATTATTTAGAAGTAAGATAGTATTAGAAAGGATGATGTTGAAAAATTGGAGTATTCGGTACTTGAAGGGAATGCTGTTTGAAGTTGCCGAACCCCTTTCAAGATCTATCACCGTCTACTGATGAAACCCCCTTATAATGGATTATCTTCTGCAATGCTTGAAGGTAGAGACCACCGTTAGACTGCTTCAACCTGGGGTTTCTTTGATATTCAAACTGGATTGACAGCAATGCATCTCTAAATCAATTATTCAATTCTGCATAAGTCAGGTTTCTCGGAATTTACGTATTGGAATCATTTTAAAATATCCTAATTCACGGAAAACAGCAATCCAGCTGGCTGAATAACCTTTGATCTTCTGCCATGCATTACTTGCTTATCTCTGCTGTAGGTGGGAATTTTCTCTAGGTCTCGTTCCCAAAGTAATGTTGAAAGAGGCGGGATGTTTAGAATTCTTTTTAAGCCTTTAGCCGATGAAAAAATTTTATCTTAAAAAATAAAAGTATGTTATGTATTAAACTATGTATGTATGTAGTATGTTATGTATGGCATTTAAATAAAATAAATGTATGTTAGGTAGTATGTTATGTATGGCATTTAAATAAAATAAATGTATGTTAGGTAGTATGTTATGTAAAGCATTTAAATAAAATAAATGTATGTTAAGTAGTATGTTATGTATATCATTTAAATAAAATAAATGTATGTTATGTAGTATGTTATGTATAGCATTTAAATAAAATAAATGTATGTTAGGTAGTATGTTATGTATGGCATTTAAATAAAATAAATGTATGTTATGTAGTATGTTATGTATAGCATTTAAATAAAATAAATGTATGTTAGGTAGTATGTTATGTATGGCATTTAAATAAAATAAATGTATGTTCTGTAGTATGTTATGTATAGCATTTAAATAAAATAAATGTATGTTAGGTAGTATGTTATGTATGGCACTTAAATAAAATAAAAACTTCATTATTTTTTATACATTTTATGCAAAAAAAAGGTAAGTAAAATAATAATAATAATAATAATAATAATAAAGTGTAAGTAAAATAATAATAAAAGTAAGTAAAATAAAAAAAAATAATTAAAATTAAAAAAAAAGTTAAGTAAAATTTAAAAAAAGGTAAGTAATAAAAAAAAAAAAAAGGTAAATAAAATAAAAAAAATAATTAAAATTAAAAAAAAAGTTAAGTAAAATAAAAAAAAAAGGTGAGTAATAAATAAAAAAAAAGGTAAATAAAATAAAAAAAGTTAAGTAAAATTAAACAAAAATAATTAAAATAAAAAAAGTTAATTAAATAAAAAACAGTTAAGTAAAATAAATAAAATAAGTGTAAGTAAAATAAAAAATAATAATTAAAATAAAAAAAGTAAATAAAATATTAAAAAAAAAAAAAAAAAAAAAAAAAAAAAAAAAAAAAAAAATAAATAAATAAATAAATATAATAAATATATTAGAATCTCAAGGTTTTAAAGAAATTTACAATTTTATATCGGGTTTCATTCGTAATAGAATTAGGTCCCGGATTGCACAGTCCTTATCTAAATTAAACAGTATTTATCGTACCAGAATGTCACCTTCAGATATAAAAAGTGCACGATAAGAGGTATTTCCCTCTTTGACAGTCGGGGTCTATAAAGCATGTTGTCGGAATATGTCGCTAGACGTGTTTTGACTTTGATACAGTCATCTTAGTTAGAAGAAATAGGATGGTTTATTATGAGATGTCCTGAGGATATTATAATTAATTTTCTTTAGGCTTTTGTATTTCTTTTGGGTTTTGTTGATTTCTTAGAAAACTTGTTTCACACGCTATTGTTGTATATTTTGTATAAATATTTGTGTTCTTTACTTATCTACCAATATAATTCTAAGCGTTCACCTTTTTGATGTTTGTATTTGTCTAATAATCAGTTTTGTTGCTGCAGCTTATGCGCCCTTTGGATCTTAAACTATTTCCTTTTTTATTTTTATAATTAATTAATTAATTATTATTTTTAGAGATATCTGGATGTGAGGCACACCAGGGTTTTTGTGTTGAGAAGTTTATTACAGTTTTCCTACACAATTTGATTGTGCTTCTATGAAACACGTGATAATTTTCATGCATACATGTAGCAAATACTGTTGTGGATTTTGCCTGGCAAAGTGGTCGTGTTACCAGCTCATTTCTTTTCAGTTCTCCTTTGATTTGTATATGAAATTATACAAACCATTTTTCTACCACCTATCCTCGTTGTTCACTGCTGTGAGTCATGAAAATTAGTTCGTGGAATAAGGCCTAGCAATTCTTTTTCGTTACTAAATGATATATAAGATGCTTTATTAAGTATATTTTTCTATTACCTTTTATGAATAGTGGGGTTTTCTATCTAAAAAGGAAAACATTCGAAGTCATTAATTCATTATGTAATTGCAAATAAAAAATAAAAACATATTAGATTAAATTAACCAATTTGTTTATTAAAATATAACGATAACTAAGATAATTTTATTGCCAAAAAGAAATAAATAACATTAAACACGATGAATTATTTGCGAAATGTGTCATATCTTGCAGAATTTTGTTCTTCTTTTATATGAAATATAATCAGAAAATCGCATCTAGATTAGCAAATAGGGCTAGTTAGACCGGGGCCTACAATTTAAAACGGTTCTCTAACAAATATTCATGCCACCGCCCGGATGCGAGCTTGATGCCTATGGTATCAAAAGTCACCAGGTCACAAAGAAAAGTTTGATTTTGAATTGTGATTTAATAGCTTCCTAAATAAAAAATAATAAAAAATGGCAGCACTGTATAAATACGTTGTTGTGAAAAGAATCAGGATTTTTAAACATTTTAGATTTAAAATATAAAATTCCTTACTAATCTGAGATAAATTATTAGTGATTAAGAGATTCTGGATAATTAAAGTTTGTGTTAATAAAAATGTCTTCAATTTTTTCTATCCACTCATATATTCAATTTGATTTAATTTTTATTTGGGGATTTGGTTAGTAGCTCTACGATCAATTTATGTACACTTTAGGCTACATTTTATATGGGGAAAATTCTTGGGTCCGTACAATTTATTATTCACTGAGTTTACCAAAATGTAGAGAAAATTTCTCTTTCTTTTTCATTTAAAAAATAAAAAAATATTTGAGACACTATATCCAGATATCTTTATTTTTAATCCATTAAGGTATCTTTTATCATTAAGGACGTTTAGAAATCCTCTAAAAATATTTTGAAATAATTTTGCAGACATTTTAGCATTCCTATTTATTTATGTAATATCATTAGAATTTACAAAATTCTAAGAACATAATTCCGTACCATATATTTAAACCTAGTTTTTATATGAGCGCTTTTTAAACTATTGCTTTCTTATATTTCATGCAATTATGAGATCTTCACTGAAATTTATCAAAAAGAAAACCTCTGCTTTTTCATATAGTGTGCTATGATCCTTTTTATTAAGAAAATATTAAAAATACGCTATTTTTATAAATAAATATATTTTTTAAAACCTTACTTCCAGGGTATATCCCATACATATAAATTCATTAAATATGCTCAATACTTATTTTTATTATTTTTCATTAGTTACATTTTCGTAAGACATGCATAAACCAAGCTGTGGAAGATGTATTTTTAAAACACATGAAAATAATAAAAAAAATGATAGCCTTTTCAATGCTCCAGACTTCATATTGTGCATTCAAATATCTGATGCTCAATTTTTTACAAAAAATAATCACAAATATTTTTATAAAGTTCATTATAATGCGCTTTTTCTTTGTTTCTCAGAACAATTAAACTAACGGTTGTATTTTAAAATACAATTTTATGTCTAATAAAATATTATATTTTTATTATTACAAGTGTATTAAGCCATTTTGAAAATATAGGTATGTAAAGTTTCAAAAAGTATCACAAAATCATATTCAAATTCAAGTGTCTTTAGTTTAAGACGAAAGAAGTAAATAATAAATAGACAAACATCTCCAGGAGGGATGAGTTTAGTACATAAAATTAATACAATAAAAAGCATAAAAATATGGAAAAAAGATGCAAAGATAGTTTAAAGTAGATAAGTTAAAAACAAACGGATGAAATGGTAAAAAGAGTGAATGATGCCACCTGGGCTGAATCCAATTAAAAAAAATTAAGACCAGCCCAAAGCCATAATCCCTAAAAGCAATAAATAGGTGAAGATTAAAACCACTAAAAAGGAATTAAAACAAACCTAGTGTTGCCATTTGATTGTCAATTTGTATGTCATTTGACCACCTGATCATATCACAGATTCATCTTCGCATCGGACTTCTTTAAGACTCGCGTCTTTAGTGACATCCAAGCTCGGAAATCTCATCCAAGGAAGCCCACGACGACTAGGCTTACACCTATACCCATGTTACCTTATTTTGGGATTTCAAATGTTCAACAATGCGAGCACATTTGCTCTCCTTGGTGAGCAAAATGTGATAAAGGCCTCGAGCTTATTTTTAAAGGCCATCGTGACAATGACAACCATGCATTCTCCTGAACCTTTTTCAGATCTAATACCAGGAGTCAACCCAGGAAACAGTTTATTAACAACCATTGAACCCATTCATTTTGGAATCTATTTCTCTGTATGGCTCTAAATGGTATTTTGGCGATTCATCCAGAACGCAGTTTGGGGCTTACACTTATTTAACTCATGGGGTCCAATCTCCAGCTGAAAACCACAACTTCTGCAACAACGATTATGATCGTCAAACCTTTTGGTGCTATTGAGCTCAAGCACATCTAGACAAACCCGATGAACAAAATCCCTATCAGTAAATCTGATGTAGGCAGACAACATGATGATATGATTGGCCGCAAAGTCTGTAGAAATGGACTCTTGCTTTTACCTGATCTTGTAGTTTGGCTAGATTATCGAAAAGTTTATCTTGAAATTCATCTCTCAGTATGCGAAGTGCCAAGTATCGGACAGAAGGGTCAACCAAAACAGGATAAGGGCGCTGTTCGATGATTAAAAGTAATTGCTCCATCAATGAGCAATGACTCTATGAGAAGTGAAAAATAATTACAATTTCAAATTACGTAATATTAAAAAATAAAAAGTTCAACAATAATTATTAATTTTTTTTTCTCAAAATTTCGTTGCGCCGCGTATGACTGACTAGCATCTTTAACAAAGAATCGATTCGTCCATTTCCGGCTTTAAATCGGATGTTTATCTTTGCATGCAATCGGTGTAAACCTATTAGATGCATAAATAAGCTTTTAACAAAAGGAAAGGCGCTATCGCAAGACAAATTCTTTAATCAACCAGCGTTCAAAAGTTTTCATTAGAATTCGTACGCATTAAAGTTATACAATGGATAATTTTAATAAATTAAAAGATTTGATCCAGTGTCCTAAGAACTAATTTGATTTAGTTTCCTAAGAACTAATTTGATCCAATTCCCTAAGAACTAATTTGATCCAGTTTCCTGAGAGCTAATTTGATCCAGTTACCTAAGAGCCAATTTGTTCCCTGAGATAGACCAGGAATTCAATATAAAGGATCCCAATCCAGAATCAAAAGCGTAGTAATTTATTTAGAAACATTTAAAATGCCAGCCACTTGATCAGAAATGTAGCAGATTCAAAGTCATCCAGCGTGCTCGAAAGAAGTCTGTTACACTACACCTATATTCTGCTACCACAATTTGGAATGAAAACCTTCAGAGCGTCACATGAGTGTTTACACGTTCTTACCTTTCCTTTGTACCCAACGGAAAAATTTTCTGATTTATAAATTAATTGTACTCATCTGAGACATTGGCAAGCAAATTTTTTTCAGCTTTTCTTTTCTGGTCTCGAACTCAGCTCCTTCAATTCGGAAAACCAAAGTTCTACACTTTAGGCTCTACCAACCCTAGCATTGAGTAATATCTTCATGCCATCAAACGTATGGCATAAAACCTAACACGTGGAGGCGAATCTCATGATATAATACTACAAGAAAAATGTCATCATTTTAAGTGCCCATAATTTTATCATCATAGATTTTTCATATGTAGGCAAGTTTACAAGTTGCTTCACGCCTGAAATTGTAAACAAATATTTCATAAGGTAAATAAATTGCTCATTAGGTTCATCCTGGCTTAAACAACAAGCAATATCTTTATACCATTCAGCAGATGGTAGAAGGCTTATCATGGGCAGCAAGACTCAGGATATGACACTACAAGAACATTTGTTATTTCGTCATCATTTTAAGTGCTTAGCATTTCATCACTATGGGTTTCTCTTATATAAGCAAGTTTACAAGTCATTTACGCCTCAAAAGGTAAATAAATATTTCATAAGGTAAATAAATTGCTCATTATGTTCATTCGTGCTTAAACAATGATTAATATCTTTATACCATTCAGCATATGGCAAAAAAAGCATTCAGCATATGGCATGCATCTTGGGATGCAAGACTCAGGATATTTGCACTACAAGAAACATTTGTTATTTCGTTTGTTTCTCGTATATAAGCAAGTTTACAAGTCATTTCACGCCCCAAAAGGTAAATAAATATTTCTTAAAGTAAATAAATTGCTCATTATGTTCATTCGTGCTTAAACAATGATTAATATCTTTATACCATTCAGCATATGGCAAAAAAAGCATTCAGCATATTGCATGCATCTTGGGATGCAAGACTCAGGATATTTGCACTATAAGAAACATTTGTTATTTCGTTTGTTTCTCGTATATAAGCAAGTTTACAAGTCATTTCACGCCCCAAAAGGTAAATAAATATTTCAGAAGGTAAATAAATTGCTCATTATGTTTATTCGTGCTTAAACAATGATTAATATCTTTATACCATTCAGCATATGGCAAAAAAAGCATTCAGCATATTGCATGCATCTTGGGATGCAAGACTCAGGATATTTGCACTACAAGAAACATTTGTTATTTCGTTTGTTTCTCGTATATAAGCAAGTTTACAAGTCATTTCACGCCCCAAAAAGGTAAATAAATATTTCAGAAGGTAAATAAATTGATCATTATGTTTATTCGTGCTTAAACAATGATTAATATCTTTATACCATTCAGCATATGGCAAAAAAAAAGCATTCAGCATATTGCATGCATCTTGGGATGCAAGACTCAGGATATTTGCACTATAAGAAACATTTGTTATTTCGTTTGTTTCTCGTATATAAGCAAGTTTACAAGTCATTTCACGCCCCAAAAGGTAAATAAATATTTCAGAAGGTAAATAAATTGCTCATTATGTTTATTCGTGCTTAAACAATGATTAATATCTTTATACCATTCAGCATATGGCAAAAAAGCATTCAGCATATTGCATGCATCTTGGGATGCAAGACTCAGGATATTTGCACTATAAGAAACATTTGTTATTTCGTTTGTTTCTCGTATATAAGCAAGTTTACAAGTCATTTCACGCCCCAAAAGGTAAATAAATATTTCAGAAGGTAAATAAATTGCTCATTATGTTTATTCGTGCTTAAACAATGATTAATATCTTTATACCATTCAGCATATGGCAAAAAAAGCATTCAGCATATTGCATGCATCTTGGGATGCAAGACTCAGGATATTTGCACTATAAGAAACATTTGTTATTTCGTTTGTTTCTCGTATATAAGCAAGTTTACAAGTCATTTCACGCCCCAAAAGGTAAATAAATATTTCATAAGCTAAATAAATTGCTCATTATGTTCATTCGTGCTTAAACAATGATTAATATCTTTATACCATTCAGCATATGGCAAAAAAAGCATTCAGCATATGGCATGCATCTTGGTATGCAAGACTCAGGATATTTGCACTACAAGAAACATTTGTTATTTCGTTTGTTTCTCGTATATAAGCAAGTTTACAAGTCATTTCACGCCCCAAAAGGTAAATAAATATTTCATAAGGTAAAATACACTTTGAAAAAGTGTTTTCTGAAGAAAGACTTGAAACTACCTAAGAACAAACGTCGAGGCCGTTAAAGGAGGAAAGAGATTTTTATCGGAGAATAGAACATCCTCTCTCTCCAGGTGGGTACACTTGTTAACAGTTACGCAGAATCAAGGTAAAGGTTCCATTCATGCTTTTCTCTCATATTTCATATCGATAGAAATTCGATGTTTATATCATTCGTTATTGTTGTAATTGTGAATTTGATATTTTGCATGAAAACGATGTTCTGTAATTGAAAAAACCCACCACACACTCCTTATTAACGATGGGGTGAAAATCATGATATTATGGTGAAATTCGTCTGCTTATATTATTCGTTAATGTTGTAATTGTGAATTTGATATTTTGCATGAAAACGATGTTCTGTAATTGAAAAAACCCACCACACACTCCTTATTAACGATGGGGTGAAAATCATGATATTCTGGTGAAATTCGATGTTTATATCATTCGTTATTGTTGTAATTGTGAATTTGATATTTTGCATGAAAACGATGTTCTGTAATTGAAAAAACCCACCACCCACTCCTTATTAACGATGGGGTGAAAATCATGATATTATGGTGAAATTCGATGTTTATATTATTCGTTAATGTTGTAATTGTGAATTTGATATTTTGCATGAAAACGATGTTCTGTAATTGAAAAAACCCACCACACACTCCTTATTAACGATGGGGTGAAAATCATGATATTATGGTGAAATTCGATGTTTATATCATTCGTTATTGTTGTAATTGTGAATTTGATATTTTGCATGAAAACGATGTTCTGTAATTGAAAAAACCCACCACACACTCCTTATTAACGATGGGGTGAAAATCATGATATTCTGGTGAAATTCGATGTTTATATCATTCGTTATTGTTGTAATTGTGAATTTGATATTTTGCATGAAAACGATGCTCTGTAATTGAAAAAACTCACCACACACTCCTTATTAACGATGGGGTGAAAATCATGATATTATGGTGAAATTCGATGTTTATATCATTCGTTATTGTTGTAATTGTGAATTTGATATTTTGCATGAAAACGATGTTCTGTAATTGAAAAAACCCACCACCACTCCTTATTAACGATGGGGTGAAAATCATGATATTCTGGTGAAATTCGATGTTTATATCATTCGTTATTGTTGTAATTGTGAATTTGATATTTTGCATGAAAACGATGCTCTGTAATTGAAAAAACCCACCACACACTCCTTATTAACGATGGGGTGAAAATCATGATATTATGGTGAAATTCGATGTTTATATTATTCGTTAATGTTGGAATTGTGAATTTGAAATTTAGCATGAAAATTATGTTCTGCAATTAAAGAAACCATCATATACTTACTCACTTCTTATTAACATTGGGTCGAAAATCATGACATTAGGATTTTATCAATGCCTTTTTATTATGATAGTGACATTATACTTCACTGTGAGTTTTTGTCATAATCCCAGAAATATAGCTGAGAAGTAGTTAATTACGTTTATTTTGTTTATTAACGCATTTAAAATAAAATATAATTTAAATATATTTAAAAAAATACTGGAAGAAAGAGTAAAATACAGCAATGAAGCTTATATATGTAATTTCATTAAGTGGCTTTTATAAAAGAGTGCGAAATTTTTTATAAAAAAACCCCCAGAAGTTATCCCATAAAGTTTCTGTCATATTATCATTGACATTATGTCAATGCCTTGTCTAAGAAGGATTGTCACAACTGTAAATTTTTCACTGTGATTTTTCTGTAAGTGTGACACAAAAATCACAGGACATCCCACATCTACTTTGCATATTTTGCTGAAAACTTTCCAATAGATTTGTTTTCTACGCGAAGATATAACTATTGAGAATACATTATGAGAACTGAGAATATACAAAAAAAATTAAGAATATTGTTTGTTTTTAAATTTAACTCTAAAACTATACATTTTTAAGTAATTTTTATTTCAAAAGAAAAATATTTTATTTATTTTCATGTACATCAAAAGAAACCAATGCATAGTAAGTTATAAGTTATTATTTTAATGCAAGTTTCTATTTGTATCTAGAAAATAACTATGCCTAGAATAATCAAGAAATTAATTGCCAAAAATAATTTTATTAGATGATGTAATGATGTGGGTGAAAAAGTCTGAATGTGCTCTGTGACGCTCTACGGTCATATCAAACCGGGACCTACGGATTCAAGTGGATTCCGAACCACTACAAACATCCATGGCACCATCAGGATTCGAACGTGAAGCCTGTGATAACAAAGGCCAGAGCGCTAGCCACTTAGCCACAGGCTGTAGGTCCCGGTCTGTTTAGCCATCGTGTGCACAAGATAACCGTAGAACTTCTAACATGGTTATCTGTAGTGGTTTGAAATTCACTTTAAACCGTAGGTTTCAGTTTAATATGAACAGTAGAACTTTGGGCGTAGGGCTGACAACCCTACTCCCTAAAAAAAAAAATTCTCATGTCCCGAAATCTGCAAACTAGGCAGACGGCCTTAGTCCAACATGGGGCTGTTGCGCCAATGAAGAAGAAGAAGAAGAAGCTTCTAATTTATATTGATTCAGATGATTTGTTATTGGATCATGACAATTTAAGGTAGTCTAAAAACAAAGCATCTTTAAACATTTATCTTTTTCCTTTTACAAAAAATTTTATTTTGAAATCTGGCGACAAAATTTTTGAAAAAAGTTATTATAAAACAAAATTATAATGATTATAAATTCTAAAAACTGAAAGAGATTAGAAATGACCGAGTTAATTCACTTTTGCTCATATTTGCAGTTTAACTTACCTCTAAAACTACAGATTTTTAAGTAGTTTTAATTTCTAAAGCAAATCTAAAAATAATTCAGATTTACATATTATCTCATCGAAAACAAATATGGAGAGGAAGAAAGAAAAAAAATGAGAGCTCAGTAAAACTGGAAATTATTAAATAAATCGAGTTAAATGGAAGAATAAGTTTGCTCTAAAGCCTCTAAAACAAAAATATATTATATGTCCGAGAAAACTAAACTTCATTTTTCTTTGGGTTAATATTTATCTGGAATTAGATGAAATAACTGTCGCCAATATTTTATTGAAATTTACAAGTTTCTTTTAGAAGGTCTAAGAGGTTCTCTCTTTTTTCTTTTCATTTGGGAGGCCTGATGGCCAATTGGCTAGCGTTCTGGCCTTTGGTACCACAGGCTTCAAATTCGAATCCTGGCGGTAGCATGGATGTTTTTTAGTGGTTAGAAATCCCCACTAAACTGTAGGTCCCGATCCAATTAGCCTAAAGTGTGCACAAAATGACCGTAGAGCAACAACCAAATCTTTCCATTGGGCTCAAAGATGGCTTTCCGGCCTAGGGATTTGTTGCATTACTAATCAACTTTCCTGACCCCGTCCTTTGAGATGGATAAAACAAAATCATGTAAAAATTACTTTAATATAATTAATCATTAGCGATTACTACATAATCTCTGACCCCATACTTATATAACACCCACTATGCTCTTATCCTCATTTATTATTATATGGTTTAACGAAAAGATAGCTGTTTTTGTATGATTAAATTTAATCTATCCCTGAAAAAAGCACCTCCATTATTCCTTCTCGCTGTTTATCTAACGCTATTATTAATTTGCCAGGCACTGTATCCCATGGCTTATGATAAAAATTTCACGCCAAGTTCTAATAAAATTATTCTTGAGCTTCACACTTTTTTATTTTATTTATTATTTTTTTTTTTCAGTCTTCGTTGGTTTTAATACATTAGTCTACACTCTTTCGCCTTTACAGTGAAGTATTTTATCCTTCGCGACTTCATCATGGCTTTTAAGTGCATTAAAATGAATTAAATATTGGATGGTAAGATTTTTATTTGGAGAGAAAATTCGATTGACTTCGGCTTAATAACTAATCCTCATTTGCGAAACCTCCAAATAAAACGTTAATAGCTCATAAATGATGAACGTGAGTACTAAAGCGCTCTAAGTAGCTGCACTTAATCCAATCCCCAAACTAAATAAGACTTTGGATTTTACTACAGACCAAAGACCTTTAATTCTCTTTCAGTACAATGATACGGCTATTTAAGATTTGAACTTTTTTTTTTGTTGTTGTTGTTGTCGGTTATTTTAAAAAGTTCATTTTTCGAGGTTAATTCAATTTTTGCTTATTTTTTAATTTGCTTTTAATTATTTGGATATGACGTAATGTTTAATGCAGATTATGCTTCTTAATGGTGTTATATTTTTACACTTAATATGAATACTTTAAATGTTGACTCCTAGAATTTTAATACTCTAGAGTGATACTGTTGTGCATATTTCAAGTTCTGATAATTGAATATTTTGTTTGACATTTGGATAGATCGAATATAATTTGTGTATTGTAATGTTTTATCTTTTCGTTATGTATATAAAGAATTCCTTATTATTCTTTCTTTTTTGTGCGTTTTGAATATGAGGTACCGCAAAATTTTTGGTATGCAAAACTGTTGTGTTTTTAATTCCTTCTTGTTTGTGCTCTTTTGGTTTTTGTGTCCCCGGTAGTATCTGTATATACACTGAAGTGACAAAAGTCATGGGATACCTCTTAATATCGTGTAGGCCCTCCTTTCGCCCGGCGAAGTGCAGCAACTCGACGCGGCATGGACTCAACAAGTCGTTGGAAGTCTTCTGCAGGAATATTGAGCCATGCTGTCTCGATAGACGTCCACAATTGTGAAAGCGTTGATGGTGCAGGATTTTGGGCACGAACAGACCTCTCAATGATGTCCCATAAATGCTCGATAGGATTCATGTCGGGCGATCTAGGTGGGCAGATCATTCGTTGGAATTGTCCAGAATGTTCTTCAAACCAATCGCGAACAGTTGTGGCCCGGTGCCATGGCATTGTCATCCATAAAAAATCCCATCGTTGTTTGGGTACATGAAGTCCATGAATGGCTGCAAGTGATCCCAAGTAGCTGAACATAAACATTTTCAGTCAATGTTCGGTCCAGTAAGAGGACCAAGTCCATGCCATGAAAAAAACAGCACCAAAGTCTTGAAAAGGGCCTTGCTGACAGTTTGGGTCCATGGCTTCGTGGGGTCTGCGCCACATCGAACCCTACCATCAGCTCTTACCAACTGAAATCATGACTTCCCAGGCCCGGTTTTCCATTCATCTAGGGACCAACCGATATGAAGGCGAGAGTCGCTGCAAGCGATGTCGTTCTGTCAGTAAAGCCAAGTCGGTCTTCTGCTGGATAAGAAAGCCAAATTTCTCCGCAAGTTCAACAATTACAGTTCTTATTATTCTTGCGGTTTTTTTGACGAGCTTTTGAATGTCTTTAAGTGCAGGCGGTCGACCACTGCGCTGTCCAAAATTTTTCGGCACTCTTGACACTGGATCTGGGAAAAACTAACGTCGAAATGGTGACCCATTTTTAATTCCTCCTTGTTTCACGCATGAATCTTGAACAGAAATGAAAGCACTGCGCATTTTTTGTTTACGCGATGTCTGCCATCTGAAAATTTGCATATTGCTATCCCATGACTTTTTTGTTTATATATATATATATCCTTTGATAAAGCTATCCTCAAGATGATAATTTATTTCCTTTGGGTTCACTAATCTATTTGGGGTTTTATGGACTACCTGGTCAACATCTTTTACATTCTGTTTTGTATATTTCGTAGAAATTTTTGTATTCCCTTTTTTTTTTTTTTTTATCTGCCATTCTGCCATAGCAGTTTTCATAGTTTTGCCATTCAACATTTTGATCTTTATGTTTTTTAAAAGATTTTCAGTTTCGTTGCTGCAATTTATGCACATTTCGGATCGTGAATAATTTCTTTCTTTTTTGAGAGATTTGAATATGAGGCACCCTGGAATTTTTGTTTTGCGAATGCTACGATGGTTTTGTTATACAATTTGCGTGTAGGGAATACGGATAGTAACTTTTGATATGCAAAATGGTTTTGTTTTTAATTTCTTCCTTGTTTGTTCTCCTTCGGTCTTTGTATTCATGAGTTCCTTTCTCTCTCTATCTCTCTCTGTATATATATATATATATATATATATATACAAAGAGCTATACAGAGATACAGATATATATATATATATATATATTTGTTTCGAACACACGATGATCATTTAAGTTTGAAAACTTTCTCTTCATACAAAACATTGAAGAGCTTGTATATGATTGGAAAATCAAAAGGCGTTTTTTATGTCATGGAAACAAGGCTAGATAGTAATAGATAGAATAGAGATAGAAGGCGCTTCTAATACAGAGGGACAAAATAAAGCTTTTGTAAAAATGTTTTACAAAATTAAATATTATACCTTTGGTTTTGATAAATTTTGCCTCTATGACTGGTTTCTCGTTATCAGTTTTCTTAATTATTGTTATCCAAGGTTAGATTACAGCTTGGTCAATTTGTACATGTTTAGAATTGACTTGAAATATGCCCTTCAAAAAATAAATTAATGGTAAGCATTCATTTCACCATTTCATATTCAGGTTTGGATATTGGTTTTTAACTCTTTTGAAATAAATGTGAGCCAGATTCTTTTATAGATTGGGAAAAAAAATCATGAACTATTGATCCTCATTGTGAAAGGCTCAAATTTTTTACTTTGATGTGCTGAGTTAAATAAATGCATGTTTGGTGACTGATCATATCTTAAGTTTAGAGTTAAATTCACAAGGGGCCTGAATGGCCGAGGAGCTAGCGCTCTGGCGCTCGGCACCACAAGTTTCGGGTTCGAGCCCCGGCGGTGCCATGTTTGTTTGTAGTGGTTCGGAATCCACTTTAAAAAGTAGGTCCCGGTCTAATAGGATCGTAGAGCGTTGCGGGAGCATTGTTACTCCGCGTCCGTGGCTTATCTTCAAGTTACACGCGCCCCCTGGGTAATGCAAAGTGAGTACGTCTATGCAGCACTTGCCTTAAGGCATCTAAGACCAAGCTGTCTGTGTTTGCCAGCTGCGTTAGAAAGAAAAAAGGAGTTAGATTCACAGCAACGATATGCAAAATTTTATATTCAATATCTGAAAAACTTTTATCTCCTAACCAAAAGCGGCCTGGTGGCCAAATGGCTAGCGCTCTGGCCTTTGGTACCCTGGCTTCAGGTTCGAATCCTGGCGGTGGCATGGACGTTTGTGAATGGTTCGGAATCCACTTTAAACTGTAGGTCCCGGTATGTTTAACCCGAACTGTGCACAAGATTACCATAGAGCGACAAACCAAACCTCCTAACCAAAAAAAAATTAAATTTTTATTAAAAAAAAAAAAAAAAATTACCGCTAATATTATAACTTTTCAAAATAAAAATATAAAACCCACTTTTTGCTTAGTAAAAATTTCATTAGCCAAGTGGCTAGCGCTCTGGCCTTTGATATCCCTGGTTTCAGTTTCGAATCCTGGCGGTGGCATGGACGTTTGTGAGTGGTTCGGAATCTACTTTAAACTGTCGGTCCCGGTCTGTTTAACCTGAACTGTGCGCAAGATGACCATAGAGTGACAAACCAAACCTCCTAACCAAAAAAAAAAAAATTAAATTTTATAAAAAAATTTTTTTTACCGCTAATATTATAACTTTTCAAAATAAAAAATATAAACCCACTTTTTGCTTAGTAAAAATTTCATTGCTTCACATTTAAAGAAAAAGATCTTTAAGATAACAGAATAGCAAAATGATGTCCTCTCTGCAGGCTATCAGTTGCTCTGCACTCAATTTCACTGTATTGACTGTAGGCTAGATGAAGATAAAAACAGACTTGACACATGAGTATGAATAATTATTTTCGTTCGAAACACCCATCTTTTGCGAACGCTGTGTTTTACTGCATTTGCATATTTCTGTTTACAGCTCTATCTGCAATCCGACTCACCCCTTCCCTCTCCAAGAGGTACAAGAACTTCAAACAGAATGTGATCACTCTGTTGCCAACCCTTTCGCTCACCCATAACCTGGGGTGAGGGTTGTCGGTGGCTCGAAGTCACTTATCAAGCAGTGACAGCAGACGAGCGGGCATTGTTAAAAGGTTTCTTTTTATTCCCTGGCGTTGTCATCAGGGGTTTCAAACCCCTTTCCCCTTCTTGCCCCCTATGCACTCGATTCCCTCACTGGAAGCTTGTTGACTTATTTCGTTTTGAATAATGGGATATCGTCCTGAATTTGGCACTGTTTTAAAATTCGGGGAAGTCTGAATTGTTATATAGGGTGGCCAAAAAGCCACGCTGTGGTTTCAAATGTTTATAACCGTTTTAACCATTTCATTTCAAAGTTATTTATTTTTAGGAATTGTAGCCAAGATTTAGGGAATTTTGCTATAAAAAATTACACCATTTTACAATGAGCCAAAATCGTTCAATTTTATTTTGTAAATCAGTGTCTAATCATTACAATACAATAAATTCTCCTGATTTGACGACCCCCAAATTTCGTTCTATTTGACTGTTTGAAATAGATAGTCTAAATAAATAGCGCCTGATGAGTGACTGACGCTCAATGCCGCAGGTATCGGGGTCGGCCCCTAACGGGGCCATGGATGTTTGTAGTAGTTCAGAATTCAATTTAAACAGATCGTCCCAATTTAATATGACAGTACAGCGACAAACCAAGGAGTTGAGAGTAGGGCTAACGGGCTTGGCCTACTATGGAGCTGTTGCGCCAGTGGAGAATTAAGTAACTAACTTTCTGGAACTGCAGCCCATGTTGGGCCAAAGCCGTCTGCCTACCGGCAGATTTCGAGATAGGAGATGTTTTCTTTTTACAGGGTAAGGTTGTCAGCCCTACGCCCAATACTATAAAGTAATATAATACAGGTACTTACGGTTTAAAGTGAATTCCGAACCACAAAAAACATTCATGCCACCACGGAACTCGAACCTGTGACACTGAGAGCCAGAGCGCTAGTCACTCGGCCATCAGGCCCCAGTTAGTTAGTTAGTCTACATAAATTAAACTTTATCTCTTCTAAAATTGTAGAAATTATGCGAGTAAGACATAAACTGCAGACTATTTAAGACTTTAACTGCAATGGAGTTCTAATGAAGCATGTATAATAAAGAGTTCGTTTTGGAACAGAAAATGTAGTCTATTTGAAAAATGTAACTTTTCAAGCATAATCCATATAAATTTTCTGAATTGCTTAGTTTATTAAGCCTAAAAGCGAATAAAATTGTTGGGAAGTAAAAAAAATCATCAACTAACATGGCATGACTTCCGCCCCCATATGTTTCATTATAAAACCATAATAAGATTTACCAGCTCGTAAGTGTTGGTTATTTAATAATTCTGACTTAATTTTGTTATATTTGAAAGAAAATTTTATTTAAAACTTTTGATACTGTAAAAGGTCGAAGAATTCACTTTATTCACAAACTTTACTAAAAATATAAGCAACCCAATATAATCTGATTTGTTGGAGCACATCGTTATAAATAGTTTGAGCACATTTATTCAAACCTTTTCATAAGTTAATTTTTTCACAATTAGTGAGTATATTAAAAGAAGTAGAAAACTTCAAACTAGATAACACAGATTTGTTAAGAAAGTATCTCAAAATTATTAAAATCAATAGATGGAGTACTATTTTGTCCTATCATAATAATAAAAGAAAGTTAATTGTACCAGATTGTAGTGCTAAGACGAAGAAGATAAAGCATTAAACTCAGAAATTTTCCTATTATAATTTTGCTATATTTCATTTTGATATTGTAATGATAAAATTATTTTTTAAATATTTACAAAAAATATGCGGGAATTTAGGTTTTATACTTTTCACTGCATACTGTCTTAGTGTATTAATATATAAAGTCATGCGATTATTCTTGGCTTTAATTTTATCAATTTATTTTCATATAAATTTTCTTATTGTCCGATGGCTCAGATTTTTCATAATTTTATGTATTGTAACATGATTTCTGTAGTAAAACAGAATGCATTTCTTTGTACCTGTTATTATAAGAGTTACTTAGTACGATCTCAATATGGAAAATGATTACTATATAACACGAAATGGATTAACTAGTGCTGAATGTATAAAATAGGGGCCTGATGGCCGAGTGACTAGTGCTCTAGCGCTTGGTACCATAGATTTTGGGTTCGATGGATGTTTGTAGTGGTTCGGAATCCACTTTAAACCATAAGTCCCAGTCTAATATGACTGCTAGGCATAGGGCTGACATCCCTAACCCTTAAAAAGAAAACATCTCCGTTCTCGAAATCTGTCAGTAGACAGACGGTCTTGGCCAACCATGGGGCTGTTGCGCCAATAAAGAAGAGAAATGTATTAGTTAAAATATTTAGCAATATAAAGAAGTTTTGAAATAGTTTACCACCACGATCTACAAGAAACATTTAACGTTTAACTGCGGTTGTTAGATATTTATTAGAAACTGAAGAATTATTATTGATTTTTTTAATCAACCATTGATTTTATTAGATTTTTAATTTTATTCAACTATTCTTTTCCGAACATTGTATAATAGAATATTGCTAAAAGACTAAATTTCATACATTATATTTTAATAAATTGATTGCTATAATCCATTTTAATTATTGATATTTTCTGAAATGCCTTCTTTCCTGAAATATCCTCTTAATATAAATGAAGCCCTTTTTTTCTATCGTAAAAGTATGATTACCGATGTTGTAAAACAACTTTACTTTGTAATAGCATTTTCTGAGCATGATTTAACCTTCCGTCCAATGTAATTGATCGCAGGCACTACGATTTTATTCTTTTCTGAACATTGTATATATTGAACAATGCTAAAAGAGTTGATTTCATGCATTATGCATTAATAAATTAATTGCAATAATCCATTTTAATTATTGATATTTTCTGAAATGCCTTCTTTCCTGAAATATCCTCTTAATATAAATGAAGCCCTTTTTTCTATCGTAAAAGTATGATTACCGATGTTGTAAAACAACTTTACTTTGTAATAGCATTTTCTGAGTATGATTTAACCTTCCGTCCAATGTAATTGATCGCAGGCACTACGATTTTATTCTTTTCTGAACATTGTATATATTGAACAATGCTAAAAGAGTTGATTTCATGCATTATGCATTAATAAATTAATTGCAATAATCCATTTTAATTATTGATATTTTCAGAAATGCCTTCTTTCCTGAAATATCCTCTTAATATAAATGAAGCCCTTTTTTCTATCATAAAAGTATGATTACCGATGTTGTAAAACAACTTTACTTTGTAATAGCATTTTCTGAGCATGATTTAACCTTCCGTCCAATGTAATTGATCGCAGGCACTACGATTTTATTCTTTTCTGAACATTGTATATATTGAACAATGCTAAAAGAGTTGATTTCATGCATTATGCATTAATAAATTAATTGCAATAATCCATTTTAATTATTGATATTTTCTGAAATGACTTCTTTCCTGAAATATCCTCTTAATATAAATGAAGCCCTTTTTTTCTATCATAAAAGTATGATTACCGATGTTGTAAAACAACTTTACTTTGTAATAGCATTTTCTCAGTATGATTTAACCTTCCGTCCAATGTAATTGATCGCAGGCACTACGATTTTATTCTTTTCTGAACATTGTATATATTGAACAATGCTAAAAGAGTTGATTTCATGCATTATGCATTAATAAATTGATTGCTATAATCCATTTTAATTATTGATATTTTCTGAAATGACTTCTTCCTTTCCCGAAATAAATGAAGCCCTTTTTCTATCATTAATAATTGATAAATGAACATTGTATATATTGAACAATGCTAAAAGAGTTGATTTCATGCATTATGCATTAATAAATTTTTTCTATCTTAATATAAAAAGCCCTTTTTTTTTCTATCATAAAATATGATTACCGATGTTGTAAAACAACTTTACTTTGTAATAGCATTTTCTCAGCATGATTTAACCTTCCGTCCAATGTAATTGATCGCAGGCACTACGATTTTATTCTTTTCTGAACATTGTATATATTGAACAATGCTAAAAGAGTTGATTTCATGCATTATGCATTAATAAATTAATTGCAATAATCCATTTTAATTATTGATATTTTCTGAAATGACTTCTTTCCTGAAATATCCTCTTAATATAAATGAAGCCCTTTTTTTCTATCATAAAAGTATGATTACCGATGTTGTAAAACAACTTTACTTTGTAATAGCATTTTCTGAGTATGATTTAACCTTCCGTCCAATGTAATTGATCGCAGGCACTACGATTTTATTCTTTTCTGAACATTGTATATATTGAACAATGCTAAAAGAGTTGATTTCATGCATTATGCATTAATAAATTAATTGCAATAATCCATTTTAATTATTGATATTTTCTGAAATGCCTTCTTTCCTGAAATATCCTCTTAATATAAATGAAGCCCTTTTTTTCTATCATAAAAGTATGATTACCGATGTTGTAAAACAACTTTACTTTGTAATAGCATTTTCTGAGCATGATTTAACCTTCCGTCCAATGTAATTGATCGCAGGCACTACGATTTTATTCTTTTCTGAACATTGTATATATTGAACAATGCTAAAAGAGTTGATTTCATGCATTATGCATTAATAAATTAATTGCAATAATCCATTTTAATTATTGATATTTTCTGAAATGCCTTCTTTCCTGAAATATCCTCTTAATATAAATGAAGCCCTTTTTTTCTATCGTAAAAGTATGATTACCGATGTTGTAAAACAACTTTACTTTGTAACAGCATTTTCTCAGTATGATTTAACCTTCCGTCCAATGTAATTGATCGCAGGCACTACGATTTTATTCTTTTCTGAACATTGTATATATTGAACAATGCTAAAAGAGTTGATTTCATGCATTATGCATTAATAAATTAATTGCAATAATCCATTTTAATTATTAATATTTTCTAAAATGCCTTCTTTCCTGAAATATCCTCTTAATATAAATGAAGCCCTTTTTTTTCTATCGTAAAAGTATGATTACCGATGTTGTAAAACAACTTTACTTTGTAACAGCATTTTCTCAGTATGATTTAACCTTCCGTCCAATGTAATTGATCGCAGGCACTACGATTTTATTCTTTTCTGAACATTGTATATATTGAACAATGCTAAAAGAGTTGATTTCATGCATTATGCATTAATAAATTAATTGCAATAATCCATTTTAATTATTAATATTTTCTGAAATGCCGCTTAATTTATATGAAGGCCTTTTTTATATCGAAAAGTATGATTACATATGTTGTAAATTAACTTTACTTTGCAATAACATTTTCTGAGCATTTTTTTACCTTCCATCCATCATATAATTGATGGCGGAAACAAGGAATTGTGTAATAAATGTTCTTTACTGATCAGTTCCTTCCGACTGAAGGTCAAGTCAAATTTTTGTAATTTTCTACTACAGTAATATCTACCCTTAAGTAATAACTTACCTTATATAGACTATTATATAGTCTTATGAACTATTTTTATTGGTTTATTTAAATTTCTCTTATGAGGTATTCTTATTTGTTACTATTTATTTATTAACTACTTTTTACCAGTAAAATTAAGGTCATTGTTTTCGAGTGCGAAGTTTTTCTTTTGTTTGATCATTTTTTTTTTACCTTGACCATTTTCAGCGTTTCTTATTAGTTATTATTTTTAAACTTTAATCACCACTTATTCTTATAGGTTTATTTGTAATTCTTTCACGTGCATTTTTATACATATTTATTTCACAAGCTAACAATTATATAATTAAATAATGTAAAATTATTCTAAAAGATCATCTGGGGAAAGTAAAGACAATTTTATTTCAAAGAGAAAAAGAGTTTTTTCAAGAAAAAGATAATCCTTTGGAATTGTATAATTTTTTATTTTTGAAGATTACTGCTATGCATTTTGTTCTTATATATATATATTTCTCTAATGCAGCTGGCAAACACTTAGACAGTTGTCTTTGATGCCTTAAGACAAGCGTCGCGCCAACGTTACTCACTTAACACTACCCAGGAGGTGCGTGTAGCTTGAGGATAAGCTACGGGCGCTGAGTAACACTAACCCCGCAACGCTCTACGATCCTGATAGACCGGAACCTACGGTTTAAAGTGGATTCCGAACCACTACAAACATACATGGCACCGCCGGGACTCGAACCCAAAACCTGTGATACCGAACGAGCGCTAGCCACTCGGCTATCCGGCACCTTGTTCTTAGATTAAATTCTAGATTTTACGTGTAACCCATTCACCGATACAACCGATTATTTTTATGTATTATGTTTCCTTTTTAAACATTGATCTCAATTAAACAAAATTTATGTGTATTTATATGGAAAGTTTTAAGTCGACTTACACGATTTTCGTTAAATTCACCTATAGTTTAACTTCGGGGTATTATAAAAAAAATTTTCGTCTAATTTCTCCCAGTGATTTAATATTTTTTTAAAATTAAATAAATTTTAAAATGTTGACTCCTTTAATGACACGCGCTTTTCATTTTAATGGTTCACTGTTTTCCTTTTTCATTTTACGCACTACTTGATTTAATAGAGAGTTTTTGCATAAGGTTTTTTTATCGTCCGATATTTTTCTTCCTAGCGCGCATGCTCATAGGAAACATTATACCTATTGCGCATACATATCTGTAATACTGCACTACTGAGCCATTCCTAAGAGCATGCGCGCTAGGAAGAAAAAAATATCGGACGATAAAAAAACGTTATGCAAAAACTCTCTTAATTATTAACATTTCTCCCTTATAATGTTAAAATTCTAAATCGACAATATTCTTCAATTTCTCAACCTCAATTTATAAATATTTTTTATTTTATTTCTGAACATGAATGTATTTCTTATTTAATTAATTTTATAAGGCAACTAAAATAGGTTTCGACTTTATGAATGAGAACAACTGCAAATTCTTCTACGCAGGATCGCAATTTTATCATAGTTTGCAATTCGCTTACAGCACAGACGAATACGCCAACCATAAGCACTAGACAGCTTATCTATAACTAATCACATAACTTCCCTTATCAGTATTCGCCTTCTTTGATAAGTCTCGAGACTCAGAAATTCCTGATTACTGTTGTGGAGCCTAGATATCGTCAATACACTTGCTAGATATCGTCAATGGGTAAGTTTTTAAGCCTACTTTTGCATTTTTACCTTAAATATATTCAATTAGTTTTCACATCGGGTGCGCAGTAGATCTACCTCCCCGTGGTGCACCTGGTAACACTTTTTAGTGGCTAAAAGATCTACAACTTGGCATTATGTCTTCCTCCCCTCACTTTGATACTCTTCGAGCCCTACAGTGGACCGACAGTGGACAGTACAATCGACTGCCTGTGAAACCATCTTTACAGACTCAAAATTGTTCCTTCTCCGATATGCATTCTGTGCAGCTCTAGAGAGGCCATGGACTCCACGCATCTACTTCTCTGTCCTGCTCTGAGCAAGACTTTTCTCACCGAGCGATATTGAGAGGCTATTGATATGTTAGATTAAAGAACTCTGTTTCAGCATGTTTTGTTGTATTCTCTGTTTTTTTTTTTTTTTTTTTTTTCGTTGTTCTTTTTTTGCTGTAATTGTTCATAATCTGCCATTGGAAATAAAAAAATTAAAAAAAAAAGTTTTAACATCTGAAGTATATTTTTTCTTGAATAGAAATAATATGCGTTTTATTTCTTTATTTATTACCCATGAAAGTATGGGCATTGTTTTCGAGCGTTCTGTTTTTTGTTTCCTTTATCTATTATTTTGTTCTTGACCACTTTCAAAGTTTGTTATTGGCTAATTTAAAAAAAAAAAAATGTTTCAAGAGCTATTCTTATTGGTTTATTTAACTTTCTTTCAAAATATTCTTATTTGTTTATTTAAATTTCTTTCACAGTATTCTTATTTATTTATTCAAATTTCTTTTTCACTATTCTTATTTGTTTATTTAAATTTCTTTCACACTATTCTTATTTGTTTATTTAAATTTCCTTCACAAGTTATTCTCATTCATTTATTTAAATTTCTTTTACAATATTCTTATTTGTTTATTTAAATTTCTTTCACACTATTTTTATTTGTTTATTTAAATTTCTTTCACAAGTTATTCTCATTTATTTATTAAAATTTCTTTCACAATATTCTTATTTGTTTATTTAAATTTCTTTCACGAGGTTTTTTATACATAATCTTTAAATTTCTTTCACGATTTAATAATTATATAATTAAATAGTGTAAAATTGTTCTAAAAGATTATTCTGGTAAAAACAAAGACAATTTTAGTTAAAAGTGAAAATGAGATTTTTCAAGAAAAGAAAATTGTTTGGAATTCTATAGTTTATATTTTAAGATTGCTGTTATGCTTTTTGTTCTTACATTAAATTTTAAGTTTTATAGGTAACTTGTATATCAGTCCAGCCGATTATTTTTGTTTATTTATATATTTTGTTAAAGTGGATGGTCTCAGTTGGAAAAAATAAATTGTAGGTCCCGGTCTGGTTAGCCCAAAGTGTACAAAAAATGACCGTAGAGCGACAAACCAAGCCAAACCAGTTGGAAAAAGTTAAAAGAAGTAATGGTTCCCTGTTCAGTCTGACGATTCTACATTCCAACATCAACCTGATAACATCCATAAGCAGTCTGTTGATAAGTATATTCATTTTATCGTATAATCTTTTCATTTCTGAAATAGACTAGTACGTGATTATTTATAGGAAATAAAGTAATATTCCTTTTCTTTGTTTAATCTATTGTTTTCATTATAAACTTTATCACATAGTTAAGCCCAACTATCTTTGCTTAGCCTTATCGTTTCTGCTTTTGCCTATCTTAAATTTATGACATCTCTAAACTGATTTTTAATGTGCTGCTAGTTAAAGAAGTGTGTTTGCTTTCTAGGTCGAAAAAGAAAAAAACCCTGAATCCTGGCGTTTTGCTATTCGCTCCTTAGACCGCTCAGCCATTCTGACTGCTGCTGCTACTGAATGAAAGTAGCGGGGAGGAAAGTAAAAGGAGAGTCCCCCCATAATGGAGAAAGGTAGATATTTCCTCAACAGGGACAAGTAGTCGTGGCCGAATGGTTAAGGCGCCAGTTAACGTTCCGATTCCTTTGGTTTTCGGGCAAACTGGGGGCATTGCTGCTCCTGTGTGGGTTCGAATCCCACCGACTACAGCCGGTGATCAAACCCGGTTTTTTTTTTTTTATAATTACTTACAGTTATTTTTCATTCGTTAAAAAATATAATGTGTGCTAATTATTTTATTTTGCATTCATAGTATTTTATTAAATAAGTAAGATTTCTCAATTAAGTTTTTCTTTGAAGAAAATTAAGAAATAATTTGAGCTAATTGTGTTTTTTATTTATTAATTCCCCCCTCCCCAATTTAGTAATTTTCACACAAAAAACTTTCTGTCGGAAGAACTGAGACAGTCAAGATATAAAACGTATTTTACATGACAAAAAAACAATAATAAAATTTACTATATATAAATATAGCATATAATTTATTAACATTATCAATGTGCTTCTATAAAAACCAAATGATTCTTGATCATGAATAGACTTTTAATGTTTTTTCGACAAATTTGGCGAGCATTGGTTTAAAATATAATTTGAACATTAATATCAAAACTATTTTTCTCCAAAGTAACAGTTAAGAAGAAATGGCGCTCGGTACCACAGGTTTCGGGTTCGAGTCCCGCCGTTGCCGTGGATGTGTGTAATGGTTCGGAATCCACTTTAAACCGTAGGTCCCGGTCTAATATTATCGTAGAGCGTTGCGGGGGTATTGTTACTCCGCGTCCGTGGCTTATCTTCAAGTTACACGCGCCCCCTGGGTAATGCAAAGTGAGTAACGTCTGTGCAGCGCTTGCCTTAAGACATCCAAGACCAAGCTGTCTAAGTGTTTGCCAGCTGCATTAGAACAAAAAAAAAATACTATTAGATAATTATTCATTATTTATAGATAATTATTTATAGATATTTATAGATAAGATTATTATTTTATTATTAATTATTTACTTAATATACAATTTACTAAAGCTGTCCAGGAGCGCACATAGGGGTGCGGCTGCCGATCTTGAGCCCCCCCTCCCTTCAAACGCATAAATGAAATGTGTGCAAGTATTAAAAGTTTTGCCCAATTTTCTTTTTGTTTAATATTTAATATTTTAAGGAATCAGTATTTTTCTTGTAGGTGTCAATTTTATTATCGCACCTGAATTTGTTAATTGAGCTGCCGTTTTCCTGATTTAGATTTATTAAATGTTCATCGAAGTATTAAAGTAGAAGGATGTAATCGATGAGGTAGAAAAGGAGAAAAGAAGATTGAATTTAGTTTGCAATTTGTTTGTGTATTTTTTTTTTTTTTAGAAGTTAAATTTTTTTATTTTTTGTGCAATAGTTAATATTTTTTAATGTTCTCTCTGTTATATATTTTTTATGTACTTTTCGTGAATTGTTTCCTAGTAGCAAAAGTATAGATAATGTGTGAAAGAAAAATGATTTTTTATTTTTATTTTTATTTATTTTATTTTATTTTTTTTTATTTTTTATTTATTTTATTTTATTTTTATTATTATTATTATTATTATTATTTTTTTTTTTTTGCAGTTGGAAAGTCACAGTTTTATATAAAAGATTTCTAAAGAACCTTAAAACTGATAAAACATAATTATTTTGAAAGCGAAAATTGGACCACCGGAAAATTTGGCATTTGACTCTTAAATGTTTGATAATTTTTACAGTGAGAGATTAAATACTTGTAACAAACGTAGTAATTGATAACAAACGTAGTAATTGATAACAAACGTAGACGGAGAAAAATTATCAAGAAAAAAGGCTCATGACTGGTTTACAATAGACGAAGCTCATTCAAACTTTTTTTTTTCCATGCCCAATTAGTCACAATTAAAAAAAAAAAAAAAAAAAAATCTAAAGGACTTTAAAATTGATCAAACATAATTTTCTGAGACGAAAAATTTGGACCACCCGATAATTTGACATTTGACTCTTAAATGTTTCATAATTTTTACAGTGAGAGATTAAATACTTGCTAGTCAATTATTACCACATATTTGTTAAAAATAATAAAAGTGCTCTTTTGAAGCACAATGTTCTAATTTGATGTAAAAAAGCTACTAATTAAGCTATTCTAATAAAAAATATATAACAGAGTTGGCATAAAGGCTATAACAACATTTAATTCACTAATCATACATCAAATTAGAAATTAGATCCGAAAAGAACAGTTTTATTATTTTTAACAAATATGTGGTAATAATTGACTAGCAAATATTTAATCTCTAGCTGTATATCGCTCATAATCTTATATATCTAATATTATTACTGAATTAAATGTTGTTGTTGCATTTATGTCCACTATGGTTTATATAAAGATTATGAGGCGTGGCAAAGTATTATTTTTTTAAGTGAAGGGTGATTGAAAAAATGTGAAACTTCTGGATTAGAGGATTAACCAAGGCATTTAAACACGTTTTAAATGATAAGTAATTATTAATTGCTCTAAAAGTGTCCGATAGGATTTCGCTGCAACCCAATGTCAGTTTCATTATCTCCGCTATTTTGAACTTGACTCATTTGTTGACTTCCTGGAAGGGAGTATATTGATAAAAAATGTAGACGAGGAAAAATTATCAAGAAAAAATGCTCATTGGATAGGGGTGAAAAAATTTGAAACTTCTGGATTAAAGGATTAACCAAGGCATTTAATCACGTTTTAAATGATAAGTAATTATTAATTGTTCTAAATTGTCACTGATAGGATTTCGCTGAAACCCCAATGTCAGTTTCATTATCTCCGCTTTCTTAAACTTGACTCATTTTTGGACTTCCTGGAAGGAGTATATTGATAAGAAAAATAGACGGGGAAAAATTATCAAGAAAACGGCTCATGACAGGTTTATAATAGATGAACCTCTTTCAAACTTTTTTTCCCTTGTCCCCAGCTAAAAAATCACAATTTTAAATAAAGCATTTCTAAAGAACTTTAAAATTGATCAAATATAATAATTTTCTGAGACGAAAAATTAGGATCCCCCGATAATTTGACATTTGACTCTTAAATGTTTTTTAATTTTTACAGTGAGAGATTAAATTGTTGCTTGTCCATTATCACCACATACTTGTTAAAAATAATAAAACAGTTCTTTTGGGACCTAATATTCTAATTTGATGAATAAAAGCTACTATTTAAGCATCTTTAGTAAAAAATATATACCAGAGTGGACATAAATTACAACAACAACATTTAATTCAATAATATATATATATATATGTTTTCGGTTTGATGATTATTTTTAACAAATATGGTGATAATTGACTAGCAAGTATTTAATCTCTCCCTGTATATTGCTCATAATCCTATGTATATAATATTATTACTGAATTAAATGTTGTTGCGTTTATGTCAACTGTGGTTTATATAAAAGTTGTGAGGCGTGGCGAAATATTATTTTCTTAAGATGAGGGTGATCAAAAAAATTTGAAACTTCTGAATTAAAGGATTAACCAAGGCATTTAGCCACGTTTTAAATGATAAGTAATTTTTAATTGCTCTAAAAGTGTCCGATAGGATTTCGCTGCAACTCAATGTCAGTTTCATTATCTCCGCTTTCTTAAACTTGACTCATTTTTGGACTTCCTGGAAGGAGTATATTGATAAGAAAAATAGACGCCGAAAATTTAGCAAGAAAAAAGGCTCATGACTGGTTTACAATAGACCAAGTTCATTCAAACTTGCGATATGACAGTAAAGTGCTTTACGAGTTTGCGTATCACGCGGCCATCTCTTCTGCGACATATCTCCGAGTCTTTGGTCGAAGCGATGATTGAGAAAAACGAGTACCTGAAGAAGTTTTTTCGCAGTGAAAGTCGCCATCGGCATTTGAAGATTGAAAGCGATCGCGACTTTTTGGGGACTGGTCGTGGGTCGCTTGTCAGGAAAGTGGATGTCAAGAGTAGAACACGTCCATTTGTTTTCGCCATCTGCGTTCGCGTGGTAGACAAGGTGGGGAAGGAGTCACCATTGTTCAACTGCTGTCATGAATGTTTCATTGAAGCAGTCGCAGATCGTATCGCGGCGGTATAGTCTCTGTCATTCTAATCTGGATCCACGATCAGAAGGTGCGCTACAGTCAATGACTAAAGTTACCTTCACGTCATCGGATACCATCCAAGTGGGGCCCCCGTAGCATTCGAGTTGCAATACCTGCATGGCCAATAGGGCTTCCACCCACCCCATTTTCTTTTGCTGAGAGCGCATGCCATTTTTAAAGTTACTTGATGCCAGGCCACAAAAAATAATAATAATAAAAAAACAGCATGAAAGAGGGAAAGGTATATTCTATTATGGATCATCGAGTCGAATGCATACAAACGTCAAATGGAAAAGTTCAAACGGGATCGAGATGACTTTCTTTTTTAAGCTTTTTAAAGGATGACGCGACTTTCAATAAAATAAAAGTATTGTAGAGATGTATTAAATGTATACATAAAAGACGTATATATATTTCACGATAATTTATTTATCATGGATATGCAGAGATCCGAAATTTCAAGCGATTAATTTGAAACAAAATGGATTTTGAATTTCTTCTAATTAAAAAAAAATTCACATTTAATTGGAAAAGTTCAAATGGAAAAATTCAAACGTGATTGACATGACTTTCTTTTTTAACTTTTTAAAAGATGACATGACTTTCAATAAAATAAAAGTATTAAATTTATACATAAAAGATGTGCATGTATTTCGCGATAATTTATTTATAACCGATGTGTCGAGATCCGAAATTTCAAGCGAATAATATGAAACAAAATGGATTTAGTTTCTTCTAATTAAAAAAAATACACACTTACTTTATTAATTTTTAAATATTAAATTATAAGGTATGATAAAATAATAAATAGGTATGATCTAGTAATTTTTAGTCATTTTCATCATAATTTATCTTTGAAGTTACCTTTAAATGTATCAAACTTGTCAGTTCTGTATTCCCCTTAAAATAATCTTTTACTAAGCAACATTGATACGGTTTCTTATAATGTGTATCGACTAAATTAGAAAGGTATATAAATTACTTAGAACAAAATTACTGTTTGATTAAAAATAGAAAAAATTGTTGTAAAAATTTTTCTGAGAGATTTATATCAATTAATGATGATATCAATTAGTATATCATTTGACAGTTACAAAGTACTTTATTAAATATATTTTAATTTGGTTTTTAAAATACATATGTTACTTTTTTTATTTTCCAGTTACGAAAATGTACCTGAATTAAGAAGCCAGTGAACTTATCATGTTGCTTTTTTACACACTATTTGCAACAAGACTGTAAAATGAAACATCCACTACGATTTTGAAAAAGATGATAGTCTCGGAAGCTCAAACTTAAACATCAAAAGCAGAAGATCATATGAAGAATTGGTTCATTTATATAAATATGTTATAACTTGATTTTTAAAGTACGTATCTGTTTCTTCTTTTTATTTTTTTAATTACGTGAATTAAGAAACCAATGAACTTATGTTGTTTTTTACACACAAGGCATAAAGGCTGTAAAATGAAATGTCCACAACGATTTTGGAAAAGATGATAGTCCAGGAGGATCAAACTCAAACTTCAAAAGCAAAAGATCACATGAAGCATTGGTTCATTAAACTTTATAACTGATTTTAAACTTCTTTAAGGCCATACAGATAGCTTTTTTTTTTACTGTCTGCTTTTCTTTTAAACATTTCTAATGTTAGAAACCAGTAAATGTGTTATTCTTTCTTGATATTGTTGATTTGATTTTTCTCCGAAAGTAGATCTAGACACTAGTATGTCATTTGACAGGAGCAAAGTACTTTATGTAAATATGTTTTAATTTGGTTTTTAAAGTACATATCTGTTTATTATTTTTATTTTCCAGTTACGAAAATGCATCTGAATTAAGAAACCAGTGAACTTATTATTCATGTTGCTTTTTACACAACAAGGCTGTAAAATGAAACTTCCACTACAATTTTGAAAAAGTTGATTGTTTCACAGGATCAAACTTAAACATCAAAAACAGAAGATCATATGAAGCAATTGGTTCATTAAACCTTAGAACTGATTTTAAACTTCTTTAAGGCCATACAGATACCATTTTTTTCCTCTTTGCTTTGAAAACATTTCTAATGAAATAAACCAGCAAATGTCTTATTCTTTCTTGATATAGTTGATTCGTTTTTCTCCGAAATAACATATTTCTAGACATGTCTTAGGTCTGAAGACATGGCTATTTTTAAACAAAGATTACAGATTACTTCACTTATATTTAAATTCAAATTTCTTGATCTGATGGCTTCGATGGATTGAGCCAGACTAAAAATATACGGTACACGAAACCATCTGACAGATAAACCGAACCAGATGTGCAAACAACACGAAGAAATACATTTCTGTGCCCAGACGCCATAACTAATGTTTCAAACTTTAAATAATCTTTTTATATTGATTTGGCTGTGAAATATTTTCATAGAAAATTCTACACGTAGAGCAAGTATGATAAAAATAATCATCGAAACCTACTTTATTAATGCCATAAAAATTGAATTCTGGGAAAAATGATTCGGTATTAAAAAAAAAAAAAAAAAAGAAGTACAATAGGAAATTTTTTTTTTCAAATATTAACTCATCTGAAGCACAGTTATCGTGTGTTATTAACGATTACAGAGTATTTCAAATATATTTCAAGATTTTTCAAAAATATTTTAAGAGAATTTGATGAAGTTCTAGAGATAAACTATTATAGAATGCAAAGAAATGGAAGCTGTCATCTAATGAAATTACTCCTTAACATAAAATAAATTAGATCCCACTAAACATGCATGCATACACACTGGATGCATAGATCCTTGCCCACCTCATATATGAATTGAGTAATTATTAGTAATTTTTTATTAAAAATTTCAGATTCTGAAGATTGATTAAACAAGAACAGGATTCAATTTAAGTTTAATAAAAAAAATGTAGACGTTAAAATGTTAGAAATTCTTTTTATTGAATGGTTTCGATTTTATTACAGATTAGATCAGAATCTTTGTCAATAAAGTATTAGCCTAGATGCAGAATACTTGTTTACTGATTTTTTTTATCTCTGGATTATTGATGTCGAAAACATGTTTCGTTTTGAAACTAAACTAAACAAAATAAATGTGATTTTCTTTAAATAAGAATTTCTCTTTTTAAAACACAATAGAGTAGAAATTCTCCGAAATTCGCATTGATGAAAATTTATTTTGTTTTCAGATAAATGAATTAAATTTTAATAAATCATCAACAAAAAATGGAATTTGTATTTAATGATCCAAAAAGCAATGGCTTAGTTTGTGGTCACATTATCCAAATATTTCTGAATACAAATATTCGCACTAATTCATTCTGGAAAATGGAGATTCAATTAATAAAATAAATTAATACAAACAGAAATAATTTTTGCTACAACATTTATTTGTTACAATATTCATTCAAAAATATCATTTAATTTATTATTTTGAAATTGTGAAGTGAATATTTTTATAAGCCTTTTAAGTAAAAATTCTCAAATTCATTATTAAACTTTCCAGCTTATTTTTTGTCAATAAAGTCATATTAGTTTTATTTTGTTCAATTTATTTTTTAATATCAGGTTTCTTTAAGTAAAAATTAAAATTATTCAGGATATCAGTCTACAATAAAAAGTTTACAATTAACAATGTGTAATGATAATTACAAAAATGTAATGATGTAATTGGAATGTAATGATAGTTACAAAAATGTGATGATGTAATTGGAATGTAATGATAGTTAAGAAATATTTAATATTGTATTACAGTGATGATAACACATTTAAATAATGGAATAGTGTATGTAATAAGTATATTAAAAAGGCCAACGGCCGTACCATGCTGAATATACCGGTTCTCGTTAGATCACCGAAGTTAAGCATCATTGGGCGCGGTCAGTACTTGGGTGGGTGACTACCTGGGAACACTGCGTGCCGTTGGCAAATTTGGGACCTGAATGGCCGAGTGTCTAGCGCTCTGGCGCTCGGTGCCACAGGTTTCGGGTTCGAATCCCGGCGGTGCCATGGATGTTTGTAGTGGTTCGGAATCCACTTTAAGCCGTAGGTCCCGGTCTTCTATGACTGTAAGAGCGTCACGGAGCAAAAGTCAGGCTTCTACCTACGGGTGCTCCATCACAACAGAAGCTGCTTCCTTCCCCTTCAATCATGAGTCCATATGGGCTCGTGGGCTTGGCCAGCCAAGTGGGATAAGAAACAACAACAACAACAACAATATTAAAAAGACAGGGATTTCAGTTTTCCTTCAAAAACTCACAAATGGGAAATTGATCTTTCAAGTATAAATACTTAGGTAATTTGTATGAGTTTACATGCAGAAACCTAAACCACTTGAGGATCAGCGTGTTGGTTTTTTAATTGTGAGTATACTCACGTTATTTGAATTTGAGGAGGTTTATAGAGGGTGTGTATTTCTCTTCCCTTAAATGCCTCCTATGGGGTTGCTCGTTCTAAATTAAGTATCACCAGGGATCACTGATCCTTAAGTATGATGCTTCCATTGTAAAATGGTCAACAAGCTTTGAGGATTTAAAGTGAGCTTCCATCAAATATTAAATTCTCACGTCGTAAAACGGCAGCCAATTGGAAACCCACGCGTCATTGAGATTAGGCTTTTGATTGGCTGGTGTTATACGAAGCGAGATTTTACTATTCGATGGAAACACACCTTCATTTTATAAACACACGCTCATTTAGTATTAACGTCCGCTCATTTAATATTAACGCTCATTAATTTATTAACTCATTCAAGTTCATAGTTAGACATATTCAAAACCGAATGATGACTTATCCAAGTCAGCATGTAAGACAGCGAAGATTGAAATTTACTGGAGATGTCCACTGATGTCACTGTTTTTCTAAACGAGGAGTTTCGATGGCGATTGTGGAGATGTACAGAAAGCATTTCGCATCGGCAATCAAGCTACCTGGTAGCAATTCTCATGTTTCCTAGTTTTCTCCCAACCGACACGCAAATGCATATTCTTGGAATTGCTCAACCCTCTAGGATCTATTATCCTCCTATCACCAACGGTTGGTATACTCTGTGTGGCATGCATAAGCAGAACACAAGTACTAAAAAAATTCTAATTCTTTCTAATATACAAAAAAAAAAAAAAAAAAAAAAAAAAAAAAAAGAAAGAAAGAAAGAAAGACAGAAAAAGAACAGTTTGCAAATAATAGAACAGATAAGATTGTATTCGATTAGCCCTCCTATACCACACTATATATTATTTTGGTCAGCCAAAATAATGCATTGGCTAGCCGAAATGTAAGGATAATTTGGTTTTCGGCTCGTGACATAAGGAAAATTTCATTTTTAACTTTATAAGAAATATCGTTAGAAATTATCTTCTCATAAATAATGAAAATGAAGTATTCCCGTAGATTTCTTCTTCATTGTATCACAGACCTTGGGGATGCATAAAATGCGAAGACACAACATAACAAAATGATCGTGCACGCTGTGGGTGAATCCCTTGACACTATATTAGCAAGAGACAGAGACACAAAAAAAAAAAAAAAAAAAAAAAAAAAAAAAAAAAAAAAAAACCTTTTAAAAATTAGCAGAAATGTTTCTTAAGCGAATGCCACAAGTCTCGATTCTCCAGTCAACTTAAACAATATATCAGAATTATTATTCTAAAGAGAGATTTTGTTGTCTCGCTAAATTAGAACTTCATTATCAGAGTTCTATATTGTTCGTAATCCAATATTGAAAATATGGACGCTGCAAGCTGATTAGCAGTTCTCCTTTTCTTAAGCTTATTATTTTGAAAAGAAAAAAAAAAAAAAAAAAACGCAGGAGCAAACGCAGAGATATCTCTTTTAGGTTGATTTTGCTTTAAAAAAAAAAGAAAAAAAGAAAGAATACAAAATAGATTAACGATTTTTTTTTTTTTTATTCAATGAATAAAAAAATACGCAAATTCTCGGTGGACGAAGACACGCGAGCTAACGGTTTTTATTCTAACAGTTTTTTAAAAAAGGGATAAAAAAAGTCTTCCCCCCCTCGTCCTCTCTTACTTTTGTTTAATACCGAGGCATTTTAGTTAAGCAGGTTTTTCTGTGAGTATTTTCTGGTTACTTACAGCCATTGCATAAAAATTTATTTTTGTCTGCTAATTTTTTTAATTTGAATGAATCATTTATGATTTGTTTTGTGGAAAAATAAAATAAATGGTAGGTGAAAAATTTTTTAATGGTTGGTAAAAAAATGTTAATAGCGGGTAAATTTTTTTTAATGATTGGAAAAAAAATTTTAATGGTGGGTAATTTTTTTTTAATGATTGGAAAAAATATTTTAATGGTGCGTAAAAAATGTGTTTAATAATTGGTAAAAAAATGTTAATGGTCGGTAAAAAATTTGTTTAATAATTGGTAAAAAAATTTTAATGATTGGTAAAAAAAATTTTCAATTATTGTTAAAAAAAATTTGAATGGGGGGTAAAAAATTATAATTTTTTAATTTTTAATGGTAAAAAAATTTTAATGATGGGTAAAAAGTTTTTTAAATAATTAGTAAAAAAAATTTTAATGATCGGTAAAAAGTTTTTTTAATAATTGGTAAAGAAATTTTAATGGTTAGTAAAAAAATTAATGAATAAAAAAATACGCAAATTCTCGGTGGACGAAGACACGCACGCTAACGGTTTTTGTTTTAACAGTTTTTTAAGAAAGGGATAAAAAAAATCTTTCCCCCCTCTCTTACATTTGTTTAATACTGAGGCATTTTAGTTAAGCAGGTTTTTTTCTGTGAGTGTTTTCCGTTTTAAATGTAACATACCGCCATTGCATAAAAATTTATTTTTGTCTGCTAATTTTTTAATTTGAATGAACCCTTTATGATTTTTTTTGTGTAAAAATAAAATAAATGGTGGGTAAAAAAAAAATTGTAATGATTGGTAAAAAAATTTTAGTGGTAGGTAAATTTTTTTTAATGATTGGTAAAAAAATTTTAATGGTGGGTAAAAATTTTTTTTAATAATTGGTAAAAAAATTGTTAATAATTGGTAAACAAATTTTTTAATGATTGGTTAAAAAAATTTAATGGTGCGTAAAAACATTTGTTTAATAATTGGCAAAAAATGTTCAATGATTGGTAAAAAAAATTTTTAATGGTGGGTAAAAAAATTTTAATCAGGAGTATTTTAAAATTGATTTTTGTTGGCTGATTTTTTAAATTGAAATTTTATTAATTTGATATTTTTGTTAGTCTGTTACCATTCAAAATTTTTCAAATAAAAGTATTAGACGTAAGTTAGTAGTTTATTATTACATTGATATTTTATTAGCTGATTTTTTTTAATTTAAATTAATTACATGTAATTTATTTTGAGTGTCTATTAAAGTAAATAACAAATGAAACTTAAGTTATATTTAAAAATACTGTATATTTTTTTTACAATCCTACGTTTTCAGTCCGTGATTGGAGAAGCTTGAGGGAAGCATTAGGTTTTTTCCGATTTTGAAACTCGATAGAAAGCGGATAGAAAGCTTCAGTGTGGAAAGGATTGACACGATAAATCCATAAGTCAAATAATTCTTCCGTTGATCTTAGATGGAAGGGAGGATCATCATTTCTAATTTCAGGACTGTTCGTTCCAAAGGGTGGTGGCAAATTTTGCGTGCAAAATATCAAGTCTCCATGGTGCCTGGGTAACGCTGCACCTGCTACAAATTTGCCGTTCTTAACTTATATAGTCGACTGAAAATAACGGAAATATATTACTAAATATATTAAAAATATAATTAAACAAATGTTTTAGAAAATAGAGTAAGATAAGAATAATATAAATTATTTCTCAGCTTCTTATAAGATTGAGCATCTGAAATATTAATTATTTTTTTAATTAATAAGAGGAAGAAATTTCTTGGTCTATTTTTTAATCATCGTTCTGAATATCACATAAATGCTGTTTTTATATTTGATTATTAATTGCACGATAGGTTTTGTGCCCAACTCTTCCATTTTTTTTCTTGTTTTCTGCGTTGTTCTTTTTTAAGTAAAAATGTTTTAAAAATATAAACAGTGAATGCAAATTTTAAATTTAACTCATCATTATTTCTTAATATTTTTCTTTAATTTCAGTATCATAAGTTGAACATTTACTGCAGTTATTTCTTAAGTCTTCATTTGTTTTATTTGCCATCATTTCCAATTATTAAATTAAAAAGCATTAAAAAGTAGCATTAAAAATAAGCATTAAAAAATAGCAAATAAAAAATAAAAATAATAGCTTGCTATAAAAAATATAAAGCTATAAAAAATAAAAGGCTATATAAAAAAATATAAAGCTATATAAAATATATATATATATATATAAAAAAAAAAAAAAAAAAAAAATTCCAAGCTATAAAAAATAGCTTGGAAAGCATTAAAAATTAACTTTCAATGTTTTTGAAAATGTCGATTTTTATAAGTCACTTCAAGTATGGAACCTACACGTGCACTGAGACATTATTAAGCTTTTCAAATATTTAACAAGTGGAATTTTGCTGTATTCATTTTCTACTTCTGTGCAATTCTAATTTTCTTGATAAAATTGCTAGATTTTATGGAAGTGTGTTAGCTTTACAGACTTAAATATTGTTATAATTCTACTTAAAACGCTAAACTTTTATCGTTTGGAAAAAATTTTCAAAACATTCAGAAAGATATTAGATTAATTGTTCTTTCAATCCTATAAGTTCATTTTGCGAATGTTCCACTTTAAATGATAGAAAAAAAATTCTGCATTAAATACGCATTAAGCCTTAAATACGATGTTTTAAGTAGCTGTTAAATCAACAGTAAGGTTTTACATACTGTTACAACGAAGTAGCCCTAAGTTTTAAATCTTATCAGTCGACACGTGTGCATTTATTTAACCTGCAATAGTACTTCTTCTGTGACAAGCTGTATCACAAATGCCTCCACATCTTAAAATTATTTAAAATCTTAAGAGGTATTTGCTTAAAATTTAGAAAAATAAAATTAACGTGAAATAAAAATCGTGATGCAATAGAAAGTTGAAAATTAAAATAAATATTTGTAAAATAAAAAATATAATTAAAAATTAAAATAATTTAGAAATTACAGCTACTACCTCCTCTTAGTGACGATTGGTTAGGAAAATGGAAAGCTCGGTTTTAAAGCTGTACAGTTACAGTTAGGGATACATTACGCAATGCCTACAAAAATTAAAAATATTAAAAATTTTAGCTGGGAAAGATAAAATAACAAACTTAAAATTAAGCAAGATTGTGAGTAAATTGAACAGAAATTCACTCGGTAATTTTTGAGCCAGGCTAACACTGCTATATAATAATCGAACTCATAGGAGATGAAAGAGAACCCCTCTCCCCTCTTTTTTTTCGGTAGACACATTTAATACAATTAATTCGCGCATTGCAACATATTTAGAATGTAAAGTTGAAAGCCAGAATCGCGAAGTCGATCTAAATCGAGAATTAGTTAATATCACTATAACAGTATGGAGTTCTATATATATGGAGCATGGTATATATACTCAAGAGCCAAAACATTATGACCACCTGTCAATAACGAGCTGGCCCACCTTTGGCGCGCAACTCAGCTTCAACCCGCCTTGGCATGTATATCTTCAGACTCTCCAGCAGCAGTTAAATAGCACTTCCACCTGATCACGTGCCTTCCACGTCATCCAGGCGAGTTCATTGCAAAATGTAGGGGTGGTCATAATGTTTTGGCTCTTGAGTGTATATAGAGTATATTTCAATGAAAAGAATTTAAGTTTTATGATGATCAATAATCAATAGATAAAGCAACTTAAGTTGAAAATTAACCATTTAAAAAAGACTCTATTTTTTTTTAAAGTAAAATTAAATGTTAATTTTAACTTAAAAATTATCTGCCTGCCAATTCTTCTGCTGTCAAATGATAGCAAATAGGTTTTTTCTTAAATTAGAACCAAATTAAGGAAGGATATTTTATATATAAAGTATCAAAGTATTGTTTCAATTAACCCTAATTTTTTTTAATTTAAGCCTAACAATTTAGTGATAGATATCGCGAAGTCCTAATTTCCTCTCTTAAAGATATATTTATGTTGGTCACATTCAAGCTACTGATTTTTTAAATATTTTTGATATGAAATATACGTATAAATTTACAATAATAAATATTATTTTGTTAGAATTTAGTTGGGAACATTTGTTAATTCTTTAGATAATTAGAAAGCTTTCCCTTTAATACTCGTTCTATTTTAATGCTGATACTACAAACGGCTTATTAAACTTTAGGTCCAGATCTAATTAGCCTAAAGTGTGCCCAAAATGACCGTAGAGTGACAAACCAAACTAAACCAAGTGGCTTATTTTCAGCTTAGGACAATATTTATTATATTTATTTTCAAGTAATATTAATACTTTTATTTAAGCCGGTTCTATACTTTAGAGCATCGTAATTGTTGATTCCAAGTAGCATTTAATTTTCCGAAAATACGTATATTAATTTGATTGAAAAGCAAGCTTATTGCAGCATTTATATGAGCCATCAAGAAAAGTGTGGATAAAAATGAACAAACTACTGATAAAACGACCTCATAAAATGTTTTCAAAAGCAAAGAGCTGAACTCAGCTCCATGATACTCCACGCAGGCTTATTTTCAGCTTAGGACAACATTTATTAGATTAATTGATTATTCTTATTTTCAAGTAATATTAATACTTTTAAGTTAAGCCTGTTCTGTATTTTAGAGCAGGTGTCTCCAAACTACGGCCCGCGGGCCAAATCCGGCCTGCCAGTGTCATCAATCCGGCCCGCGACGAACGAGTATTAAAATTTATCATCAAATTAATCTTCGCGTACTCGGCGACTAGTCTAGAAATAATAGATAATGGCGGAAAAATTAAAACGGTTTTGGCCCTTGGTACTTACTGAAGTAAACAGTATGGCCCTAAGGCTGGAAAGTTTGGAGATCCCTGTTTTAGATCATCGTGGTTGCTGAATCCAAGTTATATTTAATTTTCCAAAAATACGTATATTAGTTTTATTAAAAAGCAAGCATATTGCAGCATTTAAATGAGACATCAAGAAAGGTGTGGATAAAAATGCACGAACAACTGATAAAAAGACCTCATAAAATGTTTTCAGAAGCAAAAAACTGCTCAGCTCCACGATACTCCACGCAGGCTTATTTTCAGCATAGGACAACATCTATTAGATTAATTTATTATTCTTATTTTGAAGTAATATTAATACTTTTAAGTTAAGCCTGTTCTATATTTTAAAGCATCGCGATCGCTGAATCTAAGTTGGATTTAATTTTCCGAAAATACTTATATTAATTTGATAGAAAAGCAAGCATATTGCAGCATTTAAATGAAAAGGTGTAAAAAGGTTTAAATCAAGAAAGGTGTGGATAAAAATGCACGAACTGATAAAAACGACCTCTTAAAATGTTTCCAGAAGCAAAAAACTGAACTCAGCTCCACGATATTCCACGCAAGCTTATTTTCAGCATAGGACAACATTTATTAGATTAATTTATTATTCTTATTTTCAAGTAATATTAATACTTTTAAGTTACGCCTGTTCTATATTTTAGAACATCGTGATTGCTGAATCCAAGGTACATTTAATTTTCCGAATATCGTGTATTAATTTTGTAAAAAAGCAAGCATATTGCAGCATTTAAATGAGCCATCAGGAAAGGTGAGGATAAAAATGCACGAACAACTGATAAAACGACCTCATAAAACGTTTTCAGAAGCAAAGAACTGAGAGATTTTGATCAGTGATTTTTTAAAAGTAAAATTAATGTTAATTTTAACTTAAACATTATCTGACTATCAATTATTTTGCTGTCAAATGATAACAAATGGTTAAATTCAAATGATAACAAATGGTTAAATGTTTTTCTTAAATTAGAACCAGATTAATGAAGAATACTTATTCAAATCATTGTTTCAATTAACTATAATTTTTTTTAAATTTTAACCATAAACATTTATGGATAGATATCACAAAATCCTAATTTCAACTCCTAAAGATATATTTATGTTAGTCACATTCGAGCTACTGATTTTTTTTTTATATTTATGATATAAAATATAAGTATTAATAGCAATTTACGATAGTTAATATTATTTTATTAGAATTTGGTCTGAAACATACGAATTTAATTCTGAAGTTAATTAGAAAGCTTTTTTCCTTTAATGCTAATGTTCCACGCGGCTTATTTTCAGCTTAGGACAACATATTAGATTAATGTATTATTTTTATTTTCTAGTACTATTAATACTTCTAAGTTAAGCCTATTCTATATTTTAGAGCATCGTGATTGCTGAATCCAAGTTATATTTAATTTTCCAAAAATACCTATATTAATTTGATTGAAAAGGAAGCATATTGCAGCATTTGAATGAGCCAACAAGAAAGGTGTGGATAAAAATGCACGAACAACTGATAAAACGACCTCATAAAATGTTTTCAGAAGCAAAGAACTGAACTCAGCTCCACGATATTCTACGCAGGCTTATTTTCAGCTTAGGACAACATTTTTTAGATTAATTTATTATTCTTATTTTCAAGTAATATTAATATTTTAAAATTAAACCTGTCCTATAGTTTAGGGCATCGTGGTTGCTGAATCCAAGTTATATTTAATTTTCCTAAAATATCTATATTAATTTTATTGAAATGAAAGCATTTGAATGAACCAACAAACCAACCAATTTAGAGCATCGTGAAAGGTGTGGATAGAAATGCACGAACAACTGATAAAACGACCTCATAAAATGTTTTCAGAAGCAAAGAACCGAACTCTGCTCCACGATACTCTACGCAGGCTTATTTTAAGCTTAGGACAACATCTGTTAGATTAATTTATTATTCTTTTTTTTCAACTACTATTAAAACTTTTAAGTTAAGCCTGTTCTATATTTTAGAGCATAGTGATTGTTGAATCCAAATTACATACAATTTTCCAGATATACGTATATTAATTTTATTAAAATGCAAGCATATAGCAACATTTAAATGAGCCATCAAGAAAGGTGTGGATAAAAATTGCACGAACAACTGATAAAATGACCTCATAAAATGTTTTTAGAAGCAAAGAACTGAACTCCTCAACAGGAAAAGGATTTTCAGCTTAGGAACACATTTATTAGATTAATTTATTATTCTTATTTTCAAGTAATATTAATTCTTTTAAGTTAAGCCTGTTCTATATTTTAGAGCATCGTGGTTGCTCAATGCAAGTTATATTTAATTTTCCGAAAATACGTATATTAATTTTATTGAAATGAAAGCATTTGAATAAGGCATCAAGAAAGGTGTGGATAAAAATGCACGAACAACTGATAAAACGACATCATAAAATGTTTTCAGTAGCAAAGAACCGAACTCGGCTCGTCAGTCTCAATTACCATAAACAAAGTGATGATGAGGTGGCTATTTGTCGTTGTCACGTGTTTGAGTCTTAATAGCTGTTGCTAAGAAAGAATGAAGCACAGGGAGGAAGGCGACTTTCCAGATTTGACGTGACTAAATTTGTCTTATCTCATCTAACTATTTTTCTATCTTCTATATACATGCCTTGCATGTGTCACGGATTTCTTGCAGATGCCACTCTGCAAAGTGGTCGATAACATCCGAACAAGCATCTGTAATAAGCTTCTGCTTGCGATTTCGCCTACCAAGGCTTAATTTCCGACTGCTGCATAGGATATCGACTTTCTGATAGATATCTGCTGATTCTTCGACTGATGTGAACAAAAGGGAGTACTGTAGAGATAAGCAATCTTCCCTGTTGTACAGCTACCTGCTTCAATTTTCCAGTAGGTTATGATGTCATGGAAAAGCTATTACCTTCGTTGTCTTTGGCAAAATATTTTTTTTTTTTCTTCTTCCATTCTTCTTTCGGTTGTTTCTATTCGCTATTGTCACTTAACTTCTGAGATTAACATTAATTCAGTTTTATTTCTGGTAAGCTTTATTTTGTGAACGGAACAGCTAACTTTATACACCTTGTTCCTCCAGTTAATTATCATCTGCTAAACAGGTATGATAGTTTATAAGCTATGCACTGGAATGTAATCCAGTTTTGAAACTTTACCTTTATTTTGTAGCGATTTTTTTTTTCCTTCTTCATTTTTTCATACTTTTTTATTTTTATTTTTTAAAGGATTCACTTTACTGTTCAGCTTTAATATTGATTTTAATATTTTATTAATTTAATATTAACACAGCATTAAGAGAATTTTTGCTTTATCTCTACAGTGATGATAGTTTATAAGCAGGTATGATATAACGGTATGATAGTTTATAAGTAGGTATGATCGAACAGGTATGATAGTTTATAAGCAAGTATGATAGTTTATAAGCAAATATGATAGTTTATAAGCAAATGTGATAGTTTATAAGCAAATGTGATAGTTTATAAACAGGTATGATAGGTATGATCGAACAGGTATGATAGTTTATAAGCAAGTATGACAGTTTATAAACAAATATGATAGTTTATAAGCAAGTATGATAGTTTATAAGGAAGTGTGATAGTTTATAAACAGGTATGATAGGTATGATCTAACAGATATGGTTGTTTATAAACAATGCATTGGAATGTCATCCAGTTTTGAAACTTTTACATTATTTATTTCTTAAACTTTTCCTTTATTTTGTATATTTTTTTTTCTTTCTTCTTTCTTTTCATACTTTTTTATTTTTATTTTTGAATAAAAGACTTAGTTTACTGTTCAGTTTTAATATTGATTTTTAATGTTTTATTAAATTTCCTAACATAGCGCAGTCGCATTAAAAGAATTTTTGCTTTATTTGTACAGTGATGTTTGTCCTTCGCGTTAAATCTACAATCTACTAGTTTGGTGTTCACCTCTAAATAAACGCATGCGCAGTGAAGGATGAGATTTAAAAATTAGCGTTAACGTCTTTGTAATAGTAAGCAAAAACTCTTATAGATTTGCTTATGTGAGGAATGATGTTTTTGTTTTAATTAAATTGAATGTTTAAATTACAAAGGATTAAATGAATTTCACTAAAAAATACTATAATTCGCGGCACTTATTTTCGATGAATTTGCTATAATTTGATGTTAAATATATTTGTTTGTTAAGTGTTTTTGGATTAGTATTGCCTTATAAGTTGTATAATAATTTTCCTTTTAACAAAACCGTATATGTTTTTTAGAATAAGAGATGATTTTATATATATTTATTATACTGTTTCGACCTAAAATAAAAATGATTGACCTTTACTAAAAAGAGCTTATATAAAAATTAAGAAACTGATACAATGGAGTGACAAAAAAAATTGCAAAATTAAGGAATATCGAATTCAAATGAACATTTTTGTTATGAAATATTTTAAAAATATATTTTTCCTTAGAATTCATGCTTAATTAATGTTATTTTCATATCTGATAAGGACAATAATGACAAATAAATGTATTCTCAATGACACTGCTAGCATGTTTTATTTGGAATTTTTTTTATTATTATCCATTTGGATTTATTAGATATCTGAATTAAAATTATAAATAGCACACAGTTTGTAATCTATGTTCTGCGGTATTCTTAAATAAATATGAA